>CM042165.1:72824912-72864521 GCA_023376005.1 Doryteuthis pealeii
GGGGGGGGGTCAGTGTGCTGAAGCGATAACGCTAATCGGTTTCACTCGAACATAATGAAAAGATGAAAAGGAGGAAAGAAAGAAAAAAAAACAGTTGGTTGTTTGTTTTGTTTTACGGTAGATCAACCCTTTTCGGGTCATTTAATACCGAATCAAATCATTTTGATATCAATTTGTCTATACTACCTGCTGTTGCTTAAATGGTCACCCATTTAAGGATTGAAAGAAAAAAACAGAGTGAAAGAGAGGGTTTAATCAAGATTATTATACATATTGAATTATTTGGCGATAGCTCTTAAGTAAACATATCAAACGTTGTGATAATAAAATTATCATACTGGGGTATATTCACTGGGTCTCGCTTGTATTTTATAATCCCTTGTGTCTAAATGATTAAACAAGATTATCACAGTTGTTTCTCAGACTGCGTCTCACCATTCAATTTGTTTATACTACCTGCTGTTGCTTAAATAGTCACCCATTTAAGGATTGAAAGAAAAAAACAGAGTGAAAGAGAGAGTTTAATCAAGATTATTATACATATTGAACTATTTGGCGATAGCTCTTAAGTAAACATATCAAACGTTGTGATAATAAAATTATCATACTCGGGTATATTCTCTGGGCCTCGCTTGTATTTTATAATCCCTTGTGTCTAATTGATTAAAAAAAACTTATCACAGTTATTTCTCAGACTGCGTCTCACCATTCAATTTGTTTATACTACCTGCTGTTGCTTAAACAGTCACCCATTTAAGTATTGAAAGAAAAAACAGAGTGAAACAAAGTTTAATCAAGATTATTATACATATTGAACTATTTGGCAATAGCTCTTAAGTAAACATATCAAACGTTGTGATAATAAAATTATCATACTGGGGTATATTCACTGGGCCTCGCTTGTGTTTTATAATAAAATTATCATACTTGGGTATATTCACAGGGACTCGCTTGTATTTTATAATCCCTTGTGTCTAATTGATTAAAAAAAACTTATCACAGTTATTTCTCAGACTGCGTCTCACCATTCAATTTGTTTATACTACCTGCTGTTGCTTAAATAGTCACCCATTTAAGTATTGAAAGAAAAAAACAGAGTGAAAGAGAGAATTTAATCAAGATTATTATACATATTGAATTATTTGGCAATAGCTCTTAAGTAAACATATCAAACGTTGTGATAATAAAATTATCATACTGGGGTATATTCACTGGGCCTCGCTTGTGTTTTATAATCCCTTGTGTCTAATTGATAAAAAAACAAACTTATCACAGTTATTTCTCAGACTGCGTCTCACCATTCGTCTTACAAAAGAAGATAAGCTCAATTCTTGCAACTTGCTACTTTAGCAAAAGCCTTCAGGTGAATGGGCTTTTTTTTTTCATTCACAAGTTCACAATAAAGAAACCAGCTGGTATCTTTCATTCCTTATTATTATATGCTAGTCGTACAGATGTTTTTCACTTACATAACAGGCAGGTTTTCCTACGCTCAATTTTTCTACAAGATAATATAAACCAAAAGACGAGTGAGAATATACATGTCTCGCCCCCAGTGAATAAATTAATTACATTGGCAATTGTCTGCGAATCGGGTTTGTTTCCTATCTTTGTGCTGCAGCTGAAGCAAATATTGGGAGATGTAAAAAAATAAAAAAAAACAACAATTTTTACCTGACACATTATTGCGACACGACATCATTGTGAAGGCTTTATTTATATTTATTTTCTCCCATTTTTTAGTCATTTGCTATTATCCTCATTTTTGAATAATAATAATAATAATAATAATAATAATCTTATTATAATGGAGATTGTGTGTTTTTCTGTCTGTAACCGAAACTATATTACTACTCAAGTTATTTACGGCACATTCTCCATTATTCTATTTCTATTTAAACCTCAATTAATAATAAAACTGTTTGACATTATTAATACTGTTGGCCTTACCTAAATACTAATAACATGCAATTGTATTTATATATACAACAAAATACCAGTTTTCAGTGTAACCGTAAAGCTAATTTGCATATTGATATTAAAAAAACTGATTTTAATAAAAATGTGCTTGGTATTATTGATTTCTAATTGTTTGGTTTTATCTTAATGAATATGAGTAAAAATCTCTTCAATAAATCCTAAAAGAAATCGATTAACAAGAAGAAATAACAGTAATTTTATTCTTTACTTCCTATTTTAACTAAATAGTTAAATTAGGAAAATTTAGCAGAAGTGATGAAAGAGTAAGTTTTAGTTGTTCTATTTTCCGATTATACCCCCTCCGTTTCAAATCTTTTTATCTGAATTCTTAATTAGTTTCATTAGCCTTTCTGATTTAATCTAATATTTTATTACATTTAAACTTAAATACTTGCACCCGGAGGGTGCATATATTTGCTAGTAATAATAATGATAATAGTAAACTTGGAAAAAAGACAATAAAAAGACTGGAGGATCTGGAAATCAGAGGAAGAGTTGAAACCATCCAGACTACTGCACAGCTGCAATCGGCTAGAATACTCAGAAGAGTCATGGAGACCTGAGGAGACTTGTCACTCAGACTACAGTGAAATACCATCAGCTAACGCTGATGTGAAAAACTCAAAATGAGTGAAAATAATAATAATAATAATAATTACTAGCACAACGGGAATACAAAGCTAGGCACAACTGAGTTGGGAAGGTGATCCACTGGGAATTATGAAAAAAAAAATTCAACTTTAACCATACAACAAAATGGTATATGCATAAACCAGCATCTGTTCTTGAGAATGAAACGCATAAAATTCTCTGGGACTTCGAGATAAAGACGGATCACCCTATCCCAGCCAGGAGACCAGACCTAGTAATGATTAACAAAAAAAGAAAAAAAAAGAAAGAGGACGTGTCAACTGGTGGACTTTGCGGTCCCAGCAGATCACAGGGTGAAGCTAAAGAAAAATGAAAAGATGGATA
Organism: Doryteuthis pealeii; assembly: GCA_023376005.1. Taxonomy (NCBI): domain Eukaryota; kingdom Metazoa; phylum Mollusca; class Cephalopoda; order Myopsida; family Loliginidae; genus Doryteuthis; species Doryteuthis pealeii. The sequence goes on from CM042165.1 coordinate 72,827,868, forward strand.
AATACCCGGACCTTGCCAGAGAATTGAAAAAGCTGTGGAATATAAGAGTGAAAGTAATACCAATTGTAGTTGGTGCACTTGGAACGGTCGAAATAAACTTGGAAAAAAGACTGGAGGGTCTAGAAAGCAGAGGAAGAATTGAGACCATCCAGACTGCAGCACTGCTGCAATCGGATAGAATACTCAGAAGAGCCCTGGAGACCTGAGGAGACTTGTTGTCACTCCGACTCCAGTGAAATACCATCAGCTAACGCTGATTTGAAAATCTCAAAAGGAGTGAAAATAATAATAATAATAATAATACACAATAAAACAGTAAATGTAGACTGTGTGATGACAGAGATGAGACCACAAACGTTGTAATAATAAAATCATCATACTGTGGTATATCCACAGGTACCGATACTTTAATATTATTTTTGAACTGCGCTGTTCCAAAGAAAAATTAAATATGGAAGGCAATACAAGACAAAATCAATAAAAATGATTGTGCTACACTGTTTTAGCTAATATATTTCGTATCTTGTAAGTTTTTTTCCTGAGTTTTGTTCAACCATTGGAATAGACACGTCTGGATGTGACAGACTCATTGATTGGCCAATAATAGCAGTTCTCCACACCCCACTCACTTGTGTATCATTTTACGTTCATTTAATTTCATATTCATCTTGACCTTCAAATTTATACTTCTCAAAAACTAACAGTAAATTGATTACATATTTCGATACATTTCGAAAAATTTCTGTCTCGAAATATGGGTGAATGGGAAGAACAATAATGAACGAATTTTAGTCGAGTCTCTTTGAAAATAGGAAGGTTTTGCTTTAGTAAAAATAAAGCACTTATAAAATAATAAGTTTTAATAGCAGGTAATGACAACAAGCCATATATATATATAATATATATATATATATATATATATATATATATATAATATATATATATTATATATATATATAATATATATATATATATATAGAGAGAGAGAGAGAGAGAGAGAGAGAGAGGCGCGTGGGCTAGTGGTTAGAGTCGTGGAAAATGGACTCGTCGATTCGAGTTCAATTCCTAGACGAAGCTGTTGGCATTCCACATAGCGCTAATACCCTTGGGAAAGGTATGAATCCATATATTCTCTCTCCAGATATGGGTTAAATAGTAGGGCAGACTGGGCTCTTCAGCCTTGGGTAGGTAACCAGTCTAGGAGAGGGATAACTCTGAATTCAAAATTCTTTGGAAGAAAAAGAAAAAGAAAGAGGAGAAGAAGAAGAAAAAGAGGAAGAAAAATAAGAAAGACAAGGAGGGGGAGAAGAGGAAGAAGAAGAATAAGAAGATGTGTAATTTCCTTGAATTTTTTACTATAATAATCAATTATTTGCACAGTTATATGATAACAATATTTTGGTTTGATTTTTTTGTTTAATGGTATATCAATCTTTGTAGGGTATTTAATGCCAAAGCCTCCTTGTAAAAGAATAGTAATGGTACTATTTGATCTATATCTGATGGGGATGAAGTCCATAACTCCTAAACAATACCTAGAAACAACATCCCACGAGAAAAACAGCTGTTCGGTCACCTGCCCCATATCACCCAAGCAATCCTTGCTAGACAAACAAGACACGCAGGGCACCGTTGGAGAATCAAGGAAGAACTCACAAACGACATTCTCCTGTGGAAACCAGCACATGAACACGCTAACGTGGGCCGCCCAGCAAGGATCTACATTGACCAGTTTTGCGCGGATACTGGATGCTGCGCAAAAGACCAATGAGTGACAGGGACGGTTGAAAAGAGATTGTCATGGATATCCGTGCTAATAGTGCGACATGCTGCTGCTGCTGATTAGTGAACGTAATAGCACGATTGGAGTTCGAACTCGGTTATTACGATGTCGCAGTCCAGTATGTTAATCACTATGCCACGACGACTCCCCCCCTCAAAGGAAGAGACAGAAGGACACTAATGTATTAGATTTGATGTGCATTCAACGCAGTTGAGTATTAGTGTAGGTGGTCAAATGGCTACTGCAAATAGCAAATATATTCTTAAAAAAAAAAAAGATTTAAAAAAAAGTCTCTGGTCGTTCACAGGGAGGAGCTGCATCAACCGTTGAATTACGACAAAGCAGAAACCAACAGTTATCAGTGAATGCAATAATGAGAAACAATATGGCTGCCGGCGCCAGAACCAGAAAAAGAGTAATGGCGTCGGGATGTGATTAGTTATCAGTTGAACATCGCAACTCGTCTAATCCTCGTACCTCTGAGCATGTTGGGTACTTTCCCGCCAACTCATCTGTTCTAAGCTACTTTCCCTCATCTGTTTCTATTATCGTCGATCTAGTTGTAAAACTATTGAATGATATTAAAACTATTGAATAATACGCAGATATTGACAACAAAAAAATACAAAAAACAAAACGGAAGAAAGAAAGAAAATATTCTCTCTTTTATTGGGTATTAGCATTCTTCAGAATGTTATGTTAAAATTCTGGTCGTCATTTTCGGTGTTTAGTCATTCGGATGGTAAATCTAAGTTGGTATTGATTTTGGGTTCAGTTGGTTAATACTTATAATCCTAGTCTGTCGTATTTCTTGAAATCCCAGGTAGAAAAGAGTGTAGTATCAGTAGATCTCCTTGTAATCATAGTCTGTAGTGTTCATTGAAATCCTTGGTAGAAAAGGGTAAAGTATCAGTAGATCTCCTTGCGAACTTAGTCTTTTTTATTCCTTGAAATCTTTGGTAGAAAAGAGTCTAGTATCAGTAGATCTCCTTGTAATCATAGTCTGTTTTATTCCTTGAAATCTTTGGTAGAAAAGAGTGTAGTATCAGTAGATCTCCTTGTAATCTTAGTCTGTAGTGTTCCTTGAAATCCTAGGTAGAAAAGAATATAGTATCAGTAGATCTTGTAATCCTAGTCTTGTAGTGTTTCTTGAAATCCCAGGTAGAAAAGAGTGTAGTATCAGTAGATCTCCTTGTAATCCTAGTCTGTCGTATTCCTTGAAATCCCAGGTAGAAAAGAGTGTAGTATCAGTAGATCTTGTATTCCTAGTCTTGTGGTGTTTCTTGAAATCCTAGGTAGAAAAGAGTGTAGTATCAGTAGATCTCCTTGAGATCTTAATCTGTAGGGTTCCTTGAAACCCAAGGTAGAAAAGGGTGGAGTATCAGTAGATCTCTTTGTAATCCTAGTCTGTCGTATTCCTTGAAATCCTTGGTAGAAAAGAGTGTAGTATCAGTAGATCTCCTTGTAATCCTAGTCTATCGTATTCCTTGAAATCCTCGGTAGAAAAGAGTGTAGTATCAGTAGATCTCATTGTAATCCTAGTCTGTAGTGTTCCTTGTAATCCTTGGTAGAAAGCGTGTAGTATTAGTAGTCCTCCTGGTACTAGTTGTCTGTAGGTCTTGCTCACAGAAAGTGCATTTAGTAATTGATTTCTGGACAGTTACCAAAGATCTTAAATACGTCCTGTATATGTTGCCTGTTGCTGATTTTTAGTGTTAAAAGTATATATATATATACAAGAACTAAGCTTGTGCTCTGAAGAAGGTCTGAAAGACTGAAACGTTATAGCGTCGAAATTATCACCAGTAATAAACTTCCATCTATTGTAACATCCCGTATATATATATATAAAGCGCTCTGGAAGAAGCATTTGGTGGATTGCTACACGAATTCCACCCTGACATTAAAAAGATGGCCAGACAGTTGGAGAGGATCGAACAAAGGCTCGTCCGACAGGAATCGTCGGTAGAGTTTAACAACACACACACACACACATATATATATATTACCATGATCGTATTTCGGATGAGTTACGTCATACAATTTCGAAAGAAAATTAACGGCTAAAAAACGCCAAATCCGTTCACTTCATTTAATTACTTTTTTGTCCTCATATACAAAATTTCATCTTTTTTTTCTCCAGACCGTCTCATATACCTTAAAAAAGGGTGAATGTACACCCGAAATAACGGAAAAGATTAAACCAGGAACAGAGCAACGGTTGAATATATAAACAAATCTGATTTTTGTTCTGTTTTTCTTGTTTTTGTTCTTTTTTCCAATGCTTCAAAAGACCAAACAGCGTCCACAAGAACATAACATACATGATCATATATACATATATATATATTATGGACTCTCCCGTCGATTTTCGACGTATGAGGGTTCATACACACAATGAACACCCACACAGTGATTTGTTTATAGTGGTGAAGGCTTGTGTTTACAATCCACACTTTTTGGCACAGTCGATAGGAAAGAATTGGTACATCAAGGGTTGCCACAAACCAATCAACGACCGACCTCAGGAATTTTTGAATTCAGAGTTATCCCTCTCCTAGACTAGTTACCTACCCAAGGCTGATGGGCCCAGTCTGCCCTACTATTTAACCCATAGCTGGAGGAGAATATATGGATTCATACCTTTCCAAAGGGTATTAGCGATATGTGAAATGCCAACAGCTTCGTCTAGAAATTGAACTCGAATGGACGAATCCATTTTCCACGACTCTAACCACTAGCCCACGCGCCTCCACACACACACACACACATATATATATATATATATATATATATATAAGACGTTTACACTAAAAAGATGGAGTCATTTGTGCGTACGTGTGTATTTAAGTCCGAAATTACTAATACTAGAATGGCTATCGATTTAATAGAGTAGGCCGAGGTGAGGCAGCCACGTACTGATTTAGATCTTTTTCAGATGGACTCCGGATGACGCCAGTTTAATCGGTTGGGATGTTTTGCCGTCGACGATAATCAGAGCACGTCCTTGTTTCCACTGGGTCTCGCATCATGACAGGGCCGGGATTTGGCCGACTACAAATGGTTCCCGAGAGACGAACACTCACGACGGAATCCAGAGGAGTAATTATGCGATACGAAAATGTCACGGGATATTAAAAAAAAAAGAAAGAAAAAAAGAAAAAAAAGAAAGTAATGTAAATTATTAGCATATATTGCATATTTCGCATAGAGAGAACAGCCAAGAACTAGCTCATAATGGATACCTTGGTACGGATTTATTTACTTATAATACTCCTTATATGAAAACATATATATGCACATGACGTTAAATTTGTATTTAAAAAACATTATAATCAAACAAACTTGCATTGGTGTTAATGCACGCGGTGTTCAGATGAATGTTTTTTTGTTTTTTTTAAATAAATAAATAAAAGGAGAGCGAAAATTCAGGGATCAATTAGGGTCAGGTGGTAAGTGACACAGTAAAAATTTGTTCAAATGCCTACATTTCGAAACGAGTTCATCTGAAAAAAAAATTCATCTGAACACCGCGTGCATTAACACCAATGCAAGTTTGTTTGATTATAATGTTTTTCAAATACAAATTTAACGTCATGACATTACATCACGTGAATACAATCCACGCCACATAAACGTTAAACAAGCCACAGTTAAAAAAAAACAATTTTTAGCTTTACATTTCCCATCGCGTGAAAAACGCTTCATATAAACGCTATAAAATTTGATTTTTAACATCTCAACCATTTCACGACTGGTTTTTGACATCTTATCCACTTCTCATCTGATGATTGGATTACCAAGAAACTCTAAGTTATGAGTATGAAACCATAATATCACCATTAATTTATATATATATATATATATATATATATTATATATATATATATATATATACACAACAAATTTAACACGCTGGTCTGCGGACATGCGATGGACATGAGTCTGACCAACTCTAAGAGATTCCCAAGATTTCCACCATCCCGCCAAAAATCTATTTCTCTTTCTATATCTCATTTCATTACAGTCATACATAACATTCAAAGCTCTCCAAATTTTGATTAAAAAAAAAAAGAAAAGAAATCCAGGAGTCGAAATGTTATTAGTTTGATAACAGGTCCCGACAAACTCAGCGCATGAGTAGCACAAATTGGGTAATCTGACCTGAGCGGTAAAATACGGAGCTGACGGAAGATGAGGCGCTCCACATCAATCAACAAAACAGTCTCCCTGGTCTGTCGCTAGCAAAAGGGGATAGACTCGCTCGCTGTTCTGCTGATACTGACGATAGGCCACACCGCCAATTTTAATTTGTTTAATCTTGTGGGTTATCGAATTACAAGTCTTGTTTTTTTTATTATTCAGGATCTTAGGTGAATGGATTGTAAGTAAGTAAAATCGTCGGGGTGGCCTATCAGCCAATCAGCGAGGGAGTCTATCCCCTTTTCACTAACGCAAGACGAAGGAGATCATTTTGGCGTCTGGGATGGAGCGCCACACCTACCGTCAGCTCCTTACTTTATCGCACAGATACCCGTGCTACTCATACGCTGAGTTGGCGGGGGCCGGTATCGAACTAGGAACCTTGCGGTTTCTAGCCGAACACTACCGACTGAGCTAACGCGACAAACAGATCTATTTGACCCATACATCGGACCCTAACAGGTATTACCACTCCAGGTCTGAATGAACGTGGGGGAGTATTGGCAATGAAGGAATATTCCACACCAAGGCTCGATTTTAATGGTGTCCCGTCGTCCCGGGGACGATAAAAATTACATCCGGGACTATCAATACGTCATCCGGGACAGTTTGCAGGAGACGGTAAAAATTTTTCCTAAAAGATAGTACAACATTCCAATATTGACTATCCAGTCAATGCCTGAATGCTGACCTCAAAATGAGGCTACGGGACCGCAGATCTATTCTTAAAGCCATGTAATGAATAATGGTGGAGGGAGATAGTTTAAAAGGACCAAATTATGTACTACTAACCCTACTTAAAGTAAAAAAAGTATTTTTTTTAGCTCAAAACATAGTAGGAAATGGATTTTTTGTCCAAATATCCAGAATTATCACTGCTTCAGTTTTTCTTAATGTTTTATTAGATGTTATTATGCTACTGATGACTGACAAGTATAGAAGATGCTAAGGAAGTAAACAAAAATATTTTGTTTTAGGGACGGTCCAAACCCCATTTAGGACGGTCCAAACCCTATTTGGGACGGTTGATAATTTTAGTTCGGGACAGTCAGGAAAAAAGTTAGTGTCGGGGCCTGTTCCACACTCCCAAGAGCTCTAAATTCGGAACCTCACCCCTAAATGCAGTAGCGGAAAATAAAATAAACAAACAAAACAAAACAAAACAAAACAACAAAAGAAACCCAAAGAAATTTAAATATTAACCGCAAAATATAATCAAGTGGTTACTCAATTTACATGATCTTTCATTCACCTTATCTGGAAAAATTCCCAATATCATATAAAAGAGTTTGGTCTGTGGCTATAGAGGATGTTTGGTTGTATTAGATGCAAAAGGAGTACCCACAAGGTATAAACGGTCCTATATTTTTACACATGTCAAACTTTAAGTGGTGAAGAAATAAATTCCTTTGTTAAAATTAATGATCAAAATAGATTCATTGTTGTTTGTGTTCATTATTTGTAAAGTCTACTTTACAACATGGTGTTTAGATGCACATTTGATAGGTTTACTTCTGGAGGGATCACAAACTCTCAAGTGGATAAATATATATATATATATATATATATATATATATATATATATATATGGTGTGAGATGGTCACTGTTTCAACTTTTGCTGGAATGGCGTACTAAAGGCAGTATTACTGGTAGAGTGCTCAATATAAAATAGAGCTGTTATATAATATAATAGAATAAATATATAAAGGTTTTACATATCTATTTATTAGGTGACAAAGGAACATTCACGACCATATTGGTTTCATGCGATGCAATCATCAGGTGAAGATTTTCAAATCAAAAGCATTTGAAACATCTTCACCTGATGATTGCATTGCATGAAACCAATATGGTCGTGAATGTTCCTTTGTCACCTAATAAATAGATATGTAAACCTTTATATATTTATTTTATTATATATATATATATATATATATGTATAAAGAGAGAGAGAGAGAGAGAGAGAGAGAGAGAGAGAGTCTCCGCTCTTCACCCTGTGGTCCACTGGTTCAATCTCTAGTGGCGGGGATTGGTCTCATCAGCATTGCATACCACAAAGGAGGTCGAAACAGCTGTCCAGTGCTCCGGATGTCGCAAATGGTGTTTGCCGAGTTGTCTGGTCATGGTAATATAATTCAATGATCAATATCACACACACACATATATATATATATATATATATATATATATCTTGGAGATTGTGTGTTTTTCTGTCTGTAACCGAAACTATATTCCTACTCAAGTCACAATTCTCTTAGTTATTGACATCACATTCTCCATGATTTTATTTTTATCTAAACCTCAATTATTAATAAAATTGTCTTACGTTATTAATACTGTTAACTATGTCTACATACTGACAACATGCAATCATATTTATATATACAACAAAATAGCGGTTTACAGTTTGAACGGGAAGGCTAATTTGCATATTAATATTAAACAATCGAATTTAATAAATATGTGCTTAGTATTATTGATTTCTAACTGTTTGGTTTTATTTTAATGTATATAAGCAAAAATCTCTTCAATAAATCTTAAGTGAAATCCATTAACAAGATAAAATAACTGTCATTTTATTCTTTACTTCCTCTTTTAACTAAATACTTAAATTAGAAAAAATAACAATGAAAGACGAGAGTGATGGAAGAGTAAATTTCAATTGTTCTATTTTATCGATTATACTGCCTCTGTTTCAAATCTTTTATTATACTCCCTCTGTTTCAAATCTTTTTATCTGTATTCTTATTTAGTTTCATTAGCCTTTCTAATTTAATACAATATTTTATTACATTAAAACTTAAATACTTGCACCCGGAGGGTGCATATATTTGCTAGTATATATATATATATATTATTTGTGGTTTTAGCCTCTTTGTGGAAAGAAGGCTTAGTCTAAACAACATATCATCTTTGTTTACGATCGTAACGTCGTTTACCCTGAGCGTATAAAGGGACATTACCTGCTTTGTACTGTGACACTTTGTGAAGAGTGTCTGTCTGTCTGTCTGTCTCTTACAGTGGTGTATGTTTGGGTGGCTATATGATCTAATAATCATCGACCAGCAGGTGCTCCGATTACAAAATAACACTTTCATTGCTTAACCATTAACACCCAACCTCCGGCAATCACAATTACACCAATTGCTTTTTTAAAAAAAAATATTTTCATCAGAATGGATCTGGGAATATTGGCAATGAAGGGAAATTTCCCACAACCCAGAGCTCCGAAACTGAAGATCCGGTTTCGTGTCATACTCAGAACAATAAATTGCTAGAAACAGTTTTACGTTAGAGTTTTTTTTTTCTTTTAAATTTCAAGTGTATCAATAAATTGGTAGCATAAGAGCAATTTGAAGAATACGGCCGGGACAAGAATATAGGTGATAGAGCTTGACATGACCAGGTGATTGATTGGAAGGCAGGGGCTGAGGCGAAGTGTTACATGTCACGCAACTACATAGTACTGGCCCAGTTAAGTCGGACATACTGTATTAGCTATGGTTGGATGTGGGAAGAGATCAACATATGCCTTTCCCCAGAGTATAAGTGCAAAGCTAAATGCAAATAGCATCGCCTCGGATTCGAACTCATCTAGCCGTGTGCATTTTCTTAGACCCCCATATCTCTCTCTCTCTCTCTCTCTCTCTCTCTCTATATATATATATATATATATATATATATATATACATTTGTGTGTGTGTGTATGTGTGTGTGAAGAGAAAAATGGAAGTGAATCCGACAGTATGTAATATAGTGAAAAATTTGAAAAAACACAGGTTTAAATAAAATGAGTGGTATTTATTCAGCCAACGCTGCAGTGTTTCAATCTGTTTAGTAGATCTTCTTCACGGCTTTTGTTGATATAAGGAAAGGCAAAAATTTATCACAGAATAATAAGGAGACTGTGGTCGATTTGTTTACAATGTTTTGAATGGAAAGTTAGCGTTCTTAGAAATACATACACACACACAACGTAAAAAATGTTCGACTTCATCCTTCAAAACCGTTTATCCTAAGTGTCTAATACATTTTCGAATCTATTTCTAAGAACGCTAACTTTCCACAGAAGACCAGCTTCATTTTGATGTATGATACATATTCCTGTGTTGGTAATTATACCTGTCCTAAACAAAATAGCATTACTTTTTGACTCACCTATGTGGAGAAGTAGGGATGTGATCCACAGAGGACCAGCTTCATTTTGACGTATGATACATATTCCTGTGTTGTTAATTATACATGTCCTAAACAAAATTGTATTAGTTTTTGACTCAACCTCGTACAATATCTGTCCTATTTATTTAAGATATCTGTCGTGTCTATATGTACTGCGACCTCTTTGAAAAGCATCTCCACAGAACCTGTCACATTTACACGGAGAGAACCTGTGCTTCGTAAAAGTGTCAATGACACTGAAGAGGTGTCATGGCATCCATCGTTCACGAGGTACATTCCTGTCGTGTGAATGTAATTTAAACTACGAGAATTCGCTTTGTCTCACTCTCCATCTTTGTTGAAGGGACCGCGCGCTCACTTGCCCTGCAGCAAGGCATGACGAAATAGTTTTAGTGCGATAACACGTAACAACAAAACGCTTCTTATTTTGCATTAATATTTATCGCAAATAAATCATCTTAAAATCTATTTGTCCAGGCAGCTGTCATCTTTTCCAGGAGAAGGATAAACCGTAGTGGCGACAGCGGGTCGTGGAAAATGAGCTACGTCAATTGTCCGCTAGATTTCTCATTATCTCCGATCTATCTATACATATATAAAGCCCAGTTTGTGTGTATGTATGTCCGGAGGAAACTACAAAAATAAAACAATTAATGACATAGTGTTGCATAGCGCGTCGTCACTGTACTAAATCGCAATAGTTTTATCTTCGTTGTAAGGGATGACAATAACACCAAAGTTATCCTCCAGAAGTTTATTGAAATCAATTCAAGCTTCTTAACTTCGAGAGAGAGGGTCAGTTTAATTAATATATTCAGTCTTTAGACTTTCGGTCCTTCGATTAAATTTCTGGGCGACAAGCTTTTTCAGTTGGTAAATATTAACGCTAGCTTTTCCTACACCAACTACACGTAGTCCCGCTCGGCCGACTACTGACCCTGATCCCCTCACTCTCTCTCCGGGTGACTGCCTCCGGGGCTAACTGACGACTCACCTGTCTCGGGCCCTCGGTTCTTTTATATTCATAGCTACTCCCACGTATTTTTATCTCTTGATCTGATAACGGGCAGTTGTTAAAACTTCTTTGTTTAATAAAACCGGAAATTCATATTTCCGTTTGTACAATATATAACAATAGTAAATATATATATATATATATATATATATATGGTAGAAATGTGAGGAGGTTAATCCGACAGTATGTGGAGAAAAGTAGACAAACACGGGATGTTATGGAAACTGGATGTTTATTGTCGACGGTGCAACGTTTCGGTCCTGAAGATGGTCTAATAAGAGACCGAAACGTTGCACCGTCGACAATAAACATCAAGTTTCCATAACATCCCGTGTTTGTCTACTTTTCTCCACACACACACACATATATATATATATATATATATATATATAAAATGAACTCTCCCGTCGATTTTCGACGCATGAGTGTTCATCCAATGAACAACCAACACAGGGATTTGTTCATAGTGGTGAAGGCTTGTGTAGGACCATTCCACACTTTTTGGCACAGTCGATAGGAAAGAATTGGTGCATCATAGGTTGCCACGAACCCAATCAACGACTGACGTCAGGAATTTTGAATTCAGGGTTCTTGCTCTCCTAAACTGGTTACCTACCCAAGGTTAAAGAGCCCAGTCTGCACTACTATTTAATCAATAACTGGAGGGAGAATATATGGATTCATACCTTTCCCAACAGTATTAGCGATATGTGAAATGCCAACAGCTTCGTCTAGAAATTGAACTCGAATCGACGAATCCATTTTCCACGTCTGGAGAAAATCTTTAAAGAAAACAAACACAGGATGTCATGAACAATGGAAACTCTTTATGTCGATACTTAAGTATTTCGTTTTTTTTATTTTTAATTAAAACCTTCTTCAGGACATTGAATATTTGTATGAGTAAAAGATGAAAGATGTTCTGTGTATGTTGAATGTGTGATAAAAGGTTATTAACCGTTATTTACTTGGCGTTTTTATATGAAAACTTTTTATCTGTTTCACCTTCACAATCACGTTTTAGAGAGAAATTATAGGAAAATGATTGTTGCAAGGTTGAAGGTGAACACTTTGAGCACTTGAGAGATTAAATGTTCAATGTAAAAATGTCTAATGCGTAAATATAATGTATGCAAATATATGTAAATAAATGTCTAATTTTCTAATAAAGGTAAAATGTTTAAGTGTTAACTGTACCCCTACTTTTCGCTCACCCTGTATATATATATATATATATATATATATATATATATATTTATAGGGTGGGCCAAAAGTAGGGTTACAGTTAACACGTATATATATATATATATATATATATATATATATATAGTAAAGTAAAGTCGTCGGGGCGGCCTAGTGTCGGTATCAGCCATGCAGCGAGGGAGTCTATCCCCTTTTCACTAGCGCTAGACCAAGGAGATTATTTTAGCGTCTGAGGTGGAGCGCCACACCTACCATCAGCTCCTCACTTTACCGCACAGATCCCTGTGCTACTCATACGCTGAGTTGGCGAGGGCGGGTATCGAACTAGGAACCTTGTGGTTTCTATCCGAACGCTCTACCGACTGAGCTAACCCGGCCCTCCATACATATATATATATACCGAAAATAATCCAACAGTTAATTATCCCCGATGATAAGCATTACACTACTCACGCCTCCGAATATTTACTGAGATTAGATTAGGATGGCATACGATCTGAATTTGTAGGTTATCGAACGAAAATCGGACAGAAACGGGAAAGGCCGCAACAGATGCTCACTGCAACAGGCAGATAAATAAGTCAGTTTCTTTTTCTTTTCAAACAAAATATTTGCGCTTCACCAATAAACACGTGTCATCTGTGACCTTTTTCTATTTTTCTCATTGCATATTGATCTTTTCCGTTGATCAGTTGAGTGCACAACATCAGGCATCTGTTCACTTGAGGCGAATCTGCAGAGTTGAGATGGTTTTGACATTTCCTCTCCAGATGACACTAAAGATGACACTACAGATGACACTACAGCCTCTTAGAAATGTTACAACACATTAATAAATACGTTCGTTTCGTCAAACCTACTTACTTGACTTCCTCTGATTGCTTTTAGCTTTCAACGGCGACAAATGTTTGTAGTTTTAATTAAACATAGCGTAGATTGAAGGCTTGTTTTTTCAGTTTCTTCATACTAAGTTGGATATCAGACTAGCAAAAAAAAATTTAACCAGTTTAAAAAAGGTTCCCAAAGTCGGTGGTACTGGCTCCTATGGTCGGTGGAAAGATCTAGGGGTCGGTGAGGCAAAAAGAGGCAATGGAAGGCGATTTCGGAATATATACATATATATATATACTATAATTATATAATATATATCGTGTTAACTGTAACCCTACTTTTGGCCCACCCATATATATAATATATATATTATATATATATATATATAATATATATAAAGTTTAAGTCGACAAAGCGGCCTAAAGTCGGTATCAGTCAGCGAGGTAGTCTATCCCCTTTTCAATAGCGCTAGACCAAGGAGATTGTTTTAGCATCTCAGGTGGAGCGCCACACCTACCATCAGGTCCTTTACTTTACCGCACAGATCCCTGTGCTACTCATACGCTGAGTTGGCGAGGACCGGTATCGAACAAGGAACCTGTGGTTTCTAGCCTAACGCTCTACCGACTGAGCTAACCCGGCCCCTTTATATATATTATATATATATATATATATATATTATATATATATATATATATTATATAAGTAGAGTTACTAGTGCACAATACAATAAGTAGAGCCAATAAATATTATTAGCGTTATTCGGACTATTGTCCCCATCTTCATTGTTATTTGTACAACGTTTCGGCCGATATACCCTCCGGCCTTCTTCAGGTATTTCTTGTCAGACTTGTGAACCTTCTTTTCGAAGTCGGGAACTTTCTTGTCGTATATCGGCCGAAACGTTGTACAAATAACAATGAAGATGGGGACAATAGTCCGAATAACGCTAATAATACTAATCTTCAAGCCTCATCTCAAACATTCAGAGAAATAGCCAATAAATAATAAAGAAAGTCTAATGAGTCAGATAATATCTACCTAGGTTTCTCCTCGCAGATCATCAGGATAATTTTGACTTGTCCTTATGATCCGTTAGGAGAAACATAGGTAGGCATATTTATATATATATATATATAATATTATATAATATTATATATATATATGAATAGAGAATAAATGAAAAAGTATTGGCAATGAAAAGGTGCTCAATGCTAATAAAGCAGAGCAGATTTATAATCAATAGTAATGGTATTATGGATGATTTGGACTCATAACTTAAAGTGTCATGGTTATGCAATCCTCAGATGAGTCAAATGGTTGAGATCTTAAAAACCAGTAGTCAAGTGGTTGAGATTTTAAAAACCAGAAAACTGTTTTTTAAAAATCTCAACCATTTGACTCATCTGAGGATTGCATACCCATGAAACTTTAAGTTATGAGTCCAAATCCATAATATAATTACTATTGATTATATATATATATATATATATATAGTAAGTCATCAACAGACACCGTGTTTCGACGTTTTACGTCTCTTCAGTGTGGCTAGACACAGCAACTACATCTGACCAGGAGCGGAACCTGACAGACTTTTAATCAGCCCAATTCGTTAACCCCTCGGCCATTTCACAGCTGCCGTTATATTGTGTATAATATGAGTGCTATATATCTATCATTGATAGTGCATTTATATATTTTAGTTAAAGTAGCGTTGACATGGAGTGAACACCTGATTACTAATAGTTTCTGAACTATGCATTGGTCCTTGTGTCAGACTAGGGTTAACTTAGGAAATGACACCATGAAGCGAATGTCATAGATAATGTTTTGCAGATGGCTGTCTGAGTTGTGAATCCGTTGCTCGCTGCTACCGCGCATCCATCAAATTAGAAGGCTAAGTTTTTTTTGTTTTTTGTTTTTTTTTGTTTTGATTTATATTAAGAGACAGTAGCAGAGCCCCCCCCCAAAAAAAAAAAACAACAAAAAAAAAAAACAAAACAAAAACCCAAAGTAATTCAAACATTAACCACAAAATATAATCAAGGTTTGTTTGGTTTGTTTTGTTTTACGGCATATCATCCTCAGTGGGTCATTTAATGCCGATAAAGTTTTAAATAAATCAATTCTTAATGGATAATACCATTTTTTTATAAATACATTTTTCTATTTAACCCATAGATGGGATCCTAACAGGTACTACCACTCCGGGTCAGAGTGGACCAGGGAGCAATGGTGATGAAGGGGTGTTCCACATTCCCCAAACCTCCAGAACTGGAACCTCACCATCAGATAGAGTTTAACGTCATTCCCAGGACATGTAGACCCACAGCCACCGCCTTCTAGCACCCATATGATAAAAAGGGGTTGGGGCTTGCCATAAGGGCAATAGGGTTGGGAAAATCAAAAATATAATCAAGTAGTTACCCAACTCACATGATCTTTCATACACCTTATCTGTCTGTCTGTCTCTTACAGTGGTGTATGTTTGGGTGGCTATATGTTCTAATAATCAGCGTCCAGCAGGTGCTCCGATTGCAAAATAACACTTTCCTTACTTAACCATTAACACCTAACCCTCGCCAATCACAATTACAACCATAGCTTTTTTTTTTCTTAGTCATTTTACACTTGTGGCAATAATGTGTAAGGATGGTGGCTTTTTATTAAAGACATTATATTTTTGGGAGGTCTGAGTTTTCATTTGTTTTAATATAATAATCTGTTCGACTTTCTCAGAAGACGCAGGTGCTTTGTGTCGAAGTAATGCTTAATAAGCTTTTTTGTTTTTCTTAATCAATTAAGTCAACTTGTTATAGTTTCCAGTATTAGAACACTTGTGGAATTATTTTCAGCACCCACAACACCATATGTTATCTGGATATGATATATATATATATATATATATATATAATACACACACACACACACACACACACACACAACCTTGAGGTTTGTTTCGCTGTCGTTTATCGCAAAAGATTTATACACACACGCGCAACCACACACCTAAAAAATGCACAATGTTTCCTTTCAATACACACACTTACACCGTTCCATACTCACACCGTAAAAGAGAATATTTGACGTCATATTTCAAACCGTCTCCTTTTTTCAAACCTCAAATTTTAAACAGACTGAATAACAAGGACTACCACTCACTTTTCTCGTTATTCTGTGATAAAAATTTCTTATTACCTTCCATATACCAACAAATGCCCTGAAGATGATCTAATTAATAGATCGAAACACTGCAGCGTCGGCCAATAAACTCACCACTTAACTCATTTAAACCTGTTTTTTCATTCTTTTTTAATATACTACATATATATATATTATATATATATATATATATATATATATATATATATATAGAGAGAGAGAGAGAGAGAGAGAGAGAGAGAAAGAGAGATTGATAGATAGATATGGATAGATAGACATCAGAAGTTGCTACCACGTTTTTATTATAGTGGCATTAGTAGTTAATCCAAAAGAGCTCAATACATTTCTTAAAATATATATATTTACCAACTCCCCCGCACGAGCAGGATACGACACAAGGTCAATTTCTTAAGCGGAGTTCAACAGGTTTGAATTCAGAGTTTTCCTTCTCCTAGACTGGTTACCTAGCCATGGTTAAAGAACCCAGTCGGCCCTGCTATTTACCCATAGCTGGAGGGAGAGTAGGATTCATACCTTTCCCAAGGGTATTAGCGCTAAGTGAAATACAATTACCACGTCCAGGATTTGAACTCGAGGCGACGAGTCCATTTCCCATGACTTTAACCATTACACCACGTGCTTCCTATTTCTTAAAATATAGAGCATTTATAGTTGTAGAAAAAATATTTTTTCTACCACGGTTTCGGTGTTCGTGGTTCATGGTTCAATGTACACCTTCCTCAGGAGAACTAAACCTTCTCCTGAGGAAGGTGTACATTGAACACCGAAACCGTGGTAGAGAGAAAAATTATATATATATATATATAAAAGCGTATGAAAACACATAATATGGTTAAAATGAATATGTTTTTATATCTATTTCATAGCTAATATTGACAATATTTTGATTTATAATATTGTCAATATTAGCTATGGAAATTATATAAAAATATATTCATTTTTAACAATATTATGTGTTTTCATACCCTTTTATATATACATTTACCGTTGGATTCATTTCCTTACTCTTAACTCATATATATATATATATGTTTTGTATTTTGGCAGCAAGTTAATTTCTAGGAAAGTACCGTTAAAAAATACGGAATATTCTTCTTCATGATCTTTAGCTTTAGCTTTTCAGAAAACAAATCAAATATTAATACCTACATTGGTCCCACTGCCACAACACTCTCCTGTCGTTTTGCATACAATCTCTCCGATACTAGTGCGATAAAACAACATCTAATTACAAAACATGAAGACAAATTCATATCCTCCGACAAAAGAAAAATCCTCATAGAAAATAATAAGGCTAATGGAATGAATTCAAACCAGATAACAAACTGACTGTGTGTCACATCCTGCCCGTGGCGGTGCAGGTTGGCTAATAGGGTAGTTTGATTTTTCACTTATTTTGAAATATCAAATTTTCTCAGACAGCGAAAGTTGTATATTGGTATAATAAATAAGTAAAGTAAAGTAAAGTAAAGTAAAGTCGTCGGGGCGGCCTAATGTCGGTATCAGCCATAAAACGAGGGATTCTATCCCCTTTTTCACTAGCGCTAGATCAAGGAGATTATTTTAGCGTCTGAGGTGGGGCGCCACACCTACCATCAGCTCCTCACTTTACCACACAGATCCCTGTGCTACTCATACGCTGAGTTGGCGAGGGCCGGTATCGAACCAAGAACCTTGTGATTCCTAGCCGAACACTCTACCGACTTAGCTAATACTGATATCTAAAACTAGATCTCTCAGTTGTTCCATGGCTTGAGGAAATAGCATCAAAATTGTCAGTTAAAATACACTAAAAATCCTTCTTTTTCACAAATTCTAGACCAGAAATTGGTTTGAAAATTTAACAATTTCCATATTTAAAACAGAAATTTATTTTACTAAGATAAAACGAATAAGATATTAGAATTAGAATTAAAATGAAAAATATGCCCCCATCATCACCGACACTTCTGATATGCTGCTTTTTACCCAATAATTAAGTTGTAACAGTGATACCATTTTAAAAGATTGAAATCTGTTTCCTTAAATGAAGGCAAAGTTTAGAATTAAAAAAAATATGTTGTGGGGTAATTATTTATGTTAATTTTCCACTTTCGCCACATGGGAGACGTTACAGTTCCAAAAATCGACCTACCCTTTTGGGTAAGTACATCGCTTTAAACAACTCTACCGGAAACGACACTTACTGGTTCACCAAAGTGCTTAGAAGTCGTTTTCTGCTATCACTGTAACCAGCTGGGATTTAACTCTTGACCTTTCATGTATTGAAGGTCATTTCAACAAATTTTATATTGTTTGTTTGTTTGTTTGTTGATTTTAACGGTATATCAACCCGTCTGGGGTTATGTCATGCCTAACTGTTAGGAAGTTATACATATCGTGTATTTATATTTATACGTTTTAGTAAATGGCTAAGTCAACTGTATTTCTTGAATATTAACCAATTTGAACTCTTAATTTCACTATTTTTTCATGCTTCGAAAAACCCATTACATTTATTTTTATAACCTTCTCATCAAGTAAGTAAACCGTACGAGAAACCCTTAGAATTTAAATTGCATATGTATATAGGGGGAAATATAGATGAAGAGGGGGGGGGGCAGAGTTTTGGTAATTTATGAGGAAGTGCGTCCCGGTCTCCTGCCTCATAAATTGCTACCCGGTGACTATTAAAATAATGACCCCATCTACGGTGTTACTCGAAAGAAAACAACAAACTTAGGGCGTTAAATGTATTTTAAGGGGAGGCTTCTCTTTTTTGTCGTAATTCTTATTTATTTATCGTAATTTGTCGTAATTCTTATTTATTTATAGAAATTTGTCATAATTCTTGTTTATTTATCGTAATTTCTTTTTATTCATGTTTGTTTAATGTCTTTTTTTTAGTTTAAATAAACAATAATTACGACAAGAAAGAAGCAACACCCACAAATACATTTACTTGTCGAAAATATCTATCTATCTATCTATCTATCTCCATTTGTTCATATCTATCTATATTATTTTGTTTGAATTACGACAAAA
Organism: Doryteuthis pealeii; assembly: GCA_023376005.1. Lineage (NCBI taxonomy): Eukaryota > Metazoa > Mollusca > Cephalopoda > Myopsida > Loliginidae > Doryteuthis > Doryteuthis pealeii. The sequence continues at coordinate 72,847,290 of CM042165.1, forward strand.
AAAGAGAAGCCCCCCCCTCCTAAAATACATTTAACGCCCTAAGTTGGTTGTTTTCTTTCAAGTAACACCGTAGCTGGGGTCGTTTTTTTTTAAATAGTCACTGGGTAGCAATTTATGAGGCAGGAGACCGGGACACACTTCCTCATAAATTACCTTATTTTCGTCTCCCTGTTACTGTTCTGATGTTTGTTTGTTTATTGATTTTAACGGCATATCAACCCTTCTGAATCTTGTTATGTACCCTACCTATGAACATAACGGGTATGTCCCAATCCTCATAAAGACGGTAGTATAATACTGACTGAGTAGTCTTATACCACTAGCAGTGATCTACCTTCTTCACGTCGTTGGCGAGTATTGTATGTTGTTAATGTTATAAAGATTCCATTTTATTTCCAACCTCAGTTTGGTTATTTCTCATTTAGTAACGCTTGTTAGGTCACAGCAGTCCCAATCCTCATAAATATGGGAGTATTATACTGACTGAGTAGTCTTATACCACTAGCAGTGGTTTACCTTCTTCACGCTGGGGGCGAGTATTGTATTTTGTTAATGTTATAAAGATTCCATTTCATTTCCAACCTCCGTTTGGTTATTTATTATGTAGTAACCTTTGTTAGATTTCAACATTTTGGCGACGAGGATGAGATATTGACATTAGCCCGAAAAGGAAAAGATATTGACTCAGTGCAGAGGAAATCTAAAAAAAAGGGGCGTGTTATATACCCTACCTATGAACATTATTGGGCATGTCCCAATCCTCATAAATACGAGAGTATTATGCTGACTGAGTAGTCTTATACCACTAGCAGTGGTTTACCTTCTTCACGTCGTTGGCGAGTATTGTATTTTGTTAATGTTATAAAGATTTAATTTCATTTCCAACCTGCGTTTTGTTATTTCTCATTTAGTAACCTTTGTTACGTTACAATAATATCCCGCGTAGAAAGGAGAGAAAAAAGAAAGAAGGAATGAAGAAAGTATTGAATAATTTTGATATTTCGGACTGTTATCCTTATCTTTATTATGTATAAACACAACGTTTAGGCCAGAGTAAACTCGGGCATTGATCAGATGTTCTTTTGTTGTTGTTTGAATTACCTATATAATAAAAAAGGGTTTGGGTTTGTCATAAGAAAATTTGAAGAGTGCAAATGGGACAATCATATAGGTGATAGGGCTTGACATGATCAGCCAATTGATCAGTTCGGGCCTCTCTGATCGCCATTCTTGCCCAAGTAAGAACCCATATCATGGGACCACTCAACCGGCAAAATAAGTAGGTAAGTAAGTGAAGTTTGTGGAATGGCCTATTGTCGGTATCAGCCGGACAGCGAGCGAGTCTATCCCCTTTTCGCTAGCGTAAGGCCAGGGAAATTATTTTTGCCGTGGTCAACTCCCCACTTTACCGCCCAACTCTGATTACGCAATCTGCACAAGACCGGGGAGATTGTTCTGCTGGGGTGGAGCGCCACACCTACCGTCAGTAAAGTGGGGCTTTACCGCGCAGATCAGATTACCAAATTTGTGCTACTCATATGCTGTGTTGGTGAGGACCCGTAACAAGCCAGGTACCTCGCGCTTCCTAAACTGGTGCTGACACATTTGGGTTTTTTTTTCTATTTTTAAAATTTTTTTTCTATTTAAAAAAATTTTTTTTTAGATTTGATGAAACAGTTGGGTAATAAACCGTTACACAAACCAGAAACTGTGAGTTCGATCCTAGGATGGAAAAGTAGTACTGCAATGCGGTTGTTTTTATATTTATTTTCATTTCTCCTGCTTACCGGATCGATCGCTCTTTTAAAGCGATAACAGCGCCATAGTAACAATAACGTTACAAACAACATCGACCCTAATTTTACCGCTTCCTGTGGCAACTAATACTACTACTACTACTACTACTACTACTACTACTATTTATCAAACAGAAATGGCAACAACGTGGGAATAGTAGCGCATGGAACAAACTATTAACAATTAAGCCAACATTAGAAGAATGGAAACTGGGATATAGAAAATCCCGAGGGGAAGAAGTAGTATTAGTTGGGCTGTGTATTCTTTTATCCTTGAACAAGAAGAACAACAACGATGTCTAACATGTCAAACATACTGCACTGTCAAACACTTCCTCATAGAATGTGAAGTTTACGCTCCTACCAGATAAAAAGATTTCTCGACGCAAATAACATAAAAAAAATGTTTTAAAATGTTAACATAGATATCATTTTATCATAGATATCAGAAAAATATATCGAAAGTTATGAGTCTGATATGAAATACGTTTACAATATCACTTACGAGACGCACCTGAAAGGTAAAGAAGATTACTGTAATCTCGCACACTGACAATTTGTTTTTAGAATGTACCACAAAATAATCCCTTAAAACACACACACACACACATATATATATATATATATATATATATTATATATTATAATATATATATATATAACTATAGCGTGGGATTGTCACTGTTTCAGATTTTACTGGAACGGTGTGTGCCAAAGTGCAGTATTATTGGTAGAGTGCACAATATAAAAAATAGAGCTGTTATATGATATAATAAAATAAATATATAAAAGTTTTACATATCTATTTATTTGATGACAAAGGAGCAGTCACCTGTTCCTTTGTCATCAAGTAAATAGATATGTAAAACCTTTATATATTTATTTTATTATATATATATATATATATATATACCTTTGAAAGTAAGGAAAAACTCAATAGACAGTCATTCTGTAATAAATTTATTTCGACCAAAACTTAAATTTCTAAATTTAAAGAAATTTCTAAAACTCCTTAGAAGTTCAATCTCATCAGACAATCACAGATTAAATAAAAAAAAATAGTAATTTTATATTTTATACAGTGAGATTTTGAAGATCCCATGTAGAATCATCCCTTACTACCAGTTTTGGATACCTTATATTATATATATATATATATATATATATATATAATATATATATATATATATTCTTTTTGCAACGTCAAGGTTTTTGTTTTGAACTCATATGACTTTTGTCTCCGCTCTTAACAACACGGAGTATAAACAAGCTCTGATGACGATTTTCATAAAATCGAAATATTGTTCAATATCAGCTAAGTTATAAAATGTTTTCACTTTAACAGCATTTTGTGGTGTTTTCATATCTTTTTATATATACTCATACCGTCGGATTCATTTCCTTTCTCTTAACTTTATATATATATATATATATATATATATATATATTGAGTTATGATGGATATTATGTTATATCATTCGTTGTTATATTATATATATCATATTATGTTGTATATTCTATAAATATTATAGAGTTGGCATTGAATAACCCACAGGGTTGATATACCATTAAACCAAACCAGATCAAACTACTGCGACTACTAGACCTTGTGGCTGCCATTTGCAACCTGCAGCACGTCGTTGCCAGCTGTCTAAACTGGACGGCACGTGACTTCTTCGTTGACTTGGACTAGAGCAGTATCGGGGCTGTGGGGGAGAGAGAGAGAGAGAGAGAGAGAGAAAGAGAAAGCGAAAGAAAGTGTTTGAGAGAGAGAGAGAAGAGAAGAGAGAGAGAGAGAGAGAGAGAGAGAGAGAGGGGGGATTAGTCAGTGCAGTATCTAAGTCTAGTAGTAAATCCGCTATTTAGGTCATATGAATATCCATAACTTTGATGTACTGATGGTAGTTGTGGAGACGGAGGAGGGGGGGAGAGACGTTTTTCTTCGTTTTTTTGGGGCCCCACTTGTGTACAGGGATTTATTAATAGCTACGTAATTCTTGTTTAGTATTGAAGTAAGAAAAATATATTAATGTATAAAACCAACCTACTCATGTAAGCCGGGTTTTCATAACAGAATTACATACACACATGCGCGTGGCGTACGGGGGTGATTGTAACAATGTGTGCGATTGGGTTGAAACTACTACTCTGGTATCAATGTTACTAAAAATACCATTCGATACACTTCTATAGTAAAACCCGTTCCAATTCATTACTATCGTAGTATCCTTTCCCATTCATTCTTATAGCAAAACCCTTTTAAATGCATTTCTATAGTAAAATATATTCCAATGTATTTCGATCGGAAAAAAATATTTCAAGGAATTTCTATAGCAAGATCTTTTCCAATGAATGTCTATAGTAAACTTATTTCCAAAGCTTTCCTCTCGTAAAACCCGTTCCTATGCATTACTGTAGTGATATCACCTCCTATGCATTCCTATTGCAAGACCCCTGCCAATGCATTCTTATACTTATACCATTACCAATGCATTCCTATATCAAAACCTATCCAATGCACTCCTATAGTAATATTATTACCAATGCATTCCTATATAAAAAACCTATCCAATGCACTTCCATAGAAATATTATTTCCAATGCATTCCTCTATCAAAAACCTATCCAAGGAACTCCCATAGAAATATTATTTCCAATGCATTCCTCTATCAAAAACCTTTCCAATGCATTCCTATATCAAAAACCTACCCAATACACTCCTATACTAATACCATTTCCAATGCATTCATATTGTAAAAAAACATCCAATGCACTCCTATAGTAACATAATGCCCAATGTATTTCTATAGTAAAACAATTTCCAATGAATTAATAAAGTGAAAACCTATCCACTGCATTCCTATCATTTTCTCATTCCCAATACATTCCTATAGTAAAAGCTCTCCTAATATATTCCTATAGCAATGCGCTTTACAATTTATTCCTATCGTGAAAGCCCTTCCATTTGTATTTCTATTGAAAAAGACTTTCCAATGCATCGCTATAGTAACACACTTTCCAATGCATTCCTATAGTAAAGCACTTTTAGTGCATTCATATGACAAAACCATTTCCAATATTTACTATAAATCTACAATGAACGCAGCGTCACCATAACATATTTGTATACATACATCGCACTGGTATATGACGGTAGTTGTCATATAATATGGATTCCTCCTTTTACAAAAAACTAGAAGCGACTACCCGGTGTCACATGGGTAGAGGAGGAACCCCCCCCCCCAAAAAAAAACCCGAAAAAAGCAAAGTGGTATAATGCTTATCAAGCTAGTCTCGCAGATCCGTTACGCCTGAATAGTGAGTTTAATCCTCACTGGATGCCCCATAAAAATCCCCACGTAAAAAGACCTTATGTTAATCCGGCCTGAAAAAAAATGATTATCTCGCGCTTCCATATTGATTTGTATAACTTTGAGATTCACGGAGAATCCTAATGTTATTTTAATGCTATTTTAATTTTTAAATATCTTCGCGAATATAAATGAAATCTTCATAATTCTTGTATAAAAAGCTAGACTCAGTAACACTGAATTTGTATATGTATTTATTTCGTCTTTAGCTGTTTTATTTTCGTAATTTCTTCCGGACATACATTCATACATACATACATACATACATACTGTATCTCGATACTTTTTTGACACACCGTGTACATTTACATAGTCTGAAGTAACTATCTCTATTTAGTAATAAGTAAAAGTAAAGTCGACGGGGCGGCCTAAAGTCGGTATCAGCCAGACAGCGAGGGAGTCTATCCCCTTTTCAATAGCGCTAGACCAAGGAGATTGTTTTAGCATCTGATGTGGAGCGCCACACCTTCCATCAGCTCCTTACTTTACCGCACAGATCCCTGTGCTACTCATACGCTGAGTTGGCGAGGACCGGTATCGAACTAGGAACCTTGTGGTTTCTAGCCGAACGCTCCATCGACTGAGCTAACCCGTCCCCTTTGTTATAACACAGTTATATGGTTTCAAGTATTCCTATCTAATGTTAATATTTTATATACATTTACATAGTCTTAAGTAATTATCTCTATTTAGTAATTATCATTTGTTTGTACTCAGAAATATGGTTTTCAGTATTCTTACTTATCACTAATAATTGGCTTCAAGTTTGTCATCGTAAGTCGATAAAAAAGACTTCAACCCGCCAAAAATCCAGAATATAAAAGTGCCTTTTGAAATAAAGAAGCCATTTATTTACAAATAACGAGGAGCATCATTATTCCCTGCCACAAGAAGAACATGGTGGCAAGAAGCTTTATAAGTCAATTAAGATTCGTGAAATACTTCATGAAAGTTGACAGTTTTAGTAAAAAATTCATCCGAAAGCAACACATTTTTATTGCAGTCTTGTCATTTATAATTAAGTTCGTAAAACGAGAGAGAAAAAGAAAAGAAAAAAAGAAGTCTCAATCTAGAAACAATGAATATACACAAGTTTGTATCTTCAAAAGCAGAAGCAGGATTGGTTTGTAGTAGAAGTAGATTCGTAGGTAGAAAGTGAATTCAAGGGCGTAATTTTTTTTACCATAATCTACCGGACAGATGTTAGTGGAATATGAAATGAAGTCCAATCTAGAAACAATGAATATACACACGTTTTATTTTCAAAAGCGGGAGCAGGACTGGTTTGTAGTAGAAAGTAGATTCGTAGGTAGAAAGTGAATTCAAGGGCGTAATTTTTTTACCATAATCTACCGGACAGATGTTAGTGGAATATGAAATGAAGTCCAATCTAGAAACAATGAATATGCACAAGTTTGTATCTTCAAAAGCGGAAGAGGGATTGGTTTGTGGTTGAAGTAGATTCGTAAGTAGACTGTGAATTCAAGGGCATAATTTTTTTTACCGGACAGATGTTAGTGGAATATGAAATGAAGTCCAATCTTGAAACAATGAATATGCACTCGTTCGTAGCTTCAAAAGCGGAAGCAGAATTGGTTTGTCGTAGAAGTAGATTCGTAGGTAGAAAGTGAATTCAAGGGAGTAAATTTGTTTATCACAATCTACCGGACAGATGTTAGTGGAATATAATAAAACGCCTTCAAACTGCTAGGGAGTTCAATAGTAGCGCAGGTTGGATTTTTAGCAGACACCACTTAGCGTTTTTAGAGCAGGAGGCCAGGACGCATTTATGCGATATGCACCCTGAAATGAACCTAAAATTACTATTCGTTTGTATTTAACAATATTTGCCGAGTATTTAACGATATTTCTCTTTCAGAATAACAATAAAAAAAGCTGAAATGAAATCCAATGTTTAAGGAGACGTCTTTCAAAACAGGAAAATGTACTCAACACAATGTTGACCTATATTCGTTTTTCTTTCTTTTTTTTTTATTTTTAACAAAGCTATGATAAGTAAATAAGTATTTATCTATCTGTTTGTCTAAGATTAGTTTTGGCACAAAGCCATAAATATGGAAAAGTCTCAGTAGATCGAACTCATTAACAAGAAACTCTGGAACGAGCATGCTAACGATATATCACTCATTCCCCTCTCAATATATATATATATATATATATATATATACAAGTTATGTAAAAAAAGTATCGATATTTTTGTACTTTCTGACACACCTTGTATTCCGAAATATTTAACGTTCCATTCATTGTTCATTTCATTCTTGGTACATACAGCTTCAAACTCGGCAGTTTTATGACACTCCTTATATTCTAAAAAAAAAATTAACGACCCATTCATTTCTATCTTGGTAAATACAGCTTCAATCTAGATACTTTTATTACACACTTTATATATATATATATATATATATGTATATATATATGTGTGTGTGCGTGCGTGTGTGTGCACACGCGCGTATAATATTCATGAAGAGAATAAGACTTGACATGTAAAGTAAAGTTGAATTTACGAGACTATATATATATATATATATATATATATATATATATACATACATACATGAGTGTGTGTGTGTATGTGTGTGTGTGTGTATGATATTCATTTTGATATGCACATGTTTATGTCATGGCCCTCCTTCGGGATTCTGTATAGCTGTTTGTCCCTCTCTCTCCAAAAGATTGCCGACCCCTGTTTTAGAATAAGTAACTTCTTCCATTTAATCTAGTCACAATTTTGTCAATAAGTCTGGTAGCTTTTTTTTCTGCTTGGAGCGCCCTTGAGTGATCAGTAACGATTAAGCTCCGAAACTGCGTTTGAATTCATGAAGATTTCAAGGTAATTGAAATTCTGAAGATTTCAAGGTAATTAAAATAATAAATTAAAAAAACACCCGAAAGAGAGCCCGAGGGTATCGTAGTATTTATACAGAATAAAGAGGAGGACAACGGTTTGAAACATCATAATTATACATTACGCCATATTTTTTTCGGATGCCAACGGTCCCATTTTTGTGTTATCGAACTCTTAACAGGTTTTAAGTGATACAGATGTCTGAGTAGAAATAACATCTTTCTGATATATATATGCTGGTGCTGCCCCAGGCAATTAGCACGTCGGAGTTAAAGTGTACAAACATTTTGACCTCCAGAATAAATGCTAACTGAAACGGTGTAAGTTCATGACTACGACTGCAACCATATAATCTATTAATAATGGAGATTCGCTTCCGGTTTTTGTCTGTAATAAAAATTACGTCACTGCTTACGTCACATTACCCAAAATCGTCATAACATAGAATAATTACGCTCAAAATTTGAGCATTCAACGTTAGACAGTCCTCATTGGTTTTTTAAAACAAGTTTTAATAAATACATGACTGGTATTATATATCTATATATAGTTTGTTTTATTTTGATATATATTTAAAGTTTACATTTCAAATTGTTTTATTTTTTAATCCTTTAATGAATTTGATGATTTTATTTACTTAGGGTATAAACTCGCTGACATTGAATTTTTAACTCCCACCAATATGTTTCAAAAATCTATTTTTACATCGCCCGGAGTGTGTTTTTTAAAAATTTTGCTAGTAACTATAATTCGTCTTTATTGCATAATGTCTAAGTCATCCACCCGAGTCCATTTCTACGAATAGTGAAGATATTATTTAATTTTTATTTTTTAATTTTTTTTTTAGATGAGGCTTGGGGTGAGTTTATCTGTAAGTGCATGTGTGGGCAGAGGTAGTGTATATGTACATGTGTTTATAGTAGTATGAAAATGATAGCTAAATAAGTTGGGGATTGCTGTGTCCTTAAAAGGTAGACAAGCATGTAGTCGAGTGGAAGGACCAGTCAACAGGTTGGTAGGTTTAAGATAGAGGATTTTATTGCAGAGAGATGCAATACGGCAGACAAGGAATGGTGAGGCACGCTATTAATCCTCGAAGCCAACCCAGTATAATGCCATGCTAACTATATTATTATAGTATTCCATTACAACAGGGATGTAAGTAGGTTTTAGGATACCATAGTATAGAAAGAGGAGATTTTTCGTTGGGGATGAAAAGTTAGTATCTATATGAGTATCATGCGTATAGGTGTAGCGTATATATATTTACCAACCCCTCCGCACGAGCAGGATGTGACAAAGTCAATTTCTTAAGCGGAGTTTAACAGGTTTGAATTCAGAGTTTTCCTTCTAGACCGGTTACCTAACCAAGGTTAAAGAGCCCAGTCTGCCCTACTATTTACCCATAGCTGGAGGGAGAGTAGGATTCATCCCTTTCCAAGGGTATTAGCGCTAAGTGAAATGCAATTTCCACATCTAGTATTTGAACTCGGGGTGACGAGTCCATTTTCCATTACTTTAATCATTACACCACGCGCTTCCTTAGCGTATATGTATGTATATACATCTGGGGGTGAATGTATCTGTATGTGTGGGCAGAAGTAATATATATGTACATATAATACATATGCAACATACACGCCACCGATATATACTTATATATACACGACCAAAGGAAGCGTGTGGTGTAATGGTTAAAGTCATGGTAAATGGACTCGTTGCCCCGAGTTCAAATCCTGGACGTGGTAATTGCATTTCCCTTAGCGCTAATACCCTTGGGAAAGGTATGAATCATATTCTCCCACCAACTATGGATAAATAGTAGGGTAGACTGGACTCTTTAACCTTGGTTAGGCAACCGGTCTAGGAGAAGGAAGACTGAATTCAAACCTGTTGAACTCCGCTTAGGAAATTGACCTTGTGTCACATCCTGCTCGTGCGGAGGGATTGGTGTGTGTGTGTGTATATATATATATATATATATATATATTATATATATATATATACGATCAAACCTAAACTCCTGCTTTATTTACCAAAATATGTGCACCTAGTGTCAGACGAGTTTATAATGTGTCCATGTGTTTTAATGGGGACTGATAATCCATTGTGTTACAGTGTTTTTATTCCGTTAACCATGGCAGGATACAAGATATACATGAGGAAGGCCGGAGGGCACACCGGACGAAACGTCATCTATGTAACAATAAAGATGAGGACAATAGTCCGAAAAATAAAGTATTTATATAATTTAACTTGAGGGAAAATAAAAATATTTCATAAGAAAAAAAAAAGTGTGACGTGACCATAAGCCATTTTGCGCAATTCTTAGTGAATAACCTTTCCCACCCATTCATCTCTACTGTTGTACTTCTCCTGGTTTAATAGGCTGAATTCACTTATCATATGATTAATGATCTCACCATTATCGATATTCTCAATCTTTTGTTTCCATCTCGGCTCATGTATATTTTTAGTTCTTATAGAATTTCCGACTCGCCACTGACGGTTGATTTTCTCTTATCAAATTCTCCATTTTTCTAATCACGTCTATATCATTACATCAGCATTTTTGTGTCTGTGATTTTTAATGTCCCGGAAGTCAGCGTCTTTATTACTTATTCTGCCATTTTCCTGATTCAACATTTGTGTTGTCAATTTCACTGCAACTTCTGTCTGCTCTAATCGATATCTCACTGGACTATCTTGTACGTAAGTCCCTTAATGGTAGTATTGATAAAAAAAAGTGTAGGTCGATTTTTCACTTTTAAAAAATATCAAATTGTCCATCTATACGAAAGTTGTGTCTTGGTATACTGAATACTGATGCAAAAAATTAGATATTCGCATTGTAGTTGCCTTCAAGCAAAAATATAAATATTATCGACAATGCTTCTAAAAAATAAACAAACATCCAAAAAAATCTTCTTTCCTTCGCCGAGGAGCATAAGGCCCCGGATGTGTCTGTTATTATCCACTCAGCGACTCACTTGCCTCATATGGCAGTAGTCCCTCAGTATCAATGACAAGGTTAATTTCGCATGAGTTTCTCGGTGCTGTATCATGGCTGAAACAGTATAGTGTTTAACTATCCTGCTAGAGGTCACGGTTCGATTCCTGTCGGAGGGGAGTCGTTAGTATATATCGCTGATGAGACTTAATAAAGTTGAAACAGTCTGTACGATATTCTACACACCGAGTGATTCTTTGCGGGATTCACTTGTCATTATTATTATCTTCTATAATTATCGAATTTATGCGATATTCGCATTGTAGTTGCCTTCAAGCAAAAATATAAAAAATTAGAATTTTAACTTGCACCATTGTTTGAGGAAATAGCATCAACGATCGTCAACTAAAATGCACTAAAAATCCTCTTTTTCTAAAGGCTAAATTTTGCGTTTTAGTTGGGTGCATTTTTGTAGATGATCTTTGATGCTATTTCCTCAAACAATGGTGCAAGTAAAAGATCTAATTTTTGGTATCAGTATTCAGCATACTAACACACCACTTTCGCATAGATGGACAATTTTATATTTTTTTTAAAGTGAAAAATCGACCTTCCTTATTGATACAATCCTCAACGTTAATGAGTTCTCTTGCTGTTCACATGTACGCCCTATTAACGCCAGAGGTGCCTTAAAAGTTTGCAAAACAGAGAATTTAATCGATGAATTGAGTTCGAACTCAGGCAGTTCGTGTTCAATTCAAACTAACTTCTTTACTCAATAGGAAACAGAATGAAAGTGACGGTGATACCAATAGTCACAGAATCACTTTGTACCCGGGTCACAGACCGCTTAGCTTCCATAATCCTGTCCTCGAACATAACGGGTCGTCAACAAGTGGCCGAATTGGAAGGAGGGCCCCTCTCTCTCTCTCTCTCTCTCTCTCTCTCTCTCTCTCTCTCTGCACCCAGTGTCAGACGAGTCTATAATGTGTCCATGTATTTTAGTGGGGACTGGTCAGTTAAGTGTGACGTGACCATAAGTCATTTTGCACAATTCTTTGTGAATAACCTTTCCCACCCATTCATCTATACTGTTGTACTTCTCCTGGTTTAAATTGAGGAATTCGCTTATTATACGAATAAGAGGTGCAGTCGGTATATTCTACAGCCCCACCTGACAGGGAGGGTGGGAAGTGGATAAGAGACTTTTGCAATTTGGCATAAAAGGAATATAAGAGTAGACATGACTGGGTGGGAAGAGGGACACTTGCGCAAAAAAAACAAAGTTTAGGTATGCTGACAAATAGTATATTCACAAGATAGAATCGGTCCTAGAAAATGGGACGTATAGCATTCTCTTGGATTCTGAAATATAAACGGATAAAAACGGCCCAGTCAGAAGGTCAGAGAGTCAGAAGATCAGACGTAGTGTTAATAAACAAGAAAAAAAAGGACTTGTCCTGTCGCCGATTTTTGCTATTGCAGCGGACCACAGTCCATAAATGCGAAGAAAATGAAAAGAGAGACAAATACCTGGAGAGATAGGACATGACGGTGATGGTGATATTGTAGTTGGTGCGCTTGGAAAAGTCCTTAAGAGCTTGGAAAAGAGACTGGAGCAATTGGAGATCAGAGAAAGATTCGAGGCAATCCAGACCACAGCACTGTTAAGATTACCTAGTATACTTGTAAAATCCTGGAGATCCGAGAGACTTTGTTGTCACTTAGACTTCAGTAAAAAAAATTATAAAAAAAACTTGCAAGGAGTAAAATAATATTGTTTAAAATGTTTAATTCGTCTCTTTCATCTGTTTAACTCCAACAAAGTACGAATAATCATTATGTATTCATTATGGTTGTAGCTTTTAAATATAATATATATATATATATGTTACCACTGAAATAAACAAGTGACATTTAAGAGGCATCATTTCTCTTAAATGAATTTGAGATAGACAGGAGAACTTTACTTTGTTTTCAGAATTGGGATTGCCTCTTGTATCTCGGGTTGGTTTCATAGATTTTTAAAGTGTATTTCAAAAAACCAGTTTTCACATCCAAAAGGGGTCACAATCCTTACTCATATTTCTACCGAGGACTGAGCGATAATACACTTAAGCATTTTTAGTGAAGTGTGGTGTAATGATTACGGTCGTAGAAAATGGACACGGCGATACGAGTTCAAATCCTGAACATCGGTGTTTGCATTTCATGTTTGCGCTAATACTCTTGGGAAAGGTATGAATTTACAATTCTTCCTCCAACTATGGATAAATAGTAGAGCAGAATCGGGTCTTTACCCATTCGTCTAGCCAGTGGTTCCCAAACTTTTCCATTCCGCTCACTTAAAAGAGTTTTGTTGTGACCTCGCACACTTACAATGTTATACTTTTGTTTCAAAAATATGGAATGTGAATTCGTACTACAGTTTTATTAAAATCACACACACACATATATATTATATATATATATATATAATATATTATATATATATTAATATATATATAATCCAAAAGTCCAGAGAAGAAATTCCTAAAGACACAAGTGTTAAGAATTTTATTTAAAAAAACTGTCGCAGTTTGAGAGCTCAATGTGTGCTCTTAATGTTTGAGTCACAGAGCAAATATATAAGTAAATTAAATAAATAAATAACAAAAGACTTAGAGATTTAGCATTATAGTCTATTCAGGGAGCTTAGACAAAGTGTTATGAGTCGGGAGAGTTAGACACTTTGTCTAAGCTCCCGAAATAGACTATACTGCTAAATCTCTAAGTCTTTTGCTATTTATTTACTTTATATATATATATATATATATTATATATATATATATATGACTCTCTAAATCTAATATAATATGTAAACAGACTCTAGCCTAAGTAAGAATAAGTGGAGTGTTGCACATCATGGACTCACCAATCAGGATTCCATCCTTTAGCGACACAGGTCGCCACCTATGGCTAACAGGTGGTCCCATTGTGTGGGGGGGGATTCACTCCTCTGCAGAGGTTCAGTCGGAATTGGTTATTTTAGATACGCTTTAGAATTTTTGGAAAAAAATAAACTACATTTGGCAAGAAATCTGTAGATGGTTCAAGACAATCATCATTATCATCATCACGCTCCGCTGACAGCAGGGATTCCCATGGTCTTCTTCCGACACCCGTCCCTATCGATGTCCTCCTCGTGACATCCAGTATCCACACAGAGCGTAATAGCATGACTGGAGTTTGAACATGGGTACTTAACACTCCATCAAAATGTAACTCTTTCATTAAGTCGGTTGGGTGCTGACCTATTGTCGGGTTCAGCCGGACAGCGAGGGAGTCTATCCCCTTTTTCGCTAGCGTAGGCTAGGGTTACTGTTTTGCTGAAGTGGAGCTCTTTGGTTGAGAATTTTGGGACATATAAGGTGTGTGTTAATTGCCCGCTCCTACTTATAGACTCGGCCAGAATAATGTGATCTAACTCTTGGCCAATCACTGGCAGTACTCTGAGGTTGATACAATACTTAACCGACCCTACTGACCATAATTATGTAGACATCCATTGACGACGGACATAGGATTGAAACACTGGACCTTTACCAATACGCGGGATAGGACTTATACGCTTACCAAAGGATTCCATAACACAGGACTTTCTTTAAGCCCTTTTCAACTGGCCAAGGTTAGCATTAAAAAAACTTTACACTCCTCGCTTTACCGCACAGATCAGATTACCTGACCTGTGCTACTCATGTGCCGATGTTGCTGTTCAGCTCGTTAGCCACAACACTACGTAGACTTACAGTTTTTAAAATTTACCTTAAAGGTACTACGATTAAACGACGATACACTTATGCATTTGAACTAATTGTTCTGTTATTTCTGTTTCAAATTTTAAACTCTGATACAAAAGCAAATAAAAAATAATTAATAATGTCTGATTATAATAGAGATTGTGTGTTTGTAACCAAAACTATATCACTACCCAAGTCACAATTCCCTTGTTATTTACGACACAATCTATCCATAATTTAAAAAATTTAAACCTCAATTATAATAAAATTGTTTTACATTTGTGCATAGCGCGTTTCGTCACTTACTAAATTGCAATAGTTTTATCTTCGTTGTAAGGATGACAATAACACCAAAGTTATCCTCCAGAAGTTTATGAAATAAATTCAAGCTTCTTAACTTCGAGAGAGAGGCGTCAGTTTAATTAATATATTCAGTCTTTAGACTTTCGGTCCTTCAATTAAATTTCTGGCGACAAGCTTTTTTCAGTTGGTAATATTAACGCTAGCTTTTTCCGACCACCAACTTACACGAGGTTCCCGCTCGGCGACTACTGACCCCGATCACCTCACTTCTTCTTCGGTGTGTAACTGCCTCCGGGGCTAAACTGCGACTGACCTGTCTCGGGCCCTCGGTTTCTTTTTTATTCATGCAACACCCACGTATTTTTCATCTCTTGATCTTGATAACGGGCAGTTGGTAAAAACTTCTTTGTTTAATAAAAACTGGAAGTTCATTTTCCGTTTGTTACAATATATAACACATTATTAATTATGTTGACCATATCAAGGCGTACTAACAACATGTAATTGTATTTATATTATACAACAAAATAGCGGTCCGGACAGTGAACATGAAGGCTAGATTGCATATTGATATTAAATAAATTTGATTTAATAAATATGTTGCTTAGTATTATTGATCTCTTAATTGTTTAGAGTTATCTTAATGAATATGGAAAAATCTCGGGATAAACTTCAAAGAAATCCATTAACAAGAAGAATAACTGTATTTTATTCTTTACGTCCTATTTTAAGTAAATAGTTAGATATGGGAAATTTAGCAATGAAAGGCCGCGATGAAGGAGAGTAAGTTTCAGTTGTTCTGTTTTTCGATTATACCCACCTCTGTTTCAAATCTTTTATCTGCATTCTTATTTAGTTTCATTAGCCTTTCTAATTTAATATAATATGTTAATATGTATATATATATTATATTAAAATTAAATACTTGCACCCGCGACGGTGCATATATTTCTTAGTTCCTTATAATTGATGATGTATAGTAAACAATAATGTGTTTTTAATAGATTCTCCTCTTGTTTAGTTATAATTTGAAAGAAAAATAGTGTTGGATTATATAATGCTATCGTGGAAAAAAAATTGAATATTTTTGTATCATCTTCGTAACTGTCGCATCGATTTAATGATAATGAAAGCTAAAATAAATATATGAGGTGAAAAGACTTTCGGACCACTCTATAGATCTTGATCAGACCCTCAAGCTACGCCTGACGCATTTCTTTCATTCTACAATTCTCTTGTTGAACCTAGCACAGACGCCTCCGATCTTTCAGTTTTCGGGGCCATTCCGTATATTTTTTATGGATTTTCTCGTGCCAAACAAATAAATAAATAAGAATAAAAAACCCCAAACATTCAGTTTGATAAATGAATGGATACAATTTATGAATGAATAAAATTTAAATGAATGAATAGATTTTTTGATACTTTAAAAAAAATCAATCAGCATTGTATAATTCAGTACAAAAGAGAATTTGTGAAAATTACAAAAAAAAAAAAAAAAAAAAAAGAAAAAAAAAGGGGATAAAATTAAATTGGAATTCGCAGGTTCTAGTTTGCAGACTTCTAGTCTTGGGGATAACAATTGCAAAGGGAACACTTTTATTTTATTTGTTTGTGTTATGCCTCTTTCAGTACCTCCCCCTTTTTTTTCGATCTTCTCACATCAACCTTTAAAAAATCAGTCTGCAGAATATATACACTAATATTATATATATTCATATCTTATTATAATGGAGTAATGTCAGTAACCAAAACTACGTTACCACAATTCCTTTATTATTTACGTTATATTCTCAATGGTTATTAAAACAATCATTATTCAATCTTAATTAGCATCTTCTCTTATAAAAAATGTCTCAGTAAATATCTAGCTGAGATAGATTTGCATCAAAATAGCCCATATATTAATATCATATTTACTGCGCAATTCCACATGCCGGTCAACACAAGCTAATGTGAGCCACCCACAACCGGAAGCTCATGTGAGGGTAGGCATCAAAAAATGCTGAATTCCCCTCGGACTTCCCCCTCAGGGGGCACCTCAGGCCCTGGCCAATAAACCCAGCTCTTGCCCCTTTAATCAAGGAGGAAGTATTGCCGGAGGGTTGCGGCCCCGGATGATCACGCCTTAGATCATTTAATAGTCCAGTGTGATCTCCTTC
>CM042165.1:72864621-72921197 GCA_023376005.1 Doryteuthis pealeii
ATTCCCAGGCATTGTAGACCACAGCACCGCCTTCTAGCACCCATATTGATAAAAAGGGCGTTGGGGCTTGCACATAAGGGCAATAGGGTGGGAAAATCAAAAATATTAATCAAGTAGTTACCCAACTCACATGATCTTTCATACACTTATCTGTCTGTCTGTCTCTTACAGTGTGTGTATGTTTGGGTAGCTATATGTTCTAATAATCAACGTCCAGCAGGTGCTCCGATTGCAAAATAACACTTTCCTTACTTAACCATTAACACCTAACCCTCGCCCCAATCACAATTACAAGCATAGCGTTTTTTTTCTTAATCATTTTACACTTGCGACAATAATGTGTAAGAATGATGGCTTTTATTAAAGACATTAATTTTTGGGGAGTTCTGAGTTTTCATTTGTTTTTAAATATAATATTCTCGACTTTCTCGGAAGACGCAGGTGCTTTGTGTCGAATAATGCTTAAACAGCTTTTTTGTTTTCTTAATCAATTAAGTCAACTTGTTATTGTTTCCAGTATTATTTGCAGCACCCACAACACCATATGTTATCTGGATATAATATATATATTATATATATATACACATACACATCCTTGAAGTTTGTTTCGCTGTCGTTTATCGCAAAAGATTTATACACACACGCGGCAAACTACACACTAAAAAATGCACAATGCTTTCTTTTCGATACACACACTTACACAGTCCCATACTCACACTGTAAAGAGAATATTTGACGTCATTATTTCAACCGTCTCCTTTTTTCAAACCTTAAATTTTAAACAAACTGAATAACAAGGACTACGCACTCGCTTTTCTCGTTTTTCTGTGATAAAAATTTCCTATTTACCTTCCATATAACAACAAATGCCCTGAAGATGATCTAATTAATAAATCGAAACACTGCAGCGTCGGCCAATAAACTCACCACTTAACTCATTTAAACCTGTTTTTTCATTCTTTTTTAATATACTATATATATATATTATATATGAGGACGCGTAAAAGCATATGCATTATGTAATTTTTTTTTTTTTTTCTTAAAAAGAAAGGAAAAGGGTACCCTAGTTTTGATTTAAATCAGAAATGAATTCTTTTTTTCGAACAATGCTCCTCAGAGAAATATACATTGAAAGATGGTAAAAAGTGTAGTTGAAGACAACAAAAAGCAGGAAGCAGTGAGAACAAGGAAAAAAGTTTGTTCTTTTTTTTTTATTCTCTCAGAAGAGAATTCGTAAAATATCCCGAAACTTAAAACTCACGTGGGGGGGGGGTTCGGAATTACGGGTGCCCCCGTTCGATAAACTGAGGCTTGAAATGCCAAAAAGGAGTAACTGTTGTGACTGTTTTCTGCACGCACAGGATGGGTTGAGTGCGAGAAATGAAAGAGCGACTCAAGGATTTGAAGTTGTAGTTCGCTATTGGAAACTACAAAGGACTGAGAACATCGCAGGATGGTAGGAGCGCGCACAAGCCGAATTTCTTATTAGGTGTGCCTATGGTGGAAGGAGTATTTAAGCCTGCAGCTGTGGGACAGTCCACGTGCCTGAACGGATGTTGTAGGGTATGTGCTGCTTGATTCGAGACTCAAGTCTCAAGGTAGTACGGCCGATGTAGCAAATCTCGCATTTTGCAAGTAAACTTATAGATAAGTGGCTTTTGTGATGAGGGGCAATACTATCCTTGAGATTAGGAGGAAACAGTACATTAAATTTTGTACTACAAATAAACTTTATATATATATATATATATATATATATAATATATATATATATATATAGAAGAGAGAAGAGAGAGAGAGAGAGAGAAAGAGAAAAGAGATTGTAATAGATATGGATAGATAGACATCAGAAGTTGCTACACGTTTTTTATTGTAGTGGCATTAGTAGTTAATCCAAAAGAGCTCAATACATTTCTTAAAATATATATATTTACCAACTCCCCCGCACGAGCAGGATACGACACAAGGTCAATTTCTTAAGCGGAGTTTAACAGGTTTGAATTCAGAGTTTTCCTTCTCCTAGACTGGTTACCTAGCCATGGTTAAAGAACCCAGTCGGCCCTGCTATTTACCCATAGCTGGAGGGAGAGTAGGATTCATACCTTTCCCAAGGGTATTAACGCTAAGTGAAATACAATTACCACGTCCAGGATTTGAACTCGAGGCGACGAGTCCATTTCCCATGACTTTAACCATTACACCACGTGCTTCCTATTTCTTAAAATATAGAGCATTTATAGTTGTAGAAAAAATATTTTTTCTACCACGGTTTCGGTGTTCGTGGTTCATGGTTCAATGTACACCTTCCTCAGGAGAACTAAACCTTCTCCTGAGGAAGGTGTACATTGAACACCGAAACCGTGGTAGAGAGAAAAAATTTATATATATATATATAAAAGCGTATGAAAACACATAATATGGTTAAAATGAATATGTTTTTATATCATTTTCATAGCTAATATTGACAATATTTTGATTTATAATATTGTCAATATTAACTATGGAAATGATATAAAAATATATTCATTTTAACAATATTATGTGTTTTCATACCCTTTTATCTATACATTTACCGTCGGATTCATTTCCTTACTCTTAACTCTCTCTCGCTCTCTCTCTCATATATATATATATATATATGTATATATATATATATATATATATATATATATATATATACATATATATATATATGTGTGTGTGTGTGTGTGTGTGTGTGTTTTGTATTTTGGCAGCAAGTTAATTTCCAGGAAAGTACCGTTAAAAAATACGGAATATTCTTCTTCATGATCTTTAGCTTTAGCTTTTCAGAAAACAAATCAAATATTAATATCTACATTGGTCCCACTGCCACAACACTCTCCTGTCGTTTTGCATACAATCTCTCCGATACTAGTGCGATAAAACAACATCTAATTACAAAACATGAAGACAAATTCATATCCTCCGACAAAAGAAAAATCCTCATAGAAAATAATAAGGCTAATGGAATGAATTCAAACCAGATAACAAACTGACTGTGTGTCACATCCTGCCCGTGGCGGTGCAGGTTGGCTAATAGGGTAGTTTGATTTTTCACTTATTTTGAAATATCAAATTTTCTCAGACAGCGAAAGTTGTATATTGGTATAATAAATAAGTAAAGTAAAGTCGTCGGGGCGGCCTAATGTCGGTATCAGCCATAAAACGAGGGATTCTATCCCCTTTTTCACTAGCGCTAGATCAAGGAGATTATTTTAGCGTCTGAGGTGGGGCGCCACACCTACCATCAGCTCCTCACTTTACCACACAGATCCCTGTGCTACTCATACGCTGAGTTGGCGAGGGCCGGTATCGAACCAAGAACCTTGTGATTCCTAGCCGAACACTCTACCCGACTTAGCTAATACTGATATCTAAAACTAGATCTCTCGGTTGTTCCATGGCTTGAGGAAATAGCATCAAAAATTGTCAGTTAAAATACACTAAAAATCCTTCTTTTCACAAATTCTAGACAGAAATTGGTTTGAAAAATTTAACAATTTCCATATTTAAAACAGAAATTTATTTTACTAAGATAAAACGAATAAGATATTAGAATTAGAATTAAAATGAAAAATATGCCCCCATCATCACCGACACTTCTGATATGCTGCTTTTTACCCAATAATTAAGTTGTAACAGTGATACCATTTTAAAAGATTGAAATCTGTTTCCTTAAATGAAGGCAAATTTTAAAATTAAAAAAAATATGTTGTGGGGTAATTATTTATGTTAATTTTCCACTTTCGCCACATGGGAGACGTTACAGTTCCAAAATCGACCTACCCTTTTGGGTAAGTACATCGCTTTAAACAACTCTACCGGAAACGACACTTACTGGTTCACCAACAGTGCTTAGAAGTCGTTTTCTGCTATCACTGTAACCAGCTGGGATTTAACTCTTGACCTTTCATGTATTGAAGGTCATTTCAACAAATTTTATATTTGTTTGTTTGTTTGTTTGTTGATTTTAACGGTATATCAACCCGTCTGGGGTTATGTCATGCCTAACTGTTAGGAAGTTATACATATCGTGTATTTATATTTATACGTTTTAGTAAATCGGCTAATTCAACTGTATTTCTTGAATATTAACCAATTTGAACTCTTAATTTCACTATTTTTTCATGCTTAGAAAAACCCATTACATTTATTTTTATAACCTTCTCATCAAGTAAGTAAACCGTACGAGAAACCCTTAGAATTTAAATTGCATATGTATATAGGGGGAAATATAGATGAAGAGAGGGGGCAGAGTTTTCGTAATTTATGAGGAAGTGCGTCCCGGTCTCCTGCCTCATAAATTGCTACCCGGTGACTATTAAAATAATGACCCCAGCCACAGTGTTCCTCGAAAGAAACACCAACTTAGGGCGTTAAATGTATTTTAGGGGGGGGGGGAGGCTTCTCTTTTCTTGTCGTAATTCTATTTATTTATCGTAATTTGTCGTAATTCTTATTTATTTATCGTAATTGTCGTAATTCTTATTTATTTTAGAAATTTGTCATAATTCTTGTTTATTTATCGTAATTTTTTATTCGTGTTTGTTTAATGTCTTGTTTTTAGTTTAAATAAACAATAATTACGACAAGAAAGAAGCAACACCCACAAATACATTTACTTGTCGAAAATATCTATCTATCTATCTCCATTTGTTCATATCTATCTATATTATTTTGTTTGAATTACGACAAAAAAAGAGAAGAAAACAACCAACTTAGGGCGTTAAATGTATTTTAGGGGGGGGGGCCTAAAATACATTTAACGCCCTAAATTGGTTGTTTTCTTTCAAGTAAGACCGTAGCTGGGGTTGTTTTTTTAATAGTCACCGGGTAGCAATTTATGAGGCAGGAGACCGGGACGCACTTACTCATAAATTAACTTATTTTTGTCTCCCTGTTACTGTTCTGATGTTTGTCTGTTTGTTTATTGATTTTAACGGCATATCAACCCTTCTGAACCTTGTTATATACCTTAGTATTTACCGCGTACCCCACTTGTACGGGTCAGGCACAAAGTCCCTATTAACGTGGGACCACCCACGAGCCGAAGCTCATGGAGTGGCAGGTGAAAAATTGCGTCGATCCCATCGGCATTCCCCCTCAAGGGGGGCGCCTCAGGCACTGGGCAATAAAGCCAGCCCTGCCCCTTTAAATCAAGGGGGCAGATGTTGCCTGGGGGGATGGCCCCCTGGGATCGACGCTATTATTACAACCAAAACCGGTCCAGCGGCCGAAGCTCGCCGGACCCCCAGTCGAAACCGGGTGGGTTTAAGGCCTCCCAATCCTCATAAAGACGGTAGTATAATACTGAGTAGTCTTATACCACTTGCAGTGATCTACCTTCTTCACGTCGTTGGCGAGTATTGTATTTTATTAATGTTATAAAGATTCCATTTTATTTCCAACCTCAGTTTGGTTATTTCTCATTTAGTAACCTTTGTTAGGTTATAACTCCCTCTCTCTCTCTCTCTCTCTCTCTCTCTCTGTTATATCCCCTACCTATGAATATTAATATGTATGTCTCAATCTTCATAAATACGGAATTATTACGCTGACTGGATAGTCTTTTACCACTAGCAGTGGTTTACTTTCTTCACGTTGTTGGCGAGTATTGTATTTTGTTAATGTTATAAAGATTTAATTTCATTTCCAACCTCCGTTTGGTTATTTCTCATTTAGTAACCTTTGTTAGGTTACAATAATATCCCGCGTAGAAAGGAGAGAAAAAAGAAAGAAGGAATGAAGAAAGTATTGAATAATTTTGATATTTCGGACTGTTATCCTTATCTTTATTATGTATAAACACAACGTTAAGGCCAGAGTAATCTCGGGCATTGATCAGATGTTCTTTTTTGTTGTTTGAATTACCTATATAATAAAAAGAGTTTTGGTTTGTCATAAGAAAATTAGAAGAGTGCAAATGGGACAATCATATAAGTGATAGGGCTTGACATGATAAGCCAACTGATCAGTTCGGGCCTCTCTGATCGCCATTCTTGCCCAAATAAGGACCCAGTGAGTGTTGCATATCACGGGACCACTCAACCGGCAAAATAAGTAGGTAAGTAAGTGAAGTTTGTGGAGTGACCTATTGTCGGTATCAGCCGGACAGCGAGTGAGTCTATCCCCTTTTCGCTAGCGCAAGGCCAGGGGAATTATTTTTGCCGTGGTCAACTCCCCACTTTTCCGCCCAACTCTGATTACGCAATCTGCACTAGACCGGGGAGATTGTTCTGCTGGGGTGGAGCGCCACACCTACCGTCAGTAAAGTGGGGCTTTACCGCGCAGATCAGATTACCAAATTTGTGCTACTCATATGCTGTGTTGGTGAGGACCCGTAACAAGCAGGAACCTCGCGCTTCCTAAACTGGTGCTGACACATTTGTGTTTTTTTTTTTTTTAAATTTTTTTTTTTTAGATTTGATGAAACAGTTGGGTAATAAACCGTTACACAAACCAGGAACTGTGAGTTCGATCCTTGGATGGAAAAGCAGTACTGCAATGCGGTTGTTTTTAGTTAAAAAGAAATATTTATTTTCATTTCTCTTGCGTACCGGATCGATCGCTCTTTTAAAGCGATAACAGCGCCATAGTAACAATAACGTTACAAACAACATTGACCCTAATTTTTACCGCTTCCTGTGGCAACTAATACTACTACTACTACTATTTATCAAACAGAAATGGCAACAGCGTTGGAATAGTAGCGCATGGAACAAACTATTAACAATTAAGCCAACATTAGAAGAATGGAAACTGGGATATAGAAAATCCCGAGGGGAAGAAGTAGTATTAGTGGGCTGTGTATTCTTTTATCCTTGAACAAGAAGAACAACAACGATGTCTAACATAGAATGTGAAGTTTACGCTCCTACCAGATAAAAAGATTTCTCGACGCAAATAACATTAAAAAAATGTTTTAAAATGTTATCATAGATATCATTTTATCATAGATATCAGAAAAATATATCGAAAGTTATGAGTCTGATATGAAATACGTTTACAATATCACTTACGAGAACGCACCTGAAAGGTAAAGAAGATTACTGTAATCTCGCACCTGACAATTTGTTTTTAGAATGTACCAAAAATAATCCTTACAAAACACACACAACACACACACACACACATACACATATATATATATATATACATACATATACATACATATATATATATATACATATATACATATATATATATACATATAACTATAGCGTGGGATTGTCACTGTTTCAGATTTTACTGGAACGGTGTGCCAAAGTGCAATATTATTGGTAGAGTGCACAATATAAAAAATAGAGCTGTTATATGATATAATAAAATAAATATATAAAAGTTTTACATATCTATTTATTTGATGACAAAGGAGCAGTCACCTGTTCCTTTTTCATCAAGTAAATAGATATGTAAAACCTTTATATATATATATATATATATATATATAGTATATATATATATATATACCTTTGAAAGAAAGGAAAAACACAATAGACCGTCATTCTGTAATAAATTTATTTCGATCAAAACTTAAAAGGCTTTTAGAAATTTAAAGAAATTTCTAAAACTCCTTAGAAGTTCAATCTCATCAGACAGTCACAGATTAAATAAAAAATATTAATTTTATATTTTATACAGTTAGATTTTGAAGATCCCATGTAGAATCATCCCTTACTACCAGTTTTGGATACCTTATATATCTATATATATATATATATATATATATCTATATATATATATATATATATCTATATATATATATATATATATATGTTAAAAGGAAGGGAAATGAATCCGACGGTATGAGTATATATAAAAAGATATGAAAACGCCACAAAATGCTGTTAAAGTGAAAACATTTTATAACTTAGCTGATATTGAACAATATTTAGATTTTATGAAAATCGTCATCAGAGTTTGTTTATACTCCGTGTTGTTAAGAACGGAGACAAAAGTCATATGAGTTCAAAACAAAAACCTTGACGTTGCAAAAAAGAAATATATATATATATATATATATATATATATATATATATATTGAGTTATGCTAGATATTATGTTATCATTCGTTGTTATATTATATATATATCATATTATGTTGTATATTCTATAAATATTATAGAGTTGGCATTAAATAACCCACAGGGTTGATATGCCATTAAACCAAACTACTGCGACTACTAGACCTTGTGACTGCCATTTGCAACCTGCAGCACGTCGTTGCCAGCTGTCTAAACTGGACGGCACGTGACTTCTCCGTTGACTTGGACTAGAGCAGTATCGGGGCTGTTGGGGAGAGAGAGAGAGAAAGAGAAAGCGAAAGAGAAAGTGTTTGAGAGAGAGAGAGAGAGAGAGAGAGAGAGAGAGAGAGAGAGAGAGAGAGAGAGAGAGAGAGAGAGAGGGATTAGTCAGTGCAGTATCTAAGTCTAGTAGTAAATCCGCTATTTAGGTCATATGAATATCCATAACTTTGATGTACTGATGGTAGTTGTGGAGACGGAGGAGGGGGTAGAAAGACGTTTTTCTTCTTTTTTTGGGGCCCCCACTTGTGTACAAGGATTTATTAATAGCTACGTAATTCTTGTTTTGTATTGAAGTAAGAAAAATATATAAATGTTAAAAAACCAACCTACTCATGTACGCCGGGTTTTCATAACAGAATTACATACACACATGCGCGTGGCGTACGGGGGTGATTGTAACAATGTGTGCGATTGTGCTGAAACTACTACTCTGGTATCAATGTTACTAAAAATACCATTCGATACACTTCTATAGTAAAACCCTTTCCAATTCATTACTATCGTAGTATTCTTTCACGTGCAAAACCCTTTTAAATGCATTTCTATAGTAAAATATATTCCAATGTATTTCGATCGGAAAAAATATTTCAAGGAATTCCTATAGCAAGATCTTTTCCAATGAATGTCTATAGTAAACTTATTTCCAAAGCTTTCCTCTCGTAAAACCCGTTCCTATGCATTACTGTAGTGATATCACTTCCTATGCATTCCTATAGTAAACTTATTTCCAAAGCTTTCCTCTCGTAAAACCCGTTCCTATGCATTACTGTAGTGATATCACTTCCTATGCATTCCTATAGTAAACTTATTTCCAAAGCTTTCCTCTCGTAAAACCCGTTCCTATGCATTACTGTAGTGATATCACTTCCTATGCATTCCTATAAAAAAACCTTTCTAATGTATTCCTATAGTAATACCATGTCCAATGCATTCCTATTGCAAGAACCCTGCCAATGCATTCTTATACTAATACCATTTCCAGTGCATTCCTATATTAAAAACCTACTCAATACACTCATATAGTAATATTATTTCCGATGCATTCCTATATCAAAAACCTATCCAATGCACTCCTATAGTAATATTATTACCAATGCTTTCCTATATAAAAAAACCCTATCCAATGCCCTCCTATAGTAATATTATTTCCAATGCATTCCTATATCAAAAACCTATCCAATGCACTCCTATAGTAATATTATTACCTATGCATTCCTATATCAAAAACCTAACCAATGCACTCCTATAGTAATATTATTTCCAATGCATTCCTATCGCAAGACCCGTTCCAATGCATTCTTATACTAATACCATTTCAATGCATTCATATTGTAAAAAAAACATCTATAGTAAAACTCCTATATTAACATAATGCCAAATGTATTTATATAGTAAAACAATTTCCAATGAATTAATAAAGTGAAAACCTATCCACTGCATTCCTATCGTTTTCTCATTCCCGATACATGCCTATAGTAAAATCACTCCTAATATATTCCTATAGCAATGCGCTTTACAATTTATTCCTATCGTAAAAGCCCTTCCATTTGTATTTCTATTGAAAAAGACTTTCCAACGCATCGCTATAGTAACATACTTTCCAATGCATTCCTATAGTAAAGCACTTTTACCGCATTCATATGACAAAACCATTTCCAATATTTACAATAAATCTACAATGAACGCAGCGTCACCATAACATATTTGTATACATACATCGCACTGGTATATGACGGTAGTTGTCATATAATATGGATTCCTCCTTTTACAAAAACTAGAAGCGACTAACCGGTGTCACATGGGTAGAGGAGAACCCCCCCCCAAAAAAAAAAACAAAAAACCCAAACAACAAAGTAGTATAATGGTTAGCAAGCTAGTCTTGCAGATCCATAACTCCTGAATAGCGAGTTTAATCCTCACTGGATGCCCCATAAAAATCCCCACGCAAAAAAACCTCATGTTAATCCGGCCTGAAAAAAATGATTATCTTGCGCTTCCATACTGATTTGTTGAGATTCACGGAGAATTCTAATACTATTTTAATGCTATCTTAATTTTTAAATATCTTCGCGAATATAAATGAAATCTTCATAATTTTTGTATAAAAAGCTAGACTCAGTAACACTGATATCTTGGGCTAGACGGGCGGTCGGAGAGGCCCCCTCCGATCAATCGGCTGGTCACGTCAAGCCCTAGTACCTATATGATTGTCCCAACCCTATTGCTCTTATGGCAAGCCCAACCCCTTTTTATAATATGGGTGCTAGAAGGCGGTGGCTGCGGGTCTCCATGTCCAGGGAATGACGTTAAACTCTATCTGATGGTGAGGTTCTAGGTTTGGAGGTTTGGGGAATGTGGAGCACCCCTTCATCACCATTGCTCCCTGGTCCACTCTAACCCGGAGTGGTAGTACCTGTTAGGGTCCCATCTATGGGTTAAATAGAAAAATGTATTTATAAAAAAATTGTATTATCCATTAAGAATTGATTTATTTCAAAACTTTATCGGCATTAAATGACCCACTGAGGTTGATATGCCGTAAAACAAAACAAACCAATCCAAATCAGTAACACTAAATTTGTATATGTATTTACATCGTCTTTAACTGTTTTATCTCCGTAATTTCCTCCTCACATACATACATACATACATACATACTGTATCTCGATACTTTTTTGACACACCGTGTACATTTACATAGTCTTAAGTAACTATCTCTATTTAGTAATAAAAAAAGTAAAAGTCGTCGGGGCGGCCTAAAGTCGGTATCAGCCAGTCAGCGAGGGAGTCTATCCCCTTTTCAATAGTGCTAGACCAGGGAGATTGTTTTAGCATCTGAGGTGGAGCGCCACACCTACCATCAGCTCCTTACTTTACCGCACAGATCCCTGTGCTACTCATACGCTGAGTTGGCGAGCACCGGTATCGAACTAGGCACCTTGTGGTTTCTAGCCGAACGCTCCATCGACTGAGCTAACCCGGCCCCTTTGTTATAACACAGTTATATGGTTTCAAGTATTCGTATCTAATGTTAATATTTTATGTACATTTACATAGTCTTAAGTAATTATCTCTATTTAGTAATAATAATTTGTTTGTACTTAGATATATAGTTTTCAGTATTCTTACTTATCACTAATAATTGGCTTCAAGTTTGTCATCGTAAGTCGATAAAAAAGACTTCAACCCGCTAAAAAATCCAGAATATAAAAGTGCCTTTTGAAATAAAGAAGCCATTTATTTACAAATAACGAGGAGCATCATTATTCCCTGCCACAAGAAGAACATGGTGGCAAGAAGCTTTATAGTCAATTAAGATTCGTGAAATACTTCATGAAAGTTGACAGTTTAGTAAAAAAAATTCATCCGAAAGCAAACACATTTTTATTGCAGTCTTGTCATTTATAATTAAGTTCGTAAAACGAGAGAGAAAAAGAAAAGAAAAAAAGAAGTCTCAATCTAGAAACAATGAATATGCACAAGTTTGTATCTTCAAAAGCAGAAGCAGGATTGGTTTATAGTAGAAGTAGATTCGTAGGTAGAAAGTGAATTCAAGGGCGTACATTTTTTTTACCATAATCTACCGGACAGATGTTAGTGGAATATGAAATGAAGTCCAATCTAGAAACAATGAATATACACACGTTTGTATTTTCAAAAGCGGGAGCAGGACTGGTTTGTAGTAGAAGTAGATTCGTAGGTAGAAAGTGAATTCAAGGGCGTAATTTTTTTACCATAATCTACCGGACAGATGTTAGTGGAATATGAAATGAAGTCCAATCTAGAAACAATGAATATGCACAAGTTTGTATCTTCAAAAGCGGAAGAGGGATTGGTTTGTGGTTGAAGTAGATTCGTAAGTAGACTATGAATTCAAGGGCATACTTTTTTTTACCGGACAGATGTTAGTGGAATATGAAATGAAGTCCAATCTTGAAACAATGAATATGCACTCGTTCGTAGCTTCAAAAGCGGAAGCAGAATTGGTTTGTCGTAGAAGTAGATTCGTAGGTAGAAAGTGAATTCAAGGGAGTAAATTTGTTTATCACAATCTACCGGACAGATGTTAGTAGAATATAATAAAACGCCTTCAAACAGCTAGGGAGTTCAATAGTAGCGCAGGTTGAATTTTTAGCAGACACCACCTAGCGTTTTTAGAGCAGGAGGCCAGGACGCATTTATGCGATATGCACCCTGAAACGAACCTAAAATTACTATTCGTTTGTATTTAACGATATTTGCCGAGTATTTAACGATATTTCTCTTTCAGAATAACAATAAAAAAAGCTGAAATGAAATCCAATGTTTAAGGAGACGGCTTTCAAAACAGGAAAATGTACTCACCACAATGTTGACCTATATTCGTTTTTCTTTGTTTTTTTGTTTTTTTTTACAAAGCTATGATAAGTAAATAAGTATTTATCTATCTGTTTGTCTAAGATTAGTTTTGGCACAAAGCCATAAATATGGAAAAGTCTCAGTAGATCGAACTCATTAACAAGAAACTCTGGAACGTGCATGCTAACGATACATCACTCATTCCCCTCTCCATATATATATATATATATATATATATATATATATACAAGTTATGTCAAAAAAGTATCGATATTTTTGTACTTTCTGACACACCTTGTATTCCGAAATATTTAACGTTCCATTCATTGTTCATTTCATTCTTGGTACATACAGCTTCAAACTCGGCAGTTTTATGACACTCCTTATATTCTAAAAAAAAATTAACGATCCAATCATTTCTATCTTGGTAAATACAGCTTCACTCTAGATATTTTTATGACACACTTTATATATATATATATATATATATATATATATATATATGTGTGTGTGTGTGTGTGTGTGTGTGTGTGTGTGTGTGTGCGCGCGCCCGTATAATATTCATGAAGAGAATAAGACTTGACATGTAAAATGAGGTTGAATTTACGAGACTATATATATATATGTGTGTGTGTGTGTGTGTGTATACGATATTCATTTTGATATGCACGTTTATGTCATGGCCCTCTTTCGAGATTCTGTATAGCTGTTTGGCCCTCTCTCTCCAAAAGATTGCCGACCCCTATTTTAGAATAAGTAACTTCTCCCATTTAATCTAATCACAATTTTATCAATAAGTCTGGTAGAATTGTTTTCTGCTTGGAGGGCCCTTGAGTGATCAGTAACGATTAAGCTCCGAAACTGCGTTTGAATTGATGGGTAATCGTCTGAAGATTTCAAGGTAATTAAAATAATAAATTAAAAAAAAAACACCCGAAAGAAAGACCGAAGGTACAGTGACTTGATCGTTGAGTTTATACAGAATAAAGATGAGGACAACAGTTCGAAACATCATAATTATACATTACGCCATATTTTTTTCAGTTGCCAACGGTCCCATTTTTGCGTTATCGAACTCTAACAGTTTTTAAGTGATACAGATGTCTGACTGGAAATAACCACTTTCTGATATATCATTTACTGGTGCTGCCCGAGAAATACCCCAGGCAATTAGCACCTCGGAGTTAAAGTGTACAAACATTTTGGCCTCCAGAATAAATGCTAACTGAAACGGTGTAAGTTCATGACTACGACTGCGACAATATAATCTATCAATAATGGAGATTCGCTTCCGGTTTTTGTCTGTAACAAAAACTACGTCACTGCTTACGTCACATTACCCAAAATCGTCATAACATAGAATAAATACACTCAAAATTTGAGCATTCAACGTTAGACAGTCCTCATTGTTTTTTTAAAACAAGTTTTAATAAATACATGACTGGTATTATATATCTATATATAGTTGGTTTTATTTTGATATATATTTAAAGTTTACATTTCAAATTGTTTTATTTTTTAATCCTTTAATGAATTTGATGATTTTATTTACTTAGGGTACAAACTCGCTGACATTGAATTTTTAACTCCCACCAATATGTTTCAAAAATCTATTTTTACATCGCCCGGAGTGTGTTTTTTTAATTTTTTTTTTGCTAGTAACTATAATTCGTCTTTATTGCATAATGTCTAAGTCATCCACCCGAGTCCATTTCTACGAATAGTGAAGATATTATTATTATTTTTTTTCTTTAGATGAAGCTTGGGGTGAGTTTATCTGTATGTGCATGTGTGGGCAGAGGTAGTGTATATGTACATGCGTTTATAGTAGTATGGAAATGATAGCTAAATAAGTTGGGGATTGTTGTGTCCTCAAAAGGTATACAATCAGACAAGCATGTATGTAGTCGAGTGGAAGGACCAGTCAACACGTTGGTAGGTTTAAGATAGAGGGTTTTTATTGCAGAGAGATGCAATACGGCAGACAAGGAATGGTGAGGCACGCTATTAATCCTCGAAGCCAACCCAGTATAATGCCATGCTAACTATATTATTATAGTATTCCATTACAACAGGGATGTAAGTAGGTTTTAGGATACCATAGTATAGAAAGAGAAGGATTTTTCGTTGGGGATGAAAAGTTAGTATCTATAAGAGTATCATGCGTATAGGTGTAGCGTATATATATTTACCAACCCCTCCGCACGAGCAGGATGTGACAAAGTCAATTTCTTAAGCGGAGTTTAACAGGTTTGAATTCAGAGTTTTCCTTCTAGACCGGTTACCTAACCAAGGTTAAAGAGCCCAGTCTGCCCTACTATTTACCCATAGCTGGAGGGAGAGTAGGATTCATATCTTTCCAAGAGTATTAGCGCTAAGTGAAATGCAATTTCCACATCTAGTATTTGAACTCGGGGTGACGAGTCCATTTTCCATTACTTTAATCATTACACCACGCGCTTCCTTAGCGTATATGTATGTATATACATCTGGGGGTGAATGTATGTGTATGTGTGGGCAGAAGTAATATATATGTACATATAATACATATGCAACATACACGCCACCGATATATACTTATATATACACGGTCAAAGGAAGCGTGTGGTGTAATGGTTAAAGTCATGGGAAATGGACTCGTTGCCACGAGTTCAAATCCTGGACGTGGTAATTGCATTTCACTTAGCGCTAATACCCTTGGGAAAGGTATGAATCCTATTCTCCCACCAACTATGGATAAATAGTAAGGTAGACTGGACTCTTTAACCTTGGTTAGGCAACCGGTCTAGGAGAAGGAAATTCAAACCTGGTGAACTCCGCTTAAGAAATTGACTTTGTGTCACATCCTGCTCGTGCGGAGGGATTGGTGTATTATATTATATATATAATATATATATTAATATATATAATATATATATACGATCAAACCTAAACTCCTGCTTTATTTACCAAAATATGTGCACCTAGTGTCAGACGAGTTTATAATGTGTCCATGTGTTTTAATGGGGACTGATAATCCATTGTGGTACAGTGTTTTTATTCCGTTAACCATGACAGAATACAAGATATACATGAAGAAGGCCGGAGGGCACATCGGACGAAACGTCATCTATGTAACTATAAAGATGAGGACAATAGTCCGAAAAATAAATTACTTTATATAATTTAACTTGAGGGGAAAATAAAAATATCTCATGAGAAAAAAAGTGGGACGTGACCATATGTCATTTTGCGCAATTCTTAGTGAATAACCTTTCCCACCCATTCATCTCTACTGTTGTACTTCTCCTGGTTTAATAGGCTGAATTCACTTATCATATGATTAATGATCTCACCATTATCGATATTCTCAATCTTTTGTTTCCATCTCGGCTCATGTATATTTTTAGTTCTTATAGAATTTCCGACTCGCCACTGACGGTTGATTTTTCTCTTATCAAATTCTCCCTTTTTCTAATCACGTCTATATCATTACATCAGCATTTTTGTGTCTGTGATTTTTAATGTCCCGGAAGTCGGCGTCTTTATTACTTATTCTGCCATTTTCCTGATTCAACATTTGTGTTGTCAATTTCACTGCAACTTCTGTCTGCTCTAATCGATATCTCACTGGACTATCTTGTACGTTAAGTCCCTTAATAGTAGTATTGATAAAAAAAGTGTAGGTCGATGTTTCACTTTAAAAAAAAAATCAAATTGTCCATCTATACGAAAGTTGTGTCTTGGTATACTGAATACTGATGCAAAAAATTAGATATTCGCATTGTAGTTGCCTTCAAGCAAAAATATAAATATTATCGACAATGCTTCTAAAAAATAAACAAACATCCAAAAAAATCTTATTTCCTTCGCCGAGGAGCATAAGGCCCCGGATGTGTCTGTTATTATCCACTCAGCGACTCACTTGCCTCATATGGCAGTAGTCCCCTCAGTATCAATGACAAGGTTAATTTCGCATGAGTTTCTCGGTGCTGTATCATGGCTGAAACAGTATAGTGTTTAACTATTCTGCTAGAGGTCACGGTTTCGATTCCTGTCGGAGGGGAGTCGTTAGTATATATCGCTGATGAGACTTGATAAAGTTGAAACAGTCTGTACGATATTCTACACACCGAGTGATTCTTTGCGGGATTCACTTGTCATTATTATTATCTTCTATAATTATCGAATTTATGCTATATTCGCATTGTAGTTGCCTTCAAGCAAAAATATAAAAAATTAGAATTTTTACTTGCACCATTGTTTGAGGAAATAGCATCAACGATCGTCTACTAAAATGCACTAAAAATCCTCTTTTTCTAAAGGCTAAATTTTGCGTTTTAGTTGGGTGCATTTTAGTAGATGATCTTTGATGCTATTTCCTCAAACAATGGTGCAAGTAAAAGATCTAATTTTTGGTATCAGTATTCAGCATACTAACACACCACTTTCGCATAGATGGACAATTTGATATTTTTAAAAAGTGAAAAATCGACCTACCTTATTGATACAATCCTCAACGTTAATGAGTTCTCTTGCTGTTCACATGTACGCCCTATTAACGCCAGAGGTGCCTTAAAAGTTTGCAAAACAGAGAATTTAATCGATGAATTGAGTTCGAACTCAGGCAGTTCGTGTTCAATTCAAACTAACTTCTTTACTCAATAGGAAACAGAATGAAAGTGACGGTGATAGCAATAGTCACATAATCACTTTGTACCCGGGTCACAGACCGCTTAGCTTCCATAATCCTGTCCTCGAACATAACGGGTCGTCAACAAGTGGTCTAATTGGAGGGAGGGCTTCTCTCTCTCTCTCTCTCTCTCTCTCTCTCTCTCTCTGCACCCAGTGCCAGACGAGTCTATAATGTGTCCATGTATTTTAGTGGGGACTGGTCAGTTAAGTGTGACGTGACCATAAGTCATTTTGAACAATTCTTAGTGAATAACCTTTCCCACCCATTCATCTCTACTGTTGTACTTCTCCTGGTTTAATAGGATACATTCGCTTATTATACGAATAATATGTATTCTACAGCCCCACCTGGCAGGGAGGGTGGGAAGTGGATAAGAGACTTTTGCAATTTGGCATATAAGGAATATAAGAGTAAACATGACTGGGTGGTAAGAGGGACACTTGCGCAAAAAAACAAAGTTTGGGTATGCTGACAAATTGTATATTCACAAGATAGAATCCGTCCTAGAAAATGATAGGCATAGCATTCTCTTGGATTCTGAAATATAAACGGATAAAAACGGCCCGGTCAGAGAGTCAGAAGATCAGACGTAGTGTTAATAAACAAGAAAAAAAAGGACTTGCCCTCTCGCCGATTTTTGCTATTGCAGCGGACCACAATCCATAAATGCGAAGAAAATGAAAAGAGAGACAAATACCTGGAGAGATAGGACATGACGGTGATGGTGATATTGTAGTTGGTGCGCTTGGAAAAGTCCTTAAGAGCTTGGAAAAGAGACTGGAGCAATTGGAGATCAGAGAAAGATTCGAGGCAATCCAGACCACAGCACTGTTAAGATTACCTAGTATACTTGTAAAATCCTGGAGATCCGAGGAGACTTGTTGTCACTTAGACTTCAGTAAAAAAAAATTATAAAAAAAACTTGCAAGGAGTAAAATAATATTGTTTAAAATGTTTAATCGTCTCTTTCATCTGTTTAACTCAAACAAAGTACGAATAATCATTATGTATTCATATGGTTGTAGCTTTTAAATATATATATATATGTTTACCACTGAAATAAACAAGTGACATTTAAGAGGCATAATTTCTCTAAAATGAATTTGAGATAGACAGGAGAACTTTACATTGTTTTCAGAATTGGGATTGTCCTCTTGTATCTAGTTGGTTTCATAGATTTTTAAAGTGTATTTCAAAAACCAGTTTTCACATCCAAAAGGGGGTCACAATCCTTACTCATATTTCTACCGAGGACTGAGCGATAATACACTTAAGCATTTTTTAGTGAAGTGTGGTGTAATGATTACGGTCGTAGAAAATGGACACGGCGATACGAGTTCAAATCCTGAACATCGGTGTTTGCATTTCATGTTTGCGCTAATACTCTTGGGAAAGGTATGAATTTAACAATTCTTCCTCCAACTATGGATAAATAGTAGAGCAGAATCGGGTCTTTACCCATTCGTCTAGCCCAATGGTTCCCAAACTTTTCCTATTTCCGCTCGCTTAAAAGAGTTTTGTTGTGACCTCGGACGCTTACAATTTATACTTTTGTTCAAAAATATGGAATGTGAATTCGTACTACAGTTTTATCAAAATCACACACACACACACACACATACATACATTATATATATATATATATATATATATATATATATAATATATATATATTATATAATCCAAAAGTCCAGAGAAGAAATCTTCCTAAAGACACAAGTGTTAAGAATTTATTTAAAAAACTGTCGCAGTTTGAGAGCTCAATGTGTGCTCTTAATGTTTGAGTCACAGAGCAAATATATAAGTAAAGAAATGAAATAAATAAATAAATAACAAAAGACTTAGAGATTTAGCAGTATAGTCTATTTCAGGGAGCTTAGACAAAGTGTCTATGAGTCGGGAGAGTTAGACACTTTGTCTAAGCTCCCTGAAATAGACTATACTGCTAAATCTCTAAGTCTTTTGCTATTTATTTACTTTATATATATATATATAATATATATATATATATATATATATATATATGACTCTCTAAATCTAATATAATATGTAAACAGACTCTAGCCTAAGTAAGAATAAGTGGAATGTTGCACATCATGGACTCACCAATCAGGATTCCATCCTTTAGCGACACAGGTCGCCACACATGGCTAACAGGTGGTTCCATTGTGTGTGTGTGTGTGGGGGGGGGGTTCACTCCTCTGCAGAGGTTCAGTCGGATTTGGTTATTTTAGATACGCTTTAGAATTTTCGGAAACAAATAAACTACATTTGGCAAGAAATCTGTAGATGGTTCAAGACAATCATCATTATTATCATCACGCTCCGCTGACAGCAGGGATTCCCATGGTCTTCTTCTGACACCCGTCCCTATCGGTAAATATCCCTAACAAGTCCTCCTCGTGACATCCAGTATCCACACAGAGCGTAATAGCATGACTGGAGTTTGAACATGGGTACTTAACACTCCATCAAAATGTAACTCTTCATTAAATCGGTTGGGGTGACCTACTGTCGGTATCTGCCGGACAGCGAGGGAGTCTATCCCGTTTTCGCTAGCGCTAGTCTAGGGATACTGTTTTGCTGAAGTGGAGCTCCTTGGTGAGAATTTTGGGACATATAAGGTGTGTGTTAATTGCCCGCTCCTACTTATAGACTCGGTCAGAATAATGTGATCTAACTCTTGGCCAATCACTGACAGTACTCTGAGGTTGATACAATACTTAACCGACCCTACTGGCCATAATTACACTGACATTCTTTGACGATGGACATAGGATTAAATCACTGGACCTTTACCAATACGCAGGATAGGACTTATACACTTACCAAAGGATTCCATTACACAGGACTTTCTTTAAGCCCTTTTCAACTGGCCAAGGTTGGCATTTAAATACTTTACACTCCTCGCTTTACCGCACAGATCAGATTACCTGACCTGTGCTACTCATGTGCCGATGTTGCTGTTCAGCTCGTTAGCCACAACACTACGTAGACTTACAGTTTTTAAAATTTACCTTAAAGGTACTACGATTAAACGACGATACACTTTGCATTTGAACTATTTGTTCTGTTATTTCCGTTCAAATTTTAAAGTCTGATACAAAAGCAAATCAAAAAATAAATAATGGTGTCTGATTATAATGGAGATTGTGTGTTAGTAACCAAAACTATATCACTACCCAAGTCACAATTCCCTTAGTTATTTACGACACAATCTACATAATTA
Source organism: Doryteuthis pealeii (assembly GCA_023376005.1). NCBI lineage: Eukaryota > Metazoa > Mollusca > Cephalopoda > Myopsida > Loliginidae > Doryteuthis > Doryteuthis pealeii. The sequence continues at coordinate 72,885,191 of CM042165.1, forward strand.
AAAAAATTGTAAACCTCAATTATTAATAAAATTGTTTTACATTTGTTGCATAGCGCGTCGTCACTGTACTAAATTGCAATAGTTTTATCTTCGTTGTAAGGGATGACAATAACACCAAAGTTATCCTCCAGAAGTTTATTGAAATAAATTCAAGCTTCTTAACTTCGAGAGAGAGGGTCAGTTTAATTAATATATTCAGTCTTTAGACTTTCGGTCCTTCAATTAAATTTCTGGGCGACAAGCTTTTTCAGTTGGTAAATATTAACGCTAGCTTTTCCGACACCAACTACACGAGGTCCCGCTCGGCCGACTACTGCCCCGATCACCTCACTCTCTCTCTCCGCGTGACTGCCTCCGGGACTCTGACGACTGACCTGTCTGAAGCCCTCGGTTCTTTTTTATATAGCTACACCCACGTATTTTCATCTCTTGATCTGATAACGGGCAGTTGTAAAAACTTCTTTGTTTAATAAAACTGGAAGTTCATATTTCCGTTTGTACAATATATAACACATTATTAATACTGTTGACCATATCAACGTACTAACAACATGTAATTGTATTTATATATACAACAAAATAGCGGTTCACGGAGTGAACATGAAGGCTAATTTGCATATTGATATTAAAAATTTGATTTTAATAAATATGTGCTTAGTATTATTGATCTCTAATTTTTTAGATTTATCTTAATGAATATGAGAAAAATCTCTAGGATAAATCTTCAAAGAAATCCATTAAGAAGAAATAACTGTAATTTTATTCTTTACGTCCTATTAAGTAAATAGTTAGATATGGGAAATTTAGCAATGAAAGGCCGGAGTGAAGGAAGAGTAAGTTTCAGTTGTTCTGTTTTTCGATTATACCCACCTCTCTTTCAAATCTTTTTATCTGCATTCTTATTTAGTTTCATTAGCCTTTCTAATTTAATATAATATGTTAATATGTATATATATATATATTAAAACTTAAATACTTGCACCCGGACGGTGCATATATTTCTTAGTTCCTATAATGATGATGTATAGTAAACAATAATGTATTTTAATAGATTCTCCTCTTGGTTTAGTGTAATTTGAAAGAAAAAATAGTGTTGATTTATAATGCTATCGTGAAAAAAAAATTGAATATTTTTGTATCATCTTCGTAACTGTCGCATCGATTTAATGAATAATGAAAGCTAAAATAATATATGAAGGTGAAAAGACTTTCGGACCACTCTATAGATCTTGATCAGACCCTCAAGCTACGCCTGACGCATTTTCTTTCATTCTACAATTCTCTTGTTAACCCAGCACAGACGCCTCCGATCTTTTCAGTTCGGGGACCATTCCGTATATTTTATGGATTTTCTCGTGCCAAACAAATAAATAAAATAAGAATAAAAAACCCAAAACATTCAGTTTGATAAATGAATGAATACAATTTAAATGAATGAATAAAATTTAAATGAATGAATAAGATTTATTTGATACTTTTTAAAAAAATCTAATCAGCATTGTATAATTCAGTACAAAAGAGAATTGTGAAAATTACAAAAAAAAAAAAAAAAAAAAAAAGGGGATAAAAATAAAATTGGAATTCGCAGGTTCTAGTTTGCAGACTTCTAGTCTTGGGGATAACAATTGCAAAGGAACACTTTTATTTTATTTGTTTGTTATGCCTCTTTCAGTACCTCCCCCTTTTTTCGATCTTCTCACATCAACCTTTAAAAAATCAGTCTGCAGAATATATACACTAATATTATAATATTCGTATCTTATTATAATGGAGTAATGTCAGTAACCAAAACTACGTTACCACAATTCCTTTATTATTTACGTCATATTCTCAATGGTTATTAAACAATCATTATTCAATCTTAATTAGCATCTTCTCTTATTAAAAATGTCTCAGTAAATATCTAGCTGAGATAGATTTGCATCAAAATAGCCCATATTATTAATATCATATTTACCGCGCATTCCACATGCCGGTCAGACACAAGCTTAATGTGGAGCCACCCACCAACCGAAGCTCATGGAGGGTAGGCACAAAAAATGCGTGGATCCCCTCGGCATTCCCCCTCAAGGGAGCACCTCAGGCCCTGGCCAATAAACCCAGCTCTGCCCCTTTAAATCAAGGAGAAATGTATTGCCTGGAGGGGTGCGGCCCCGGAGATCACGCCGTTAGATTCATTAATAGTCCAGTGGCCGACGCACACCGGACCCCCGCCCTAAAGGTCGGTTTATTAATGGGTATTTGCCTCATACCTCACTTGTATGGGCTGGGCACAAGGCCTCGTTTTAACGTGGGCCCACCCACAAGCCGAAGCTCATGGGTGGGAAAGAACAAAAATTGCGGCGATCCCTTCGGCATTCCCCTTCAAGCGGGCAATAAACCCAGACCTGCCCTCAAGGGGGTAGGTATTGCCTGGCGGTAGCCCCCTATTACCGACACTATTAATTGAACACACCGGTCCAGTGACCGAAGCACACCGGACCCCCGCCCTGAAGTCGGTTTATTAATATGTTGAAAATCCTGCAATGTGCGTTATATATCATTAAGAAATAAATGTTTACATAGTATATGGTGATAATAATTTGCATACCGGTTTTAACAAACCCGTGTTTGATAAATAAGTACTTGGTGTTATTGATTTCTAATATTATTGTTTTATTCTTAAACGTATTAAAATCAATCATATGTATAATTTTATATTGAAATCAATTAGAAGTAAAAATATGTGTAATCTTTTTTTTGTGTTCGTATTTATTTTCATTACTCTTTTTAATTAAGTATAATATTTAATTATATTAAAATCTAAATTCTTGTGCCCGGAGGGTGCATTTTTTTGCTTGTATGATATAACAGAGGATAGTGTGAAATGCTAATAAACCTCCTTCATTCTTTTCTTTTCTTTAAATAGAAATATCAATAGTATTCTTTTTTTAAGAATAGAAGCATCAATATCATTGGGTTTTTTTTTTAAATAGAAGCATCAATATCATCCCAGCTTCCTGTTACAACGTAAACCCAACCAGTTCACGTGTTGTCTTGTCTTCGTACGTGGAACTTACAGTGTCGAATTTCCCAAACTCAAGAAATAAGCATCATTTTTTTTGTTTTGTTTTTTTTTGCATTCCATTCAGCCGCCGTCAGCACTCTGAGACAATTTGTCAAAATCGGATCACGTGACCAGGCCGACGTATTGGAAACGGCACGAAAACAGAATTAAGCGTTGATCAGGTCAAAATGAATTACTCAAAAATATAAAGGTCAATGTATGTCTTTTTTTCAGGGGTGAGGGTGGGGGTTGGTGGGGGCTTGCATGTCAATCTCTCTTCATTTTCCCGTCTTATTGCAATCTGCTCGGACCGGGGGGGGTCAACATTTTAAAGTATTGATTTCCCTGAAAGATGCATTGAAATTTAGACGAAACCTTAGTTTTAAAATAGCATGTATGACCACCTGCTTTAAATATATCAAGGATGTCGATTTGTTTGTTTTACGGCATATCAACGACTTATGGGTTATTTAATGCCGAAATCTGATTCATTTGTACAAGTTTGTAATCAGAACAATATTTTTAATGTTTGAATGCATTTTCTTTTAATTGTACTTTTCTAAGCTGTCTATAATCATTTTTGCACACAGTTATACCACCTACTAGCAGAGCTACCCGGCGTTATGTGGGATATTAAAATTTAGAAATAAATATCTTTTCTATATCTATATATAGATTAATAAAAAATCAAAAAATTGTTTTTGTATATATTTGTTTTATTATATTATATTTTTTAATTATATATTCTTGCCTTAAAAAAACTATATATAGATATATAATACCAGTCATGTATTTATTAAAACTTGTTTTAAAAAAACAATGAGGACTGTCTAATGTTGCATGTTTAAATTTTCAGTGTATTCTATGTTATGACGATTTTAGGTAATGTGACGTAAGCAGTGATGTAATTTTTGTTACAGACAAAAACCGGAAGCGAATCTCCATTATTAATACTAGCAAAATAAAAAGACACCCTCCGGGCAATTAAAAAATAATTTTTTGAAAGATATTGGCTGAGGGGATGGGAGCTGAAAATTCAATGTCATAGAGTGTGTACCATAAGTATGTAAAATCGTCAAATTTATTAAAGGAATGAAAAGAAAGAAAAACAAAAAGACAATTTTAAATGGAAACAGTTCCGATAACTTTAAATATTATATTAGAATAAAACAATCTATATATAAATATATAACGCCGGGCATCTATTTATTGAAACAATGAGGATTGTCTAACGTTGCATGCTCACATTTTGAGTATATTTATTCTATGTTATGACGTTGGATTATGTGTTGGGTAATGTAACGTAAGCAGTGACGCAGTTTTTGTTACAGACAAAAACCGGAAGCGAATCTCCATTATTAATAGATATTGTGTATATTTTGTGAAAAGATCTTTGTTTTTAAAGGTTTAATTTTTAATGTTTAATGTTTTTAATAGATGTAAAATGTTCGTTTCTAATAAAAATAATTTAAGTAAATTAGATAAATGACCGTAAGTTCCGTTCCCTTTTTTAGAATCTTGCAATTGTTCCGGATTAGTATATATATATATATATATATATATATATAATGTTGTCATCATATATATATACAAATGTTGTCATCATTCTTTGGTAATTTTCAACGAGTAGTTTTTGGATAAAATAGAAAAGTGTCACCACATTAATAATTTGAAATACAGTAAATATCAACCTTTACATATCTATTTATTTATATCTATCTAAATGCTCATTTCATCTCCATATATCATGTCGATCTATTTATATATATCTCGATGTTTTTATTATCTTAGTATCTTCACATCTATTTCAGCCTATTCGTATCTTTGGCAATCTATCGATTTATAAGTCTAAATGTGATCATATCTATGCCATTCTTTTCATATATAACACAGATTAATTACAATGTTTAAATCTTTTGAAGACTTTTAAATCAGATTTTGGAGTTTCTAATCATCCCACCTTTTTAAAACATATACAGTAGGGATAAAAGTAATTGGTAATTTGCTTGAAGCATTGTTAAGTATATTATAATATATTAGTAATTTGAAGGCAAATACAATGCGTATGAAAAATAAAAACAAAAAGATGTTATTTTTGTCTTATCGATTTCGAAGCATGAACTTCTTCATCATTCATGTTTCGAAATCGATAAGACAAAAATAACATCTTTTTGTTTTTATTTTTCATACGCATTGTATTTGCCTTCAAATTACTAATATATTATAATATACGGTAGCATTATTTAGATTAGTTGGACTATTGTCCTCATCTTCATTTATTTCATAGAGATCGTGGCACCGTTTATAAAAATTCAATGGTTGTAGCATTTTTATATATTTGAATTATGCTTGTAGTACTTTTATATCTTCCCGGTGTTAAAAACCGTTAAATTCACGTAGAGATATTTATAAACGTTAAATAATGTTTACTGCCACTTGTAATTAATGGATTTGATAGTCGACTCTCTCTCTCTCATTATATATATATATATATATATATATATATATATATATAAGTTAAGAGTGAGGAAATGAATCCGAACGGTATAAGTATAGATAGAAGGATATGAAAACACATAATGCAGTTAAAATGAAAATATTTTATATCATATTCATAGCTAATATTGAACGGAATCCTAGTGGCTTTCGATTTATAAAAATCATCTTCAGAGCTTGTTTTTAATCCGGACTCATCGAGAAACGCTTAGCGGATGTGCTAATGACGAAACGATCGCATGACTTGCACGCTTTTTGGAACATCAATGTTTTTCGTTTGAATTTAAATATTTTCTGCTTCTCTCTCTAATAAGAGAGACATCTGAGCGAAACATGGTTTGTCCCATCAACTCGGGGGAGGGGGAGATGTTCACCGAATTTTGTTTTTTGTTCAGTGACTCCAATTGATAACTTATTGCCTTAACTTTAGGTTGGTGGGTTGGGTTTTACGGCATATCAACCCTTATTGGGTTATTTTATACCGAAGACTTCTGTTTTATTCATTCTTGTTGGGTATTCAATTTTATTTTTTAAACACATTTTCAAACTCATTTTTTACCTATTTAACCCATAGATGGGACCCTTACAAGTAGATACACTCCAGGTCCGAGTAGACCTGTGAGTAATAGAAAAGAAGGGGTACTACACACTCCCCAGAGCTACAAAACTGGAACCCTGCCACTAGATGCAGATTAACATCATACCAAAGACATTAAGACCTCAACCACCGCCTTCTAGCTTATAAAAAAGTTTGGGGGTCCCTATAAGAGCAATAGGGTTGCGACAATTATATAGGTGCTAGGGCTTGACTTGAAGAGCCGATTGATTGGACGGGACTTCTTCGACGCCTGTCTAGCCTAAGTAAGTGCCAAAGTGGAATGCTGTATGTCATGGGCTGCTCAGCCACTAGGATTCCGTCCATAAGCATAATCAGTCGCCACTCATAGTCAACAGACAGCCCCGGGGCGGGTAAATTTTAGGAAAGCAGAAAAGCAATCGCTGAACGTTGAAAAAAAAACTATGATTAAGTCTTATATACATGCATCAACTGCTATTTAAAATTATACATAATATTGCACTGTATGCCGGTTCTCGTGCTTTTAAAAGAAGTAGTAGTTAGAGGATATATATATATATATATATATATATATAATTGGGCACCATTTATTGAGTCAGATATATTTGTTTGAACAGCGCAGACATTTTGTGTCTACAACTTGAGAGGATTGAAAACAGAATTTGTTGACAAAAATGTCTGCGCTGTTCAAGCGAATATATATATATATATATATATATATATATATATATATATATATATATATATATATATATATATATATATATATATATATATATATATATATATATATATATATATATATATATATGGGGCCGGGTTAGCTCAGTCGGTAGAGTGTTCGGCTAGAAACCACAAGGTTCCTAGTTCGATACCGGTCCTCGCCAACCCAGCGTATGAGTAGCACAGGGGTTTGTGCGGTAAAGTAAGGAGCTGATTGTAGGTGTGGCGCTCCACCTCAGATGCCAAAACAATCTCCTTGGTCTAGCGCTATTGAAAAGGGGATAGACTCCCACACTGACTGGCTGATACCGACTTTAGGCCGCCCCGTCGACTTTACTTATATATATATATATATATATATATATATACGTATATATATACGCGTGTATATATATATATATATATATATATATATATATATAGAGAGAGAGAGAGAGAGAGATAGACAGTCTGTGTGTTTATATATATATATATATATATATATATATATAACAATCATAACATCTATCTATATGACTATTGATCCCTATCTTTCAATCGATTAATGGTATATTTATCATTATATTTCTTCCCACCCACCACTGTCTGTTTTTCTTCTTATCTATCACGAACATTTCCTTTGTTTTTATCTTGAGTCTGAAATAAATTCCCGTAGGCTCATTCTGCAAACCTATTGCCGATTATATTTTCCCCGGCCCTGAGCACCATGAGAACAGAATCGTTAGAAGAAAAAGAAGAAAAAAAAACAAACTACGATACTTAGCCTCAGCCGACTAATAAACGATGTTAATGAACAAACGACGAGAGGTAATGAGGTTTCTTTTTCATGTTTACATTTTATGCTCTGAATTTTTAATAACAACTCTTATCAATTCCATGAGGACGCCAGTAACCATGACAACGCTTCTTCAGACGGACTTAATTGCTGAGTAAATGAAGGAGAATGTTGTCCGTAATATACGCAAGAATGCGACCAGGATTATGATTACATATACACCGCCATTTTGCTCTAGTGACTGAACAAGAAAAAAAAATGGCCACTGAAAAAGTTCGTTCGACTAATGAAGTGGAAACGAGGCTATTTAATTTTTGGCATTAAGTTTAGAATAAAGATTTTAACGTTTTTTTCTCCATAATGTACAGCTATGGATAAATAGTAAGGCAGACTGGGATCTTTGACTCTGCCTAACAAATAATTAGATAAATTGAAATAAAAAGAATTAAATGAATAAATAAACTAACGAATACAAATAACGTAAAAATGATATATTAGATAAAAGTAATATACTATATAAATATGATATCATATAAAATATTATATAAAAGATAAAATATTTTACAAAATATATAATATAAAAAACATTATATCATATAAAAAGAATATAAAAATAAATAAAAATAAAATAAAAATAAATAAATGAAAATAGAAATAGAAATATTAAATAAAGAAATAAAAATTGAATTAGATAAATAAAAATAAATAAAATAATTGAATAAGGCTATTTAATTTTTGACATTTAATTTAGGATAAAGATTTAAACGTTTTGTTCCATAATGTTCATCTGTTTATAAATATCTATAGATATTTACTAAGCTTAGCTTAGATGTGGCCCAATGCCAGAAGTATGGGCGGCTAATAAGAACTGAACTCATTAACAATAGTCTGCGTATCTAGCTTGTTAACCATTGCACCACACGAGGTGCCATTTATGTATAGTTATTCACTAAGCTTAGCTTAGATGTGGCACAATGCCAGAAGTATAGCGCACACAATGAGAATCGAACCCATTAACAATGGTTTGTTAATTTAGCTTAATAACCATTACTCCACATGAGGTGCCCCTTATATATACTTATTTACTAAGCTTAGCTTAGATGTGACACAAGGCCAGAAGTAGGGGGCACCCAATGAGAATCGAACTCATTACCAATGGTCTGCGAATCTAGTTTGCTAACCATTACACCACGTGAGGTACCCTAATATTTACTAAGCTTAGCTTAGATGTGGCACAAGGCCAAATTATGGGGTGCCCAGTGAGAATCGAACTCATTAACAATGGTTTGTTAATCTAGCTTGATAACCATTACTCCACATGAGGTGCTCCTTATATATAAGCTGTATTAAAAATCAGGACTTTTATTTATTGACTCTACCAATTAGCAAGGATTGGATTGACCAATGAAAAAACGCCAAACATTTAATGTCGTTGATAAAGTATATTAAAATTACTTGTCTAATCGATTGCTTCACAGAAAGATTAACAGACAAGGATTAAAAATGATACTATAGCTTTCTACTTCAAGGAATAAATCAAATTTTATGGCACAAGTATTATCTACTGAAACTGCACTTAATACAAAAGCGGAACCAAGCGCCTAAATGATGGCAGTGTTCACGTAGTGATTTTTTTAGTGTAAACAAGTGACACGTGAAAGAGTCACTGCCAGCGGTTTACAGTAGGATCGCAGTGATGGGAAATCCACTCTGATCAGTTTAAAGTAGGCAAAGAATTAAGCTTGGTATAGTAACCAGTCTAAGAGAAGGAATACTCTGAATTCAAACTTGTTAAACTTGTGTCGCATCCTGCTTGTGTTCTTTTCTCAACCCTCTTTTTCCCTTACTGTTGGAATATTTTTGTAAATAAGCCGTGCTGCAAACCACCACTTAAATTTATAGACTAAGCGAGGTTATGTGGTTTAAACCACAGCCAATCAACAGCCCGAAATCGTGGTTACTTAACTATTTAATCGGCTGATATTGACAGACGAATATTTGCACTCATTGACAAACGATCTGCCAAACTGAGGAGCACCAAAGAACAACCAAAGGATTGTATCCACTATTAAGGGACACTAAGGTGCAACCAAAGGATTCTTCACTAAGGATCGCGCTCTGCTTAACACAAAGGATCTCCCCTGGACAGCGCTCTTGATTGAGCCCCCTAAGGATGGCCACAAAAATCGTAACACTTACACACATTACATTTTAATCTATTCCTTTTCGCTTTATCTCTTTCTTTTTTTTCTTTTTTTCTTTTTCTCTATATTCTGTTGTTCTTTCTTTCTTTCTTTCTTTATCATATTGCCTGTCATTTAATTATAATCTCATTTCTTTTCGCTCTTCTCTTTCCTTCTCTCTCTCTTTTCCCCATATAAATATCACCTTTTTATCTATTGTTATTATCTTAGTTTTTTTTTATTTCTCTTTTTCCTTTAGTTCTTCCTTCTTTCTTTCTTTTTTATGAAACTGCTCATCTTTTAAATGTAATCTTTCAACCCCTTTCTTTTCCTTCTCACTCTCTCTCTCTCTCACACACACACACACACACACACTCCCCCACATTATCTTTTAATCTATTCCTTTTCCCTTTCTGTTTCTCCATCTTTTCCTTTAGTTCTTTCTTTCTTTCTTTTTTATGACACTTCTCATCTTTTAAATGTAATCTCCTTTCAACCCTTTCTTTCCTTCTCAACTCTCTCTCTCTCACACACACACACACACACACTCCCCCACATTATCTTTTTAATCTATTCCTTTTCCCTTTCTGTTTCTCCGTTCTTTCTTTATGACACTTCTCATCTTTTCTTTTCAAAATGACACTTCTCATCTTTTAAATGTAATCTCCTTTCAACCCCTTTCTTTCCTTCTCAACTCTCTCTCTCTAACTAGTTCTGTTCTTTCTTTCTTTCTCACTTCTCATCTTCTCCTTTCGTTTCTCCATCTTTTCCTTTAGTTCTTTCTTCTTTCTTTTTTATGACACTTCTCATCTTTTAAATGTAATCTCCTTTCAACAACTCTCTCTCTCATATTATTTTTAATCTATTCTTTTTCCCTTTCTGTATCTCCATCTTTTGTCCGTTTTCATTTTCGTATATAACATACCGGATTCTCTCACTGTTCTGCATCACCTGATTTATATATCTGCTAATTTCTCCAGGAATCAGCGATACGGTAAGTAAGACAAGTTCATGCCTGAAGGGTTCGATTTTCCCCTCGTGATTTCACATCTCTTTCAACAAATGTTATTTTTCAAAATTTCCACTACATCTATTATATCCTTCTTGAAAATGGCAGTCCAGTGAGATTCAATTACGCTTATATGCTTCAACAAGAATCTCAACATATTGAAAAAATGTCCAAATAAACCAAATGTTCTTTACATGCATGAAATACTCGAAGAACAATCGAAAATGCTAGCCTAACAACCGATCAAGAGATACCAGCCAATCCGGTACAGGAGAGCAGACAACACTCTGATCCATTCCTAAGAGGCAGAACAGAAATTGGTCCTGAAAAAGTTGTGGAAGCAGCACCCACGAAAGAGCAACTGTATGGCCACCTGCCCCCCCCCCCATCTCACAAACCATACGAGTAAGACGGGCTAGACGTGCAGAACACTGCTGAAGAAGCAAGGACGAGCCTGTAAGCGACGTACTGTGGAAGCCAGCACATGGGCACGCTAATGTGGGCCGCCCAGCTAGGACCTACAGTGACCAACTATGTAGGGATGCTGGTTGCTGCACGGAGAAGCTCCCAGAGTCGATGAATGATAGGGATGGATGGCGAGAGATCGTCATGGATATCCGTGCAAACTGCGCGTCATGATGATATATATATAATATATATATATATATATGTGTATGTGTGTGTGTGTGTGTATATGTGTGTATATATATATATAATGTGTGTATGTATGTGTGTGTGTATATATGTGATATATATATATATATATATATAATGTGTGAGTATGTGTGTGTGTATATATATATATATATATATATATGCGTGATATGTATATATATATATATATATATATATATATATATATATATGTGTGAGTATGTGTGTGTATATATATATTAAATTACTGCACATGAGGTGCCCCTTATATATAAGCTGTCTTAAAAATCACGACTTTTATTTATAGACTCTACCAATTAGCAAGGATAGGATTGACCAATGAAAAAACGCCAAACATTTAATGTCGTTGATAAAGTGTGTTAAAATTACTTGTCTAATCGATTACGATTACTAGCGAAATATTACGATTACTAGGGGCGATGGGAAATTTAAATAATAAATTAAAACGTTTAATATTTTCAGAAAATTAATTAATAACTTAAACAGCACATATTTCCTCTACCCCACTGAGATATTTGTTTTGTTTTATGACAGTAGGGACATCCAAAATGTTTCTTACAATTTCGGATTTAATTATTCAGACAACATTACACCACACTCCTCTATACAATTATATCTGCTGATTTTGTTTTTTTCTTTCGTTCTTTTTCTCGGCTGGTGATACAATTCTTATTCACGCAGTCAAAGGTGGACATTCAGATGTTGCGAAAATCCTGCTTTCCAAACATGCTGATGTTGATGTGGCTGGAGCAGTAAATTTCAAAGATTTTCTAAACCTTTTTATTATCAAAAAGAAATTAACTTTACTAATCCTTTATAATAAAAAGTATAATCATGAATGAATACAGCTGATTTGTAACTTAGATCAATGATATATTTTGAAGACAATAAGTGAAAATCCCTAAATCATTTAAAGTGAAGAAGAGATTGTATTCATATAATTAAGATTTTTCAGACTGTTGTCCTCATCTTTATTGCTATATACTCAAAGTTGGACACATGGCAGAATGAATATAAGGGTTGATTTAATATAATATTTTAAAAAATCGTACGAGTAAAATATATTTTGTTCCGGATTTCATAAAATTAAATAAAAATGGGGGTCGACCTAGTAACAAATTATTTCTCCTAATACATTTTAGGAAGAAAAAACTACTTTAAACATACATTATCTAAAGGTGAATAAGTATCAAAATGATTATTATTTGATTTTTCATATAATTTTAATATTTCTATGCAGTAATGATACTGTCTATAATTTAAATACTCATTGATAAACATACTTAATTCAAGAAATGACTATGATGTAAGCAGTAACGTAGTCTCGGTTACAGACAATTAGTGACGTGTTGTATCCAGGATCATACAGCATTCAGTATACTAGTATATTTAAACTACATGTGGGCCAGACATATAGCAACTCGCAACAGTGCTAAAATCTCGAGGTAGACGGTTCGCGTAAGGGTTCCGTCATCTTTGCAGTCTCAGTAATCACACCCCAGCTCTCAGACAGCCGTGTATAAATAGTCCTGGACCAGGGTATTCATACTCTATGCTTGGTACGCCAGGCTAGTCCACAACAAGACCAAATCTCTATCACTAATAGATGTCATCCTGCCTTTTAATTATGTTAAAAATGCTACAATATTTTCGAAGGTGAACGAGATAAAGTAGAACGTGGCAGCTGATGGAGATCCCGAAAGATAATTATGTACATTGTTTTGATAAGTGGAATAGGCATCGTGATCAATATGCTATGCACCATTGCCGAAGCTAGGTTGTATTTTCGTCACTATTATAATGGCTGTGTCTTTTCCGGACAGATTTCGTATAAGTCTGACAGATACCTCCTCTCACTAATTGCTCATACACTGCAGAGAGAAGCCATAGATTTATATGTGCCAAATTATCAGTATAACGAAAATATGATTATTTCAAGGGACTATTAGCATATCTAAGCTTGAAATTACTTGGATAAGGCAGGTAGAGGCAATGGTTACCGACGTAAGAAATGGACTAGACGAACCGAGTTCAAATCCTTGAAGCTACTGTTTGGGTTTCACTTTTCAGTTTATTCCAAGTGCGAATCCAACAAACTTGCTCGCTAAACATTATATACAATAGCATGTCTAATTCTTGTTGAAAACACGAATTTCTATAAACAAAAGTTAAATTGAATATCAATCACACACACACACATACTCCCACGTGGTTGAGTTCTCTAAATAGGGATTTAATTGGAAATTAACCGTCTGGCGTATAGCTAACCCTCACTTTTTTTTACAAAGTTAGAGGACTCTCGTAAATTCATTTCCGCTTAGAATTTATCCATTAAATATTCTCCTAAATTTGACAGCCGCTAATAGCCGTATGGGTAAGAGACTTGGCAGACAAAAATTCAGTCAGGTATCGATCCCGGCTAGAGGTAGCTGTTAAAGTGTAGCCACACTGATAAGAGGTGAAACCTCGAAATACGTGTCTTAACTTATTTATTATATATATTTTTTTTTTGGGGGGGGGAGAATATGTGCTTAATTGAAGTCATACCTAATTTTGAAAATTAATTAATTAATAATTAATTAGGCGGGCATACCTATTCAAATGTAAGGCTAAACAAATCGAGAAAAATCAATTTCTGTATGTACATTTCGGCCTATTAGGCCTCATCAGTAGAGGTATAGATAGGAAGACCGCCATGTGCGTGATTCGAACCCAACTCAGCGTATGAGTAGCACAGGGATCTGTGCGGTAAAGCAAGGAGCTGATGGTAGGTGTGGCGCTCCACCTCAGACGCAAAAACAATCTCCTTGGTCTAGCGCTAGTGAAAAGGGATAGACTCTCCCGCTGATTGGCTGATACCGACTTTTTTAAAATACATATCTAAGCTTGAAATTATTTGGATAAAATAGATAGATAGATAGATATATACATACATACCAATATTTGTACTGACACATTCACATATACGTAAACGGGCAGTTACACTTATATAAATATGGCGACAGTGATAACATTTATCAATGAATTTATCGGTAATGTTATTATACCTATCCATTTATCTATCACTGTGACATATATATATATATATATATATATATATATATATGTGTGTGTGTGTGTGTGTATATTTGTGTGTGTGAAGAAAAGGAAGTGAATCCGACGGTATGTAGTATATTAAGAAAGATTGAAAAACACAGGTTTAAGGAGTTTATTGGCCGACGCTGCAGTTTTCGATCTATTAATTAGATCATCTTCAGGGCATTTGTTGGTATATGGAAGGTAATAAGAAATTTTTTTATCACAGAATAACGAGAAAAGCGAGTGATAGTCCTTGTTTATCAGTCTGTTTAAAATTTGAAGTTTGAAAACTATCTTTATATATATATATATATATACATAATGTGTGCGTATACATGCATACATATATAAATATATATGTATCCATGTATAGATATGTATACATGTATATACATATGTACATATGGATATATATACATATGTCTACATATGTATATTATACCTAGGTATACACTTGTACATTTATACCTATGTATATGTGAATATATACACACTCACATATATGTATATACCAATGTAAACATATAGGGATATATATATATATATATATATATATATATATATATACATATGTATTTTTCCATATATACATACAGACATATATACATATATATATGGGTACACATATACACACATATATATGCATAGCCATGTATATATATATATATACATATCTATGTATACATATACATATATTTATATTCATATCTATGTATACACATACGTATATGTACACTCATAGGCATATATATATATATATATATATATATATACATATATATACATACATATATGTATATACATATACATATATGCATATACATAAATATACATTTATGTACATAAATGCACATAAATAAAAATACACATACAATGTGAAATATACATATAGATATATAAAAAAATATATATAAGAAAACGAATATTATACATAAAATTGAATTGACATTTTTTACTATAAAGATAACTTTATGAGAAAAAAAGCAAAATATGTCTCTATGATATTAACTTTTAATAATATTCTGACTATAAAACGTAGTTATTATATGAACTCTAATGTTCTTTTTTTTTCATAGCAAAACATTAATTTAATTCTCCGTATTAACTTCCCCTTTGCATCAAACTAGATTTTATCTCAATCCTCACCTCCACACACACACGAACATCTACACAAAAGACGTAAATATATACTGAATCCAGACATAAAATAACCCCATACAGGGTGATATGTCGTTAAAATCAATGTATCTATTCTATCTATATATAAATACTCTTGTTCGTTAATCTTCTGAACGTTATCATTCTTCAACACCCTCTGGTTAAAAATGAGACCGTCCAAATCGTCCAATGTAGATCCTGATTATCTGGTGTTGCTTAATCGCCGAATTCTTATTTCTCCCGAGTGTCTTCGCCGCAGCTAAATAATGGACGCTTCCGTTTTTATTAAAAAGGAAGAGAAGGAAGTAAAGAAATAGAACATACTACACAGAAAAAATATATAACAAGAACGAAAGAGAGTAGAGGAAAGATAGAGAGAGAGGTGAGAGTGCGGAAGCTATGAAGCTAATCTGTTTCAATTGAACATCATGAAATGAAGAAAAATATATTCTGAACGCAGGCATCAAAAAAAACCCTATACAGGTTGATATGTCGTTAAAATCAATCTATCAATCATTAAAACCTAAACACACACAGGTATCTACACAAAAGGCGTAAATATATACTGAATGCAGACATAAAATAACCCTATACAGGTTGATATGCCGTTAAAATCAATATATCAATCATTGAATCAGACCGAAGTAAAACGCAATCACACAGAGGCATCTACACAAAAGGCGTAAATATATACTGAACGCAGGCATAAAATAACCCTATTCATGTTGATATGCCGTTAAAATCAATCTATTAAATCAGCATGACTCAAAACGCAAACAAAAAACTCCAAAAAACCGGATATTTGAAAAGTAATTGGTAATTTGCTTGAAGCATTGTTAAGTATGTTATAATATATTAATAATTTGAAAGCAATTACAATGCACATAAAAAATAAAAACAAAAAGATGTTATTTTTGTCTTATCGATTTCAAAGTAGAACTTTATCTTCAGAGACGAATTCCAGAAATGGACGCGTTTTTTTTTATGTCGTTATTTTTTTTATGTTATAAACATGCGTCTCGTGGTGTTCTTTTTTTTAAACACCGCGCGGAAAGCCGTGATAGTCATTTAGCCGTTCATTCAATTTCAATTTTATTATTTTCATCTATATATATATTTATGTATTATTCATTTGATATATGTATAATGAAATGTATATACTATGTACTATATACTATGAGGAACGTGTATTTTAATTAATTATGTATTCAGTGTTTAGCTCTAATCTATTGTTTATACTAGGACCTAATTTAAGTCAGATATTTCGGATATTTTAATCCAGAATTCTCCTTCGCTTGAGTTAGAATTATCTCGGCAACTATTTGCTTGAAAATTGTTTGAGCTAGAATTGTAGATGAAAAAAAAAGTTAATAAAAAGACAAAACAAGACGGAACGTGTTAGAGTACAATGGAAAAAAAATGAAAGAAAAAAAAATCATTATTTGACGCGTAACGAAGTGGGGAAAAAAGAAAAAAGAAAAAAAAACGAAGGTGAGAGAGAGAGAGAGAGAGAGAGAGAGAGAGAGAGAGAGAGAGAGAGAGAGAGAGAGAGAGAGATTGTTGTTGCGTGTTGAGAAAGGGAAAAATATTTACGTATTACCAACAGGTGAGCGCAGAGAAGAAAAAAAAATAACCAAAAATAATAAAATAAAATAAAAAAAATAAAAGACAAATGAACCCCCGCTCCACAAAAAAAACAAAAAAAACAAACAAAAAACAAAACAAAAAAATAAAAAAGAACAAATGAAAAATAAAAACGTACACAAAAAAGAAATCAACAAAAAAAAAAAAAAAAATAGCACAAAAAATGTCTGCTATGAATTGAAGGTGGCTCTTATTGAATTTGTGGTGTTTAATCGACAAAAGTGTGACTTTTTATCATCTCTCTCTCTCTCTCTCTCTCTCTCTCTCTCTCTCTCTCTCTCTCTCTCTCTCTCTCTCTCTCTCATCTAATTCTATACTTCACTTAATACAATGCTTAGAGCTGTGTTCTTACGAGAACTGAACCATTTTCTTTTTCGTAGCTCCCATTATTATATCTGTTCATCTATCGATATGTGTTACATTCTCTCTCTCTCTCTCTCTCTCTCTCTCTCTCTCTCTCTCACACACACACTCTCTCTCTCTATCTATTTATCTTTTTCTCGCTCTCACTCGCTCTCTCTCTCTCTCTCTCACACACAGACTCTCCCTATCTGTCCCTATTTCCCTCAGGGAGGCGCACTTAGCGTAACGTTAATCATCGTAGGAAAGGAAATCACCGACCAGAGTTCAACTCTTGGATGAAGTGGTTTTCCTTAAAACTATTGAGAAAGGTATGAATCTCTCTGTCTCTCTCTCTCTGTCTCTGTGTGTGTCTCTCTCTTGGATGAAGCCGTTTGCTTTCCACTTCTCGTTAAAACTATTGGGAAAGGCGTGAATTCTCTTTCTCTATAACTTTTCTTCTCGCTATATATCTATCTTTTTTTCTTCTTTCTTTCGTTCTTCTCTGTCTCTGTCTCTCTCTATCTGTCCCTATTTCCCTCAAGGAGGCGCACTTAGCGTAACGTTTATCATCGTAGGAAATGAAATCACCAACCAGAGTTCAACTCTGGGATGAAGCGGGTTTCCTTAAAACTATTGAGAAAGGTATGAATCTCTCTCTCTCTCTTTCTTTCCCTTTCTCTCCAGGAGGCGCGCTTAGCGTAACGTTTATCACCATAGGAAATGGAATCAACTACCAGAGTTCGACACCTGGACGAGACTGTTTGCGTTTCACTTCACGTAATGGTCGTTGGGAAAGGTATGAATCCACCCGTTCTCCCACCAGGTATGATTAAATAATAGGACAAACTAGGAAGGAAGCAAGGCTTAAAATAACATTTAATAGTTCGAATAGAGGAAGATAATACGGAAAATTAAATCAATGTTATATTTTGTGGACTTTTCGGACTGTTGTCCTCATCTTTATTGTTATAAACACATCTTTTCGGACAATGTGCCCTCCGGCCTTCTTCATGTGTTTCTTGTCAAATCCTTCAGGTAGGGGTTTAATAATTTGTATTATATGGATTTCTTCGGACTGTTGTCCTCAACTTTATTGTTATATACTCAGCATTTCGGACAATGTGCCCTCTGGACTTCTTCAGCTGTTTCTTGTCGAAGATGAGAATATTCTTGCCGAACTTGGGAGCCTTCATGTTGTAATCGTTAGCTCTCACAGAAATTCATCTAACCAAATAATATATATATATATATATATATATATATATATATATATATATTTGGTTAATATTTGTATCGACGGTCGATGTTGCCATTAACTCGATATTCTATTCCCCGGTAAGTCATATTATTTGTTTTATTACATACACACACACACACATATATATATATATATATATATATATATATGTGTGTGTGTGTGTGTGTGTTTGTTCATTGTTATGAAAGTTAAAGTACTTCCTCGTTTTTAACAATTAGACGTAGAATTGTTAAATTTGAATATATAACAATAGAGCAGTAATGATAAAAGAACGAAAACCTCTTAGATGTGGAGAAAAGTAGAGCGTCACATCTACCGCCAGCTCCCCACTTTACCACACAGATCAGATTACTCAAGTTGCGTTACTCATGCGCTGAGTTTGGGGCTACCGGTATCGAACCTGTAATCTTGCGAGTCCAAGGTGAGTTCTCTAACGACGGAGCTAAACCGGCCCTATAATAACAATACAGTAGTAAAAATAAAAGAACAAAACAAACTTATAGATCGACAGAGAGAATTTGATCTTTGAACAAGTTGAAAACAAAGGATGAATAATACGTACTCTATCCATAAATATTTTATTAACAAAGTTGAATTGTGATTGGTTGGTTTTCCAATATTTTAATGTTTACTATTATCAGAGTTAGACAGTTAGAACTATAGTTGCCACTTGGTTCTTGTTTAAAGTAATACATCTATTGAATATTAAATTGACGAAACGACAAAGAGCAGAGATAACAACACATTTCAATAAATAAATGAAATTGAAATGAAGAAAAGAAAGACTTGACAACAATCTGCTATGCTGCTTGATCAGTCTTCCAGGAAATCAGAAATTTAAAGACACACACACACACATACATATATATATATATATATATATATATATATATATTATATTAATAATTTGAAGGCAATTACAATGCGTATAAAAAATGAAAACAAAAAGATGTTTTTTTGTCTATAAAAACAAAAAGATGATGTTTTTTTGTCTTTTGTTTTTATTTTTTATACGCATTGCAATTGCCTTCAAATTATGAATATATTATAACATACTTAACAATGCTTCAAGCAAATTACCAATTATATATATATATATATATATATATATATATATATATATATGTGTGTGTGTGTGTAAGTTGAAAATGGAAGCGAATCTGACGGTATGTTGAAATTAAAAATAAAGGAAAGAAAAAGTTGAATCGATAAAATATGATTCATTTTATTTTATTTATACTGACACGTGTTTCGGCCAGGAGCTTATCCATGCATACATATTTCAACCGATTTCATGTAAAACAATAAGGATTTACCCTGATGAAGGCCGCTATTTCTTTGTATACTAAACATTTCTGTAGTTTTTTCTATGTATATCGCACTTCACTGCCCTGACTATAGCTCTGCTGATGAGGCCTAATGGGCTGAAATGTACATACAGAGATCGACTTTTTCTCGATTTGTTTACGCTTTACATAACCGATATGCACGCCTAATCCATTTAATTATAATTAATTAATTAACAAATTAGGTATGACTTTAATTAAGCACATAATCTCCCTATATATATATATATATATATATATATATATATATAGTTTATAGCTATATTTATAAGTAAATAATGCTAAATATCATTAATAGAGCATGTATATTTATATTAGGGTCGGGAAGATATGAAATGAACGGCCCTTGATAACTAATAATTTCTCGTCTATGCGATTTTGAAACCAATCTGGTTTAAAAATCGCACAGTCTAGAAACTGTCATTTACCAGCTCCGTTTTTATTTATTTATTTTATTGTGTTTCGGTTTTTGTTGTTAGTGTATTTTAGTATCGTACATTCTTTAAGAATTAATTTGAAGATGACTGCAAAAATGAAGAAGAAAAAAAGAAAGAAGAAAATAAAATAAAATAAATAAAATTAGAAAGATTTTGTTTTCGTGGAAGAAAAACGTAATTTTCAAGTTGATATCCTCTAGCGAATATGTCAATTTTTAAAACTTTTCATTAAATAATTCCATTTCATAAAATTTTTACACACTGTCTTCTTATACTCATATCTATCTATTTCCGTTTGATATCAATTATGTATCATGTTTATTAGCAAGAATATGCACCCTCCGGGCGTAAGTTTTAATGTAATGAAATATATTAAATTAGAAAGACTAATGAAATTCAATAAGTATGTATATATAGAGAGATTACACTTATTTTCATTATATTTTAATTGGTTTCTATATAAAATGGTAATTTATAAGGAAGTGCGTCCCGGTCTCCTGCCTCAAAAATTGCTACCCGGTGACTATCATAAGAACAACCCCAGCTCATCGTAATTCTTGTTTATTATCGTAATTTGTCGTAATTCTTGTTTAGATATGAAGATGGATATATAGTTTGGAATAGACTGAGATAGATAGATAATAAACAAACAAACTAATATAGATAGATATGAACAAATGGAGATAGATAGATATTTTCGACAAGTAAATGTATTGGGGGGGGTTGCTTCTTTTTTGTCGTAATTATTGTTTATTTAAACTAACAACAAGACATTAAACAAACATGAATAAAAAATCTTAGTATTTAAAGTAATATAGATAAATATGAACAAATTGAGATAGATAGATATGAAGATGGATAGTTTTGAATAGACTGAGCTGGGTCGTTATTTTAATAGTCACCGGGTAGCAATTTTTGAGGCAGGAGACCGGGACGCACTTCCTCATAAATTACCTATAAATTATACATAGGATTGATTTTAATACGTTTAATATCAAAGATCAATAACACTAAGTAATAATTTAGTAATCCCGGTTTTGTTAAAACCATTATGTAAATTAACCACACCATATATTATGTAAACCTTTATTTCTTAGTGATATATAAGACACACTGCAGGATTTTAAACACACTAATAACATTGGCTGTTTTGAAGGAAAGCTAACTCAAATGTTCATATTTGACCTCGTTAATAAATTAGAATAATTCTATTTTAATTGGTTTCTATATGAAAATAATATATAGGATTGATTTTAATACGTTGGGGAATAAAGTAATGATATTAGAGATAAATAACATCAAATAATTGTTTATTAAACCCGGTTTGTTAAATCCAGTATGCAAATAAACCACATCGTATACCATGTAAACCTTTATTTCTTAGTGATATATGGGACATATTGTAGTATTTTAAATTTACTAATAACATGGACTGTTTTGAGGTAAAACTACCTTAGATTTTCATTTGATAAACCTACGCATTTCCAGACGAAAGCAGTGACGTAATTTCGGTTACAGACAGACAAACACCGAATCCATTATAATAAGATATTCAATAAAACATATATGTAGACTCAGGTGTGCAGTTCGTATTTTGCATAAATAAAGCCATTACTTTTTTTTAGCATTATTCTCGTATTCACTGCTGAATAATTAAAATCGAGAAATCTATAATACAATAAACGAAATTAAATCACAAAAGAATATTGTGTTTTTGTTTATTGTTTGTATATGTAGAGACTGCTAAACAAGAAGAAAACAAAACTTCTATTACAATTTCCTGGTGTTATTCAAGTCTTGACAATGTAACAGAATCCATGTTTTATTTCCTAAGTCCAAACGTTGGAAGCCATAAAAAAGAAGTTTAACTCAATTAACTCGGCTTTAATGCTTTTAAAAACATAAAAGACTGAATCGTCGCAGTGGCACGTCTCGGTACTAAACCAGAATCCACACACAGAATTTGTGCTGCTAGTCTAGCCGAATAAACATTTCACCTAGAACAATCCGAACAAGACACATTTGGTATCGTTGCAAAGATGATTCTATGTAGATTAACATATTCAAATCCTTCCTTCTCATTTGGGTAGAAACTTTTTACAGCTGATTAAATATTTGATAATTTTTCAGTACAATTTCATCATCATCATCATCATCATCATCATCATGTCGCGCAATTTGCACGGATATCCATGACGATCTTCGCCAACCTTCCCTATCATCCATCGACTCTGGGAGCTCTCCGCGCAGCAGCCAGCATCCCTACATAGTTGGTCAATGTAGGTTCTGGCTGGGCGGCCCACATTAGCGTGTCCATGTGCTGGCTTCCACAGTAGTGCGTCGCTTATGAGCTCGTCCTTACTTCTCCAGAAGTATCTTGCATGTCTAGCCCATCTTACTCGTATGGTTTGTGAGATGGGGGGGGGATGGCCATACAGTTGCTTTTTTGTGGGGTGCTGCTTCGACGACTTATTCAGGACCGCTCGCAGCATTCTCGTGCAGCTCCCATCTAGCTTATTCTCAAGGCGTTTCGTTAGGGTCCAGGTGGTTCAGCCATACAGCAGTACCGACACAACCACAGCCTGGAAGAATCGTTTCTTTAGCTTGTCAGTGAGATCGGATTTCCATACAATCATAAGTAATTCCTGATCTAGAAATATACTTTATATAAACTCAGCTAGGTAATAAAAATGAAACTGTCTATAATTTCTGAAAACAGTAGAAGGTAAATAAGAACTTTAAGTAACCTTTAGCATCTTCGGCATCTATCTTACAAGCAATTTCGAAAGTAAGCAGCGATAAACTCGATATTTACCACGTACACCCATATTAAAACAACAACAGCAACATTATCCCATACATAAACGCCACCAGAATCGGCCATTAAGCTCGATGTCCATTTCAAATTTATCTATAGAATTTGCATTATAATTAAATTGCAAATGAATAAATAATATAAAGTGTTTTATATTTAGTTATTCTTCCTACAGAAATAATAATTAGGGTGGACGGGTACGCAGACTAAGGAGCGGGCTGGACAGCCGGGAAATGACGCAGTACCCGAGAGTCCAATTAATTTTAGACTAGCTTTGCTTTCTCTTCAGAATATCATCGATGAAGTCTTGTCATCATTATTAATTCTAAATAACTAACACATCTTTCATCTTGTCTTTGTCTTAAAAAAAAATTATCTGAATTCTCATTGTTTTTTAAAATCTTCTACAACTGTCATATGAGCATTATTGATGAGCAAATAAAAAATAAGCTTCGTATGAGTAGCACATGGATCTGTGCGGTAAAGTAAGGAGCTGATAGTAGGTATGGCGCTCCACCTTAGACGCTAAAAACAATCTCCTTGGTCTAGAACTAGTGAAAATGGGATAGACTTCTCGCTGTGTGGCTGATACCAACTTTAGGCTACCGCGCTGACTTTACTACTTATGAACGCAATGAACGTTCCATTCCTTTTTCTGTCTCATTGGCGAGGATTACTATGCTGGAGGAAGGGGAGTATAGTATGTGTAACACCGGTGTTATACACTTTTTCTATTTAATCCATAGATGGGACCTTAACAGTTACTACCACTCCGGGTCAGAGTGGACCTGGGAGCAATAGGGATGAAGGAGTGCTTCATATTCTCCTGATCTCCGGAAATGGAACCTAACCATCCAATAGATTTTAACGTCCTACCCAGGACATGAGGACCCCCAACCACCACTTCTACCACATATATGATGAAAAAGGTTGAGGCTGGTCATAAGGGCAATAGGGTTGGAAGAATCCTATGGGTGATAGGACTTGATGTGACGACCCGCCTAGCCTAATTTAGGACCTAAGTGGAGTGAGGCATGCCATGGACTGCTCAGCCACTAAGATTCCGCCCTTAAGCATCACAGGTGTATTTTAAATTGAATCGTTATGATGCAGATTATACAAGATGACGTAAATTGGATATCATAAATGAATAAATAAATAGATAAATAAACGAATGTATTAACAGATGATGATAATAATAATAATAATAAATAAATAAATAAATAAATAGATAAATAAGAAATAAAAAATTGAAGGTGTCTTAAGATTTTTTTATTTGCTTTGATTTTTGGCGGAGAAAATGTTGGTTTTTCTTTTTGTATTTTTCTAATTTGATTCTGATTTGAATTCATATTTGAATAACCTTTTGCTTGAATGAAAAATATATAAATATAATAATTTTTTTTTTTTGTATATAAAGAGATACATACAAATTCTAATCGGAAGAAAATATCTCTAATGCCAAAAAAAATTCTAAAAATGAAAGAAAAAAAAAAAATGAAAAAAAAAATGAAATCGGTTAACGAGAAAGTAAAAAAAAAAGAAATCAAAATCTGTTAATGAAAAAAAAAAAAAAAAAAAAAAAAGAAAAAAAAAAAAAAAAAAAAAAAAAGAAAATGTTTCCGTTAAAATATACGAGTTTATAATGCGGTCCTTGGCGTTATTTTCACAATGTCAGCGGTATTATAGCTTTGACTTTTATTACTTACCGCGCATGCGTGGGCGCGTGCGCATGCTGTATGTAGATAGCAGTTTGTAGAAGGCGTTTTGTTTTTCTTTAAAATAAAAATAAGGCGTATCAAAATCCTACATTCGCATCAACTGTGCCGAATACGAGACTGTGTATTAAAGCACGCCTTTATCTAGCATAAAGGCGGCTTGGTGCAACGTTTATCGTCGAAGAAAGTGGAATCGGTGAGCCGATTTCAAATCATACATGAAGCTATTTGTTGGATTACTCTATGGTATAGTTATTTACAAAGATTAGCTTAGATATGTTACAATGCCAGAAGTATTGGCTCACCAATGAGAATCGAACTCACTAAGAATGGTCTGCGAATCTAGTTCGCTAAAAATTAGAGGGGTAGTTCAGAGGATAGTGGTTTATATGGGAAGATGAGAAGAGGAGGTTGCTAGGTGCTTGTTGGGAAAGGTGGGGGTGGTTGGGAGAAGTGGGTAAAATTCGTGGTTAGGTAATATACACAGTATATATATATATATATATATATGTGTGTGTGTGTGTGTGTGTGTGTATTTGGGCAGCATTTTTTCATTTATGCATGTTGAAAAACAAAAGACACATCTGTTTAACAAATTTATTTGTGATTTTTTCAAGTTTTCTGGCCAACTTTTTAATCTTTGGGTGGAATACGTGGATTAGTCCACCAAAGTTCATGTCCCGAGTACTTTCGGCACTTCGAAGTGCCATCATCAGGGGTGATGTGTTCCAGTTTTTCAAATTATATTAATGGATGTGGAGGCTGGAAGGAGGAGAATTGATGGTAAAGGTGCTATAGGCATTTTAAAATGTGTGTACTGCATTGGAAATTCATTTTGTTTAAGGACGGTTTGTATTGTTTTATGTATAAAGCTTCTAGTATTTGGAGTTTTTGTTTATTTTTTTCTCTTTGCAGAATGTGTGTATTTTTCGTTAAGATATTTTGGTAATTAGAGTGGTGACATGAATGTAATTTAGGTGTTGCGAAATGGAGTTATTATCTGTTAAATGGAGAGTTAGACGACGTGACAATGTCATTGAGGTAAAACCGATGTATGTATTTTCATTTTCTGGGAGATTGCAATCTCGTAAGGGACATTTAAATAGTACATTGGTCTCATTAAGCCGACTTGTCTGGGGAGAGGAATTGTTGTGGACAACGAGGTTAGTTTTGAATATATATATATATATATATATATATATATATATAGATAGATAGATAGATAGGTAATTTTTCCGAGATGAAATAAAGGAAAATAAAGTGCTCTATTACAAATGTAAGAGCTGTATTTATTAAATATAACTGTTTATACAGAGGTTTTAGAGCATCTACCTAAGGTTTCTGGCTTATGCCTTCTTCAGGATACTTATTTATACCTCTAGTCTGTTTGTAAACACGTCGTTTACGGTTGAAACTAGGAACGCTGTCAATTTTAATTTAGGCTCATATATATATATATATATATATATATATGGTATCAGTCATATGGAAATCCGATCTCACTGACAAGCTAAAGCCACAATTCTTCCACGCTGAATTTATATCATTATTGCTGTATGGATGCACCACCTGGACCCTAACGAAGCGCCTTGAAAATAAGCTAGATGGGACCTGCACAAGAATGCTGCGTGCAGTCTTAAACAAGTCGTGGAAACAGCACCCCACAAGGATGCAGCTATATGGCCACTTACCCCCATCTCCCAAACCATACGAGTAAGACGGACTTGGCATGCGGGACACTGCTGGAGTAGGAAGGACGAGCTCATAAGCGACATACTCCTGTGGAAGCCAAAACATGGGCGTGCTTGTGTGGCCGCCCAGCCAGGACCTATATTGACCAACCATGTGTGGATGCTGGATGCTGCGCAGAGGAGCTCCCGGGGGCAATGAATGATAGGGAGGGTTGGCGTGAGATTGGCATGGATGTCCGTGCTACTTGCGCGACATGATGATATGTAAGGTAAGAGACCAACATAGTAAGAGATAAGAATGATTATAGGATGAGAATGCCAAGCCATGAAGCACTTTCGTCAAGAGACATTGTTGAATACTTAACATGCGACTGTGGTAAACTCCCACAGAAAAGACGAGAAACGTAATAAAACAAATACAGAATCAATTGCTGCTTCTTTTATGTTAACAAACGACTTTATGTGTAAGAAAAGAAGCAATAAATGTCACTATCAATCTGAAACTGTCAAATCCTTTTTTTTTTTGTTTGTTTTCTATTATCATCACACTTACATTTTTTTGACGAATATTACTTTTCATCCAAATTTTTTGGTGAATTGTTATTTTATTTATACTAATACAAAATAAAAAAAAACTCCCGTAAAAATAGATTTTTGAAACATATTTCCTAAGGGGTGGGAGTAAAAAATTCAATGTCAGCGAATTTGTATCCTAAGTAAGTAAAATCATATATTCATTAAAGGATTAAAAAAAATAAAACAATTTGAAATGTAAACTTTAAATATGTATTAAAATAAAACAAACTATATACAAATATATAATACCAGTCAGGTATTTATTAAAACTTGTTTTAAAAACAATGAGGACTGTTTAATGTTGACTGTTCAAATTTTGAGTGTATTTATTCGATGTTTATAAAACAAAAAAACATAAAGGTCATTTTGTAAGTTTTTTTTAGAATGGGAACGTTTGGCCTCATTCAAATTGTTGAGAAGCTACGGGCTAGCTGCTTCTGAAACTTAACATACAAATATATTTCACACTCTCTAGATTACTCTATTTAATCTCACAAAGAAACTAACATATATAATGAGGAGTTAATCAAGATATACATAGAGAGGGGGAAAGTTACAAGTAAGAGATGGGTCAGTTTTATCCTTAATTGCAAAATACGACAAATTAGAACCGATTAAAAGGGATTTTTTTCAAATATTACTCAATCCTAGAACTAAGGAATATTTTTTTATGAATTTTGTGCCATTAAACTAAATAGGAAAAAAAACTTTTAGCAAATAATCATTGATTCACTCAGCTTAAGTATATATATATTATATATATATATATATATATATATATAAACTTAAACCCGTCATCATCATAATGTAGATGTGTGTGGGTGTAGTCCGCTTTTTTTTCCCAAGTCTTGTGTTTACTTGAGGTTAACTTGCACGTGCTCCAGCAGCCGAATGGCAAAAAACGATAAAACAAATGTCATGACCCATGGGAATTACGACCAATGTGGTAGAAACTCTGAACTGATAAGAATAATCTAGAGATAGTCTAATGACCACACCAATATATATATATATATATATATATATATATATATATATATATTTCGATAAAAATATTTTAAAAAACATAATCCTTTTTGCGAACCTTCTTTTTTAGAATACCTTATTTTTTCCCGTTGGATCCATAACAACACTTTATATATATAATATATATATATATATATATATATATATATATATATACGCACACACAGAGATAAAATATAAACAAAATTGGTAATTTAAACAGAAATATTTTGTATGCTCTTAATTTTTTCATTGTTTTTAACTAATTTCAGCCTTAGTTCATCGTCTGCAGAAATGTTTTAGTGAATTTAAAAAATATTGTTTAGATGCAATGCGTAGTATTTCGATTTATCGCATTACTCAGAGACGTGTAAGTTACTTCGCGGCGTTGATCCCCGGTTTCGTCTAGTTTACATGGTATCAGCCGCCGGAACTAAAATCCGACCTATCAGCGCGTATTCTTCATGATATGTGTTGTTTTTTTTACATAAATAAGTCCAGTTTCTGAGGTCATTCCATAAAGTTTTCTCTAATAGCTTCCTCGGCATCGCTAACAACACCAACGTAGTCGGTCGGAAACATACAGACGTGATAGACAGGTGTGAGGTCATACTTCAATCACCGGCACTTCCAACTGTGAGACAGGAATGAACAGTCATTTATTGGCTGGGCCAGTCACGTTTTTTTTTTTTCAGAGATATTTTTAGTTAGATTAAAAGTGACAGTTGAGAACCAGACAGACGAAGAGTTAAGTCGCATATTTTGGGTCTAAATAAAACTGCCACATCCAATGGGAGTTAAAGTATTTATTAATGGACAAGAAAATCTTTCCTTCATTAAATGAAAACCCACATCATATATATATATATATATATATATATATATATATATATATATATAGTTTCCGATACTTGGAGTAATTTTCAACAATTAATGTTATATAATATTTTAGTCTTGTCAATTAGAATTTGTCGAATGTTGGACACACACACACACACACACATTATATATATATATATATATATATATATTATATAATGGAGATTATGTGTTTTTCTGTCTGTAACCGAAACTATATTACTACTCAAGTCACAATTCCCTTAATTATTTACGTCAAATTCTCCATGATTTCATTCTTTTAAACCTTCAGTTATTAATAAACATTGTATTACATTATTAATACTGTTGACCATATCTACGTACTAATAACATGCAATTGTATTTATATATACAACAAAATAGCGGTTTACAGTTTGAACGAGAAGGCTAATTTGCATATTGATATTTAAAATTTTATTTTAATAAATATGTGCTTGGTATTATTGATTTCTAATTGTTTGGTTTTATCTTAAGAAATATAAACAAAAATCTCGTGGATAAATCTTAAAAGAAATTTATTTACAAGAAGAAATAACTGTAATATTATCCTTTACTTTCTATTTTAACTAAATAGTTGTATTAGGAAAATTTACCAATGAAAGAGGGGAGGAATGGAAAATAATGGAATAGTTAGTTTCAAAGTTGTTCTATTTTTCGATTATACCCCCTCTGTTGCAGATCTTTTTATCTGCATTCTTAGTCAGTTTCATTAGCCTTTCTAATTAAATGATATTTTATTATATCAAAACTTAAATACTTGCACCCGGAGGTGCATATATTTGCTAGTATATATAATGGACTCTCCCGTCGATTTTCGACGTATGAGGGTTCATACACACAATGAACTCCAACACAGGGATTTGTTTATAGTGGTGAAGGCTTGTGTTGGACCATCCCACTTTTTGGCACAGTCGATAGGAAAGAATTGGTGCATCAAAGGTTGCCACAAACCCAATCAACGACCGACCTCAGGAATTTTGAATTCAGTTATCCCTCTCCTAGACTGGTTACCTACTCAAGGCTGAAGAGCCCAGTCTGCCCTACTATTTAACCCATAGCTGGAGGGAGAATATATGGGTTTTCACCCTTTCCCAAGGGTATTAGCGCTCTGTGAAATGTCAACAGCTTCATCTAGGAATTGAACTCGAATAGACGAGTCCATATTCCACGACTCTAACCACGCGCCTCCATATATATATATATATATATATATATATATATATATGTGTGTGTGTGTGTGTGTAGATATACCACACTAGGATAATTTGATTATTACAACGTTTGATATGTTTACGTAAGAGCTATTGATAAAGAGTTCAATATGTAGAAAGTTTGATAATCTTGATTTAACCCCCTCTTGCTCTTTTTCTTTCTTTCTTTCCTTCTTTTCATCATATTCCATTGAAACAGATTAGCGTTATCATCCCATCCTCTATCGTTCCCCTACTGTTTCTTTCTTCCTTATGTTTTTCTGTGTAGCATGTCTTTTTCCCTTTCTTTCCTTATAATCAAAACGAAATGGTCGCTTATTTAGCAGAGGTAACGACACTCATAAAAAATAAAAATTCTGCGGATAAGCAACATCAGATACTCAGGATTTACTTTTTTGCATTTCATTTTGTACGATTTGTACGGTCCGATTTTTAGCCAGAGGGTGTTGCAAGATAACAGTCGTACAATTAAGGAACAGGAGTATCAATATATATATATATATATATATATATTACAACAGCATATGGTTATCACTATCTCGCTTGGTGAAGCGAGTAAGCAAACCCAGACATTCAGGTTTTCATCTTTGCATTTCAATTCTGGACGATTTGGACGGTCTCATTTTTAACAAGAAGCGGTTGCAAGATGATTACGGTCGTACAATTAAGGAACACGCGTATTAATATATATAGTATTAAATATATATATATATATATATATATATATTATATATATATATAACACAGTGTATAGTTATCACTAACTTACTTGGTGAGGCGGATAAATGACACCAGATACTCAGGATTTACATTTTTGCATTTCATCTTGGACGGGTTTGATTTTTAACCAGAGAGTGTGCACCAGATGATAACGGTCGGAAGATTAAGGAACAAGCGTAATAATATATAGAATTCTACGTTTTCATGTTTTTCTTGGAATTGGGTTGGGTTAATTTAGAGAACTGTGAATCCTGAGTGTTTTTCACGGTTAAATCCGCAGCTGTGTTTATGTCGATATGTTTATTCTTTGACGATTTCCTATGAAAACAGAGGATTTCCTCTCGAACAGGATCAGCCATTTTGTGACCAAGTGCATTCCGCTGTTCAAGCGTTGTTTGTATCAGATACATTCTTCAAGATGAGCTTTTATTTCAGAGGTGGGGAACTTGCCGTCTTAAGGCCGCATGCAGTTTACAGAATTCATCAAGTGTGGCCTTATATATATAGCATTAATTATATAGCATTAATTGCTGAAACCTACTCAAAGTATCGGAAACTATATATATATATATATATATATATATATATATATATATATTTACTGCCATCATTAATTGCTGAAAACTACTCAAAGTATCGGAAACTATATATATATATATATATATATATATATATATATTTTACCAACTCCTCCGCACGAGCAGGATACGACACAAGGTCAATTTCTTAAGCGGAGTTTGGTTGAATTCAGAGTTTTCCTTCTCCTAGACTGGTTACCTAGCCATGGTTAAAGAATCCAGTCTGCCCTGCTATTTACCCATAGCTGGAGGGAGAGTAGGATTCATACCTTAATTGAACTCCAGTCGGTTGGGTGTCAGTCCGGCACCTTAACCATTAGGCTGTCTTCACTTACAGAATGGGAAGGGGATTTTAACTGTTTTAATACACACATCGATGTGGGTTTTCATTTAATGAAGGAAAGATTTTCTTGTCCATTTATAAATACTTTAACTCCCATTGGATGTGGTAGTTTCATTTAGATCCAAAAATATGCGACACACACAGACTTCTCGAATTACCAATCTTATTATTATAACGGAGAGTATGTGTTTTTCTGTTTGTAACCGAAACTATATCACTACCCAAGTCACAGTTCCCTTAGTTATTTACATCACGTTCTCCATGATTTTATTTTTTATTTAAACATCAATTATTGATAAAATTGTTTTATACTATTAATACTATTGACCATATCTGCATCTACGATTTAGGCCTAAGGCCCTACTAATGAGGGACCACCCACAAGCCGTGACTTATCATCCATAATTCACGGCTTGTGAGTGCAAAAAATGCGTTGATCCTGTCGGCATTCCTCCTCAAGGGGGCGCCTCAGGCACTGTGCAATAAACCCAGACCTGTCCCTTTAATCAAGGGAGCAGGTGTTGCCTAGGAGGATAGCCCCCTGGGATCAACGCTGTTAATTAGATCAATGGTCCAGAGGCTGAATCCATTGTTGACCATATTAATATGCCATTGTATTTATATATACAACAAAATAGCGATTTACAGTGGAACGGGAGAGCTAATTTGCATATTGATATTAACAGTTTGATTTTAATAAATATGTGCTTAGTATCAATGATTTCTAATTGTTTGGTTTTATCTCAATGAATAAGAGCAAGAAATCTGAAGGATAATTCTTAAAAGAAATCCATTAACAAGAAGAAATAACTGTAATTCTATCCTTTACTTCCTATTTTAACTAAGTAGTTAAATTAGGAATATTTAGCAATAAAAGACTGGAGTGATGGAAGAGTAATTTCAGTAGTTCTATTTTTCGATTATACCGTCCACTGTTTCAAATCTTTTTATCTGCATTCTTATTTAGTTTCATTAGTCTTTCTACTTCAGTATAATATTTCATTACATTAAAACATAATAGTTGCACCCGGAGGGTGCATATATTTGCTAGTTAAGGTAATTTAGCTCATGACGAGACATTTTAGGGAACGCAGTTTGAACCAAGGTCAATAAAAATGGCCTGCTCTCCTGTTCCATATATAAAATAGTTTATGGAGTTGCGTGCTGTAATGGTTAGACACTGGACAATGCTGGTAAAATAAGGACGAACTCATGTGATATTCCCCTGTGGACATCCATACGTGGACACACCATGGAGGCGCGTGGTGTACTGGTTAGAGTGGTAGGAAAAGGACTCGTCAATCCGAGTTCAAACACTAGACGAAGCTCTTTGTATTTCACATAGCGCTCATGCCCTTGCGAAACGTATGTATCTAACGACTCGCTCCTGCTATGGACAAATAGTCGGACAGACTGGCTTTCTTTTACCTTGGCTAGGTAACCAGTCTAGGAAAAGGAAAAATCTTAATTGGAACCTGTTAAACTACGCTTAAGAAATTGACCTTGTATCACATTCTGCTCGTGAGGAGGGGTTATATATATATATATATATATATATATATATATATATATTTATACCAAGCGTGTTGGTAGATATTTGATTGTAAAAATATACTACCAAACATCACCAGGAAGAAAAAAATTTTTGAAAAAAGAAAGACAAGATATTCGTACCAACAAAAATAATCTATTGTATGTAATTTGGCCAAAAAGAAAAAACAATTTATATGTATATATATATGTATATAAGATATATATATATTCATATAACCGCTAGGAGAAGCTAATTTGTAAAAAGTGCTCGATACCTAAGTAGAGCCAAGTAATAAGGATAATCTACTGAGTCAGACGAACCTACTATTAGTTTTGCATAAAGCTCTTCAGGGCTAAAATCTGCTCAGATTTTAGCCCTGAAGAGCTTTATGCGAAACTAATAGTAGGTTCGTCTGACTCAGTAGGTGTGTGTGTGTGTGTGTGTTATGTATAAACTTTGTTCTTGTGAAAGTTGTTTTTTTGTCTTTTGAAGCATTGGAACAAAGAACAAAAACAAAGAAAAACAGAACAAAAATCATAATTTTAATATTCAATTGTTGTTCTGTTCCTGGTTTGATCATTCTGATATTTCGGGTGAACCTTCATCCTTTTTCAAATTATATGATATGAGATGGTCTGGGGAAAAAAATTAAATGCTGTATATGACAGCAAAAAAACAAATAAATGAAGTGAACGGATTTGGCGTTTTTTAGCCGTTATTTTTCTTTCGAAAGGGTTGATATATATATATATATATATATAAGTAAAAAGTAAGTAAAGTCCTCGGGGCGGCCTAAAGTCGGTATCAGCCAGTCAGCGAGGGGGTCTATCCCCTTTTCAATAGCGCTAGACCAAGGAGATTGTTTTTGGCCTCTGAGGTGGAGCGCCACACCTACTATCAGCTTCTTACTTTACCGCACAGATCCCTGTACTACTCATACGCTGAGTTGGCGAGGACCAGTATCGAACTAGGAACCTTGTGGTTTCTAGCCGAACGCTCTACCGACTGAGCTATCGATTTCTTTTTAAGTAGTATGCATTACATCTAGAGGCGTTTGTTGTGTAATGGTCATCATCAATAAAAATGGGCTCTGCAGGAGGTGTTCAAATCCTGGACGAGGTTGTTTTCATTTCACATTGCGCTAATTCCCTTCGCCAATGTATGGATATAACTATTCTCCCTCAAGCTATGGGTAATTAATAGTGCACACAAAGGCTCTTTAACCTTTGTATGGCAACCGGTCTAGCAGAAGGAAAACTGTCAATTCAAACCTGTTATTCTCCACTTTAAAAATGACCTTGTGCCACATTCTGCTTTTCCAGATTGTTTGGCAAAATAAATTTATTCAAAGTTTGCACTAAGTTACATAAAAAAATAAGAATTCGGTGGATAAGCGGCACCAGATAATCAGGATTTACATTTTTGCTATTCATCTTGGACGATTTGGACGGTCCGATTTTTAACCAGAGGGTGTTGCAAGATGATCACGGTTGTACAATAAAAGACCACAAAAACAATTTTACCAACGACCCTAAATGCAGTCTTATAAACCCAACCAAATCCGAAATGGGCAGGATCAGCAAAGCAGTATGCCAAGATATTACCGCCACATTAAGAACAATTATATATATATATATATATATATATATATATATATATATATATATTGTCTTAATGTGGCGGTATATCTTGGCATTGTATATATATACATTATATATATATGTGTTGTGTGTGTGTGTGTGTGTGTGAATAAAAGGAAGTGAATCCGACGGTATGTAGTAGTTATATAAAATTGAAAAAACACAGGTTTAAATGAGTTAAGTGGTGAGTTTATTGGCCGACGCTGCAGTGTTTCGATCTATTAATTAGATCATCTTCAGGGCTTTTGTTGATATGGGGAAGGTGATAAAAAATATTTTTGACTCGGAATAAGGAGAAAGGCGAGTAATAGTCCTTGTTTATCGGTCTGTTTAAAATTTGAAGTCTGAGAAAAAAGAACGTTGAAAAAATGAACGGTTTGAAATATGACGTCCAATATTCTTTTTTGTGGTGCGAGTATTAGAATGTGTAAGGCTTTTCTATCGAAAAAAGTATTGTGCATTTTTTTTATGTGTTTATGAATGTGTGGTTTTTCAATTTTTTATTATACCACACACACACACACACACACACACACATATATATATATAT
>CM042165.1:72921297-72971297 GCA_023376005.1 Doryteuthis pealeii
CTAGAAAGTCCAGGCTAGCTGCTTCTCAAACTAACATATAAAACATATTTCCCCACTCTCAACTTACATCTGCTTAACTCTGACAGATGAGACGAGATCATTATAACGAGGAGTTAATCATATATGCATAGAGTAGTGTCAGACAGAAGTGGTTAAGAGAACGGGTCAGTTTTGATTTGATTTACAAAATTTCGACCAAATTAGAACCAATTAGAATGAATATTTTTTCGAACACACTCAATCCTAGAAGTAAGGAATATTTTATATAAATTTTGTGACATTTAAACTAAATAGAAAAAAGCTTTTAGCAAACAATTTAGTGATTCACTCACACCACACAGACACACAGCCACACACACACACAGACACACACACACACAACACAACACACACATATATATATATATATATATATAATATATATATATATATATATATATAGATTGAGAGGTATCCAAAACTTGGTAGTAAGGATGATTCTATATGTGATATCTAAGACACACTGTAGTATTATTGTATGATCCAGTATGTAAAATACAGTTGAATCTAAATCACGTACAGAAGAGCTCAATGTATAATAAACTTTTTAAGATGATATACAGACAATTATTATTTTCTTGAAAGAAGAAAAAACTCAACACCGAAATTACATTGATATATTATTTCGACCAAAATGCGCCTATATAAATCTAAGTTGATTTATGTACTGGATTTATTTATAATTTTATATATTTAGATTTATATAGCCCCATTTGGTCGAAATAAATATTATGAATTACAGTTGTTGAGTTTTCCTTCCTTTAAATATAAATATATATTAATATATATATATAATATATATAATATATATAGTATATCAAAGATTGTTTCAAGATAAATGCATTTCATGCCATACTCATGTCCATACACTACTTTTTCGAAATCGTTTTTCCGTTTCAAGGTTATGAGTGCCAAAGATCGATCATATTAGGACAAAATATTTGGGTTCAAAAAGGTCATTCTTTTTACCCCAGTTATTGTATATACAAGGATATTAATAAGGAGGAATGGATACGAGGTATGGAAATCCCGAGGGAGACCACATATGACAAGAAGAGAATGTAAATGGATCTAACGGGCGGTCAAGAAACGATTCTATTCGATAATCTCAGAGATGGATCATTTGGACACCGATCACATCAAGGCTGTTAGAGAACGAAACGCCATTATGATAACATGAACGAAGATTCAATGATACGGAAAAATTATTATCACCACTCCGGCAGAAGTATCCATAGCCAATGTATGTTTTATAGTAAATCTAATAGTCCATTCGTAGAAGCGTCCGCCGAGGAACTTACAAGGTCCTGTCATACCGGTCGGTTGGACCCCATGCCATATATATATAAAGAAGCGCGTAGTGTAATGGTTAAAAGTCATGGAAAAATGACTCGTCACCCAGAGTTCAAATCCGGACGGTAATTGGCATTTCCCTTAGCGCTAATACCCTTGAATATGAACCCCTACTCTCCCTCCAGTATGCTGAAATGAATAACGAGTTTTTCACCCTTCAGCCCGTGGTGAACGGGTTGGTAAATTCTTCCTTATTCATCAAGAAAATATGCATTCAACCAATTTAACCCTTTTTCTATCGTAGTTTATGAATTTGTAAGCTTTTCTCTCGCAATCCATACTTCTGAATAGGAGTTCATTCTCGCTGGATGCTCGATATTGTGACGAGTTGTCACATCCACAGGTGCGAACGGTTGGATAAATACCTACCCTTTTCATCAAGAAATATACTGCATTCAACCAATTCACCATTTTCCCATCGTATTTTTTTCTGAATGTGTTAGTAAGCTTGTCTCGCAATATAAGGGTGGTGTAAAAGAACACTGGAACTGAAGTCTTTTGTCTTTTATGGCATTTTCTTATTTTTAAAAATTAACTAGGAATATGCCATAACAAGAACAACAACGACTTCACTTCCAGTTGTTCGTCTGAAAAAGGAATTATCTCGAAATATCAAGAATAAAATTACAGTAACAAACAACACCATTGTAACCTTATTATATTTTTTCTTTACACCGATGCATTTGATAGCCTCCAAAAGCAACCTCCAAACCAAATATATATATATATATATTTATATATAGTGTGGTGTTTTGGGGAACAAAAGTAATAAGTTAAATAAAAATATTTACCTTGAAATTATTGAGTATTTTCTGAACCAGTCTCAACCCTAGTTTTGTCAAGAGAAAAGTTTTTTGGAGTTAAATGCCCAAGAGAAAACGTTAATATCAATGTATATATAATATATATATATAAACAAATTATTAGATAAGAAGCTGTTGTATGGTTGTTGGTTGGTTAAGTATAGTTGGATTTTCGCATGCCTACACTTATTTTTTGTTTTTTTATGGCCGAATCTAGAATAAACCATAAATGGGACCCTAACAGGAACTAACGCACCAGGTCATGATGAACCTGGGAGTAATGGTGATTAATGAGCCACACTCTCTAGATCTCCAGAACACGGACAAAAGATAAACTACTGCAATGAGGATCGAATTCATATATTGAATCGTTTACTCTAGCTTGCTAATCTTCCAATACACGAAGTCCCCCTTTTGAAAAAAAAATGAGGTACTGAAATTCGGGAAAAGGTTGCTGCACTTAGTGAGAACCGAGAATCACTTCATAATTCACTCAATGTCGGCACTAAATTTCAATTCTGTCCCAAGAAGAGAATATATGTGGAACACTGCGTTGTATCTGCTAAAACATTATCCAATGACGTCACAAGAGCTATTCTGGATAGATAGACGGTGGTCTGGAGAGCCCCTTACATCAATCGGCTGGTACGTCAAAGCATACACCAATATAATCCCCCACCCTTGATTGCTTTTATGGCAAGCCCCAATCCTTTTATCATATATGTGCTTAGCAAGCAGTGGCGGTGAGGGTCTTATTGTCCTGTTATCAAGTTAAACTATATCTGATGATGAAGTTCCAATTCTATTGCTCTGGGAATATGGAGTACCCTCATCACCATTGCTCCCAGCTCCACTCTACCCGAGAAGTATACGGTTAGGTGACTCCCGTGGTTAAATAGAACAAAAATGATTCTCAAATATTTTTAATATCAAGAATGAATAAAACAAAACGTCCTTCGCATAAAAAGACCCAATGGATGTAATGCCGTTAAAATTCCAATCAACCTACCTTCTAACATTACAATACACGAGATTCCCCTTGAGAAAAATGAGGGGTACTGTAAAAATTAGAAAGACCACGATATCGGTATTTGTGAGAACCGAAATCGTACTCATAATAACTCGTACATTACTCACTAGATTCTAACCATTATCCCAAGGAGAGTATGTGTGTATAATACGCGTGTTGTAACAACTTCTCCAATGACGTCATAAGAGCTATTCGGAACGTTGACGCTTACCGGAAAAGTCGACTCCAATTACTTAGACTCAGTGTGTCCATTCTTGACAGTATGAATCAGTCGAGCAAATAAAAAGCGCATCTAAAATAAAGAACAATCATTGAAATCTTTAAATTCTTCTCGATATAAATCTAACCATCCAGATGTTTAACAGCCTCACGAAGAAAAAGGTTCTTTATGAATAGAAACCAGAAAAGAAAGAGAATAAAAATGGAACGCAAATATTTCGAAATGTTAAAAAGCTTAAATATAATAAATGATTCTCCATTTAATAAGATCATCATTTGAGCTTCCTATGACAAATTATTAGCCCAATCTCAACCTGCAACACAATTTATCAATGGCGTGACTTCATTCTCACCTGGCTACATAATTCTGGATGGTTAGCGTAACGGTTAATTTATTACACAATAATAGGCAATTCATCATTTTCATAATTAAGTCACACCTGCACGAAGTAGGATTTTACACTAAGTCAATTTTAAGCGGAGTTAACAATTTCATTCTCCTTGATTGGTTACCTAAACAAGTCTAAGATTCCCCAGTCCGTTTACTATTACCTATACGTAGGGGCAGAATAGTAGGATGCTGTTAGGAGAACCTAACGAAAATTAGAGTTGCTCCCCTTGAATCAGTTGAACGATGGGAACCGGAAGTGGGGTTTCCGCCGTGTC
This sequence comes from Doryteuthis pealeii, assembly GCA_023376005.1. NCBI lineage: Eukaryota > Metazoa > Mollusca > Cephalopoda > Myopsida > Loliginidae > Doryteuthis > Doryteuthis pealeii. Next base: position 72,925,408 of record CM042165.1, read on the forward strand.
ATTTTGGATGGGTGGGACCGCAGCTTACGATACGTGTAAGCTAGTTAAGTCACTTTTAGGGTAGAAAGCATTCTCTACCCTGTGTTAGATAAAACCTTGTTAATTTTCCAACAACCTGGTCCTTGCATTCATTCAGTCTTCCGTATTTTATCTGTATGTAAAAACATAAAAGATGCATACTATTCCCAAGGTATTAGCACTATATGAAATGCTACCAGTTCTCGTCCAGAATTTTGAACTTGTATCACGTGTCCATTATGTACGATGATGGCCATACAATACTGTGGCCGCCCTGTCGGCTGGGCGTTAGAAATACACCGACTCCACCTTGCAAGAGGGGTAAGTTCTCCATTCATGGGGCCACCTCGGCCTGGATGGGCGACCCGTGATGCTTAAGGATAGAACCCAGGGTGAATGAACAGTTCAGACTTGCAATACTCCACTTGGCCCTATCCTGGGCTAATCGGGCGTCGGAGAGACCCCCTCGATCAATCGGCTGGTCCCGTCGAGACCTAGCACCTATATGGATTTTCCCAACCTATTGCCTTTATGGCAAGCCCCAACCCCTTTTTTCATATGGTGCAGAAGGCGGTGGCTGCGGTCTACATGTCCTGGGAATGACGTTAAACTCTATCTGATGGTGAGGTTTCAGTTTTGGAGTTTGGAGAATGTGGAGTACTCCTTCATCACCATTGCTCCCTGGTCCCCTCTGACCCGGAGAGGTAGTACCTTGTTAGGGTCCCATCTAGGTAAATAGAAAAAATTTATTTATAAAAAAAATTGTATTATCCATTAAAATGTATTTTAAAAAACTTTATCGGCATTAAATGACCCACTGAGGTTGATAGCCGTAAAACAAAACAAAAAAAGCAAACAATACGTGGGAAAGTGAAACTGAAAAAGAATAAGCGAGATCTGCAGAGAGGGGTGAATACTTAAGCATAGTTGGATAAAATAAAGAGGAAGAGAGACAGAGAGATAGGGGGGAGAGTGAGAGGGAGAATAGTCGTGAAAGAATTCATGGGATGAAACATATTGGTTTGTTTTGGCAGCAAGTATATAGTTCCGTAAGTACATGTATTTCCGGTTTGCTATGTAATAACTGGTATTACCAAACAATGCATGTTCTTCATTCATCTGTTATAAAACCATGTGGCGCGCGTGATTAATATATCTATACATAAAGTAAAATCCCTGTATGTTTCATGGAACACCAAAATGACAACAACATACTGGTATTTACTAATACACTTAAAATACACAAAATAGAAGAATAAATGCAATACCCAGCCCAGTAGCAACAGAAAATTATAATTTAGTATTGTAACGTATTACTGAACGTTTAAGCATATTTACGTTAGATATCTTTGAAAGTAAATTTTCCTCTGTATACAATTTAATTTTATTTATTCTTATACATGAAGTTGTTTTTTAGGGACTCATAAAATCCTTTTATGAGTATATATCTTTGCACCTACAAGATCATACAGTATGGGTTATCCAGTGAGATTTCGATGATCCCAAATAGAATCATCCCTTGCTAATAGTCATTTGATTACCTTGAATAAAATATATATATATAATATATATATATATATATGAAAAATAATGGAAATTATCGACAGTATGAAATTTAACATTTTTGAAAAACAGATGATGTTATGTAATTGCTGACAGAAATCGTTTTCGACCGGTTCGATAATGTCAAATTTCATACTGTCGGATTAATTTCCATCTACTTTTCATATTTGTCTAATGAAAAAAACAATATATCAGGAATTTACACCTCTGAAGACTTCATCTACAACTCTACGGATTTATTAACATTACAAGTGATTTGAACTTTTACATCTTTCTTCAATTACGCTGTGGACTAGTATATTATATTTTTAATAGCTGGAATATATCATGAACAATTTGATACCCACTATACACTTTTATATAATTTTACAACAAACTCTTTTGAGTTTACTATAACCATAATGCTTAGGATTTTTAAAATTTAAAAATAAAATTTATTTATTTTTAAAACAGAACACGCATTTTTTAAAAAAAATTCAGCATTGAATATAGCGTTCGTTTGTAAACAGTCTTTAACGGATATTTTTTCTTTTCCCGTCTATGTTGCTCTTGAAGATGACCAGTTTATCGAACCGGTTGAAACAGATTTCTGTCAGCAAATTATTAACATCATTTGTTTTTTTCAAAAAATGTTAAATTTCTATATATTATATATATATATATATATAGTGAGTTCGATTCTGATTGGGTGCCCATACTTCTGGCATAGTAAGCTAAGCTTAGTAAATAATTTTTACTTTCAACATTTGTCAAGTGAATTTCTCTGAAGAGAGTGACCGAAAAAAAGGAAAAATAAAATAAAATTAAGACATAAGGGTCCCCTAGCTTTTCTGTTTTCGAAATTCAATATTTACATGTATAAGCTTTTTCGCTCTTAATATATGTATATATGGAGGCGCGTGGCTAGTAGTTAGAGTCATGGAAAATGGACTTGTCGATTCGAGTTCACTCTAGACGAAGCTGTTGGCATTTCACATAGCGCTAATACCCTGGGAAAGGTATGAATCCATATATTCTCCTCCAACTATGGTTAAATAGTAGGGCAGACTGGGCCTTCAGCCTTGGGTAGGTAACCAGTTAGGAGAGGGATAACTCTGAATTCAAAATTCCTGAGGTCGGTCGTTGATTGGTTGTGGCAACCTTGATGCACCAATTCTTTCCTATCGACTGTGCCAAAAAGTGGATGGTCCAACGCAAGCCTTCACCACTATTAACAAATCACTGTGTGGTGTTCATTGTGTGTATGAACACTCATACGTCGAAAATCGACGGGAGAGTCATTATATATATATATATATATATATATATATATATATATATATAGAGAGTTTCATAATTTGTTTGAAGCATTGTGTATGTATTGGTTAGGAGGTTGATTTAGAAGGCTATCACAATGCAGTTTGGAATAAATAAAAAAAATAATAATACGGTAACAATGGTGTTGTGTGTTGACCTGTATTTTATATTTCTTGAATTTTCGAGGTAATATCTCTTTATCAAAAGAATTGAACTGAAGCAGTACAGCTATGGCATTTCTTCCCAAATGAATTTTTTTTTAAATGATGTTATTTTTAAATAACTGTATTCCCGTGTGAGCGTGAATGCGTTTATTTTTGTTTGTATGTGTGTGCATGTTGTAATGCGCGTGACATTGAAAATGCGTGTTGGTTGTGACGTTAGACTGTATTCATTTGGGAAAATTCAAGAAATAATAAAAAAATACAGATCAACACACAACACCATTGTTACCGTATTATTATTTTTTTTATTTATTCCAAAACTGCATTGTGATAGCCTTCTAAATCAAACTCCTAACCAATATATATATATATATATATATATATATATATACGGAATGCAGTGCTGACACTTCGTTTCGATGTGTCATTTTCTTTTTTTAGACTTTGATCGTGTGCAGCTGTTAATGCACATGCACGCTCTTGTGCAAGTTAACACTCATCGAGCAAAAAGGAAATGACAGTGCAGTTTTTAATGTATTTAAAAATAAGACGGAGTACAGCTGGTTTTAGTGACATTCAACTAAAACGCTTTACTATAATTAGTTAGGAAGAGTCACTAACCTAAATATTTAACTACAAACAACTGCACCTCACTAATATTTTGCAGATGTTGGGGAACACAAGGCTCCGGCTAAAATAATTTCCAAGCTTTTTCCCCAAAATATAACGCTAGCTATTGGGCGCACACACAACACACATATATATATATATATATATATATATATATATATACTAGCAAATATATGCACCCTCCGGGCTGCAAGTATTTTAAGTTTGAATGTAATAAAATATTGTATTAAATTAGAAAGGCTAATGAAACTAAATAAGAATACAGATAAAAAGATTTGAAACAGAGGGAGTATAATGAAAGATTTGAAAACAGGGAGTATAATTAAAAATGGAACAACTGAACTTACTCTTCCATCACTCTCGTCTTTCATTGTTATTTTTTCTAATTTAAGTATTTAGTTATAAGAGGAAGTAAAGAATAAAATGACAGTTATTTTAACTTGTTAATGGATTTCATTTAAGATTCATTGAAGAGATTTTTGCTTATATTCATTAAAATAAAACCAAACAGTTGGAAATCAATAATACTAAGCACATATTTATTAAATTCGAGTTTTAATATTAATATGCAAATTAGCCTTCCGTTCACACTGTAAACCGCTATTTTGTTGTATATATAATATAATTGCATGTAGTCAGTATGTAGACAAAGTTAACAGTATTAATAATGTAAGACAATTTTATTAATAATTGAGGTTAAATAAAAATAAAATCATGGAGAATGTGATGTCAATAACTAAGAGAATTGTGACTTGAGTAGGAATATAGTTTCGGTTACAGACAAAAAACACACAATCTCCATTATAATATATATAATATATATATATATATATATATATATATATATATGGTTAGAGTCTTGGGAAATGGACTCGTCGAACGGAGTTCAAATCTTGGACGAAGTTATTTGTATTTCACATAGTGCTAATACACTTGGGAAAGGTATGAATCCAACTAGTCTCCCTCTAGCTATGGATAAATAGTAGAGGAATATGCTCTCTTTAACCTTGTCTAAGTAAACAGTTTAGGAGAAGGAAAAACCTGAATGAAAACCTGTTAAACTCCGCTTAAGGAATTTACCTTGTGTCACATCCTGCCCGTGAGCAGGGTCGTATATATATATATATATATAATATATATATTAGGTTATTCTCATAAGTCTAGCATAAACAAAGGAGAACCACTCTTGACTGATAAATTATTTATTTATTATTGATCTACTAGGAAAAAGAAGTCAGGGTTAGGGTTGGAGTTATATGTGTGTGTGTGTGTGTATAATTATATGTTTATAAATATGTATATATGTATATGTTATAAAATTAAATATATATATATATATTGAGCGTTCGGCTAGAAACTACAAGGTTCCTAGCTCGATACCGGTCCTCGCCAACTCAGCGTATGAGTAGCACAGGGATCTGTGCCGTAAAGTAAGGAGCTGATGGTAGGTGGCGCTCCGTCTCAGACGCCAAAACAATCTCCTTGGTCTAGCGCTATTGAAAAGGGGATAGACTCCGTCACTGACTGGCTGATACCGACTTTAGGCCGCCCCGACGACTTATATAATATATGCATAATATTACAATGTATATGCTTATAATACATATATATATATATATATATTTATATTATAATATATTATAATATATATATATTATATTAATATTATGAATACATAATATATAACATATACATATAATGCTTATAACATATATATTATAAGTATAAAATATATATTATATATATATATATATAATATATATATATGCGCGCGCTGTATATGTGAGCATTGATGCATAAGTCCTAATAAAAGTTTCTACATGATTTGTTTTGCAGAAATAAATTCTTGACTTCCTCTTTGGCTCAAGAGAAAATCACCCAATTATAATCGAATATTTCATGAATTTCTGAAAAATCACGTGATCGCCACCAAGTTAAACGGAAATATGTCGACATTTAAATCGTGATGGAACCAATTAGTCCAGACAAAGAGTCCGTTCCTCTAATCATTCTAAATAGCAACTCTATCTAAACATTGTGTGTTTGCTCCCCCCCTCCAATCCTATTACTGCCTGTATGTGTGCGAGTGCATTAGTTTTTTTTTTATTTTAATGTATTTTATCAAAATAAATTTTTACGACGCATTTCATTGAATTTACATCAACTAGCAGAACCTGTGGATAAACCACAGTATGATAATTAATCATCATAACGTTTGATATGTTTACTCAAGAGCTATTGCGAAATAGTTCGATATGTAAAAAGTTTGATAATCTAGATTACAATCTCTCTCACTTTTTTCTTCTTTCCTTCTTTTCATCTTCTCATCATTTTCGATTGAAATGAATTAGCGATATCGCTTGCGTGTGCTCACCCTTCTCTATATATTTTCCTCCTATCTTTCTTTCTTTCTTCTTTTCTTATTATCTTTTTTCTGTGTTGCATGTTCGTCTTCTTCCCTTATTTCTTTATAATAAAAACAGATTAGTTCATTATTTAGCTGAGGTGATGAAACTCATAAGAAAAAGAATTCGGTGGATAACGACACCAGATAATCAGTATTTACATTTTGTATTTCATCTTGACGGTCTCATTTTTCACCAGAGTATGGTGCAATTGTTGGAAGATTAAGGAACAAGTGCATTATATAGTAATAGTGTTTCCCTGGTTTATTTCGGGGATCAACCGAAAAAACAAATGTTGAGACTTCGGAGGAAAAAAATCATGAAAAATCCTTCTGTCCTGTCAGCTGGGGCGTTAGAATGCACCGACTGCCACCTCTGCAGAGGGGTAAGACTCCCCAATGGGCCACCTGTTGGCCGTGGGTCGCGACCCGTGATGCTTAAGGATAGAATCCAGGTGGATGAGCAGTTAATGCTTGCAATACTCCACTTTGGCCCTATCTTGGGCTAGACAGGCGGTCGGAGAGGCCCCCTCCAATCAATCCGCTGGTCACTTCAAGCCCTAGCACCTATATGATTTTTCCAACCCTATTGCCCTTATGGCAATCCCCAACCCCTTTTTATCATATGGGTGCAAGAAGGCGGTGACTGCGGGTCTACATGTCCAGGAAATTACGTTAAAGTCTATCTGATGGTGAGGTTCTAGTTTTGGGTTTGGGAATGTGGAACACCCCTTCATCACCATTGCTCCCTGGTCCACTCTGACCCGGAGTAGTAGTACCTGTCACGGTTCCATATATGGGTTAAATAGAAAAATGTGTTTATAAAAAAAATTGTTATCCATTAAGAATTTTATTTCAAAACTTTATCGGCCTTAAATGACCCACTGAGGTTGATATGCCGTAAACAAACAAAACCAAACTAACAAATCCTTTAAAAGAGTTCTAAATAATCAATAAATTATATTATATACAAGCAATATTAACTTTCAAAGAAGAAATTAATATACTACACCACATACATACATTACATATATATATATATATAACTTTCAAAGAAGAAAACACTTAGGATGCTATATATTTTTCTTCCTTTGAAAGTTAAATATTGCTCTATATAATATAATTTATTGATTATTATACATTGAACTCTTTTAAAGGATTTATTAGTTTGGTTTTGTTTTGTTTTACGGCATATCAACCTCAGTGGGTCATTTAAGGCCGATAAAGTTTTGAAATAAAATGCTTAATAGATAATACAATTTTTTTTATAAACACATTTTTCTATTTAACCCATAGATGGGACCCTAACAGGTACTACCACTCCGGGTCAGAGTGGACCAGGGAGCAATGGTGATGAAGGGGTGCTCCACATTCACCAAAACTCCAAAACTGGAACCTCACCATCAGATAGACTTTAACGTCATTCCCAGGACATGTAGACCCGCAGTCACCGCCTTCTTGCACCCATATGATAAAAAGGGGTTGGGGATTGCCATAAGGGCAATAGGGTTGGAAAAATCATATCGGTGTTAGGGCTTGAAGTGACCAGCGGATTGATCGGAGGGGGCCTCTCCGACCGCCCGTCTAGCCCAAGATAGGGCCAAAGTGGAGTATTGCAAGTCATTAACTGCTCATCCACATGGATTCTATCCTTAAGCATCACGGGTCGCGACCCACGGCCAACAGGTGGCCCCATTGGGGGAGTCTTACCCCTCTGCAGAGGTGCAGTCGGTGCATTCTAACGCCCCAGCTGACAGGACAGAAGGATTTTTCATGATTTTTTTCCTCCGAAGTCTCAACATTTGTTTCTTTCGGTTGATCCCCGAAATAAACCCAGGGAAACACTATTACTATATAATGCACTTGTTCCTTAATCTTCCAACAATTTGCACCATACTCTGGTGAAAAATGAGACCGTCCAAGATGAAATACCAAAATGTAAATACTGATTATCTGGTGTCGTTTATCCACCGAATTCTTTTTCTTATGAGTTTCATCACCTCAGCTAAATAATGAACTAATCTGTTTTTATTATAAAGAAATAAAGGGAAGAAGACGAACATACAACACAGAAAAAAAGATAATAAGAAAAGAAGAAAGAAAGAAAGATAGGAGTGAAAATATATAGAGAAGGGTGAGCACACGCAAGCGATATCGCTAATTCATTTCAATCGAAAATGATGAGAAGATGAAAAGAAGGAAAGAAAGAAAAAAAAGTGAGAGAGATTGTAATCTAGATTATCATACTTTTTACATATCGAACTATTTCGCAATAGCTCTTGAGTAAACATATCAAACGTTATGATGATTAAATTATCATACTGTGGTTTATCCACAGGTTCTGCTAGTTGATGTAAATTCAATGAAATGCGTCGTAAAAATTTATTTTGATAAAATACATTAAAATAAAAAAAAAACTAATGTACTCGCACACATACAGGCAGTAATAGGATTGGAGGGGGGGGAGCAAACACACAATGTTTAGATAGAGTTGCTATTTAGAATGATTAGAGGAACGGACTCTTTGTCTGGACTAATTGGTTCCATCACGATTTAAATGTCGACATATTTCCGTTTAACTTGGGTGGCGATCACGTGATTTTTCAGAAATTCATGAAATATTCGATTATAATTGGGTGATTTTCTCTTGAGCCAAAGAGGAAGTCAAGAATTTATTTCTGCAAAACAAATCATGTAGAAACTTTTATTAGGACTTATGCATCAATGCTCACATATACAGCGCGCGCATATATATATATATATATATATATATATATATGCATTTTTATACTTATAATATATATGTTATAAGCATTATATGTATAATGTATATATATATGTATGTATTCATAAGCATATACATTATATAAATATATATATATTATAAACAGTATATGTATAATATAAATATATAATATATATATATGTATTTATAAGCATATACATTGTATATATATGCATATATATATAGTCGTCGGGGCGGCCTAAAGTCGGTATCAGCCAGTCAGTGACGGAGTCTATCCCCTTTTCAATAGCGCTAGACCAAGGAGATTGTTTTGGCGTCTGAGACGGAGCGCCACACCTACCATCAGCTCCTTACTTTACGGCACAGATCCCTGTGCTACTCATACGCTGAGTTGGCGAGGACCGGTATCGAGCTAGGAACCTTGTAGTTTCTAGCCGAACGCTCAATATATATATATATATTTACATATTTATAAACATATACATATATACATATTTATAACATATACATTATACACACACACACACACATATAACTCCAACCCTAACCCTGACTTCTTTTTTCCTAGTAGATCAATAAATAAATAAATAATTTATCAGTCAAGAGTGGTTCTCCTTTGTTTATGCTAGACTTATGAGAAATAACCTATATATATATATATATATATATATATATATATATACGAACCCCTGCTCACGGGCAGGATGTGACACAAGGTAAATTCCTTAAGCGGAGTTTAACAGGTTTTCATTCAGAGGTTTTCCTTCTCCTAAACTGTTTACTTAGACAAGGTTAAAGAGAGCATATTCCTCTACTATTTATCCATAGCTAGAGGGAGACTAGTTGGATTCATACCTTTCCCAAGTGTATTAGCACTATGTGAAATACAAATAACTTCGTCCAAGATTTGAACTCCGTTCGACGAGTCCATTTCCCAAGACTCTAACCATATATATATATATATATATATATATATATATATATATATATTATTATAATGGAGATTGTGTGTTTTTCTGTCTGTAACCGAAACTATATTCCTACTCAAGTCACAATTCTCTTAGTTATTGACATCACATTCTCCATGATTTTATTTTTATTTAACCTCAATTATTAATAAAATTGTCTTACATTATTAATACTGTTAACTATGTCTACATACTGACTACATGCAATTATATTTATATATACAACAAAATAGCGGTTTACAGTGTGAACGGAAAGGCTAATTTGCATATTAATATTAAAAACTCGAATTTAATAAATATGTGCTTAGTATTATTGATTTCTAACTGTTTGGTTTTATTTTAATGAATATAAGCAAAAATCTCTTCAATGAATCTTAAATGAAATCCATTAACAAGTTAAAATAACTGTCATTTTATTCTTTACTTCCTCTTATAACTAAATACTTAAATTAGAAAAAATAACAATGAAAGACGAGAGTGATGGAAGAGTAAGTTTCAGTTGTTCCATTTTTAATTATACTCCCTCTGTTTCAAATCTTTCATTATACTCCCTCTGTTTCAAATTTTTTATCTGTATTCTTATTTAGTTTCATTAGCCTTTCTAATTTAATACAATATTTTATTACATTCAAACTTAAATACTTGCAGCCCGGAGGGTGCATATATTTGCTAGTATATATATATATATATATATATATATATATATATATGTGTGTGTGTGTGTGCGCGTCCAATAGCTAGCGTTATATTTTGGGGAAAAAGCTTGGAAATTATTTTAGCCGGAGCCTTGTGTTCCCCAACATCTGCAAAATATTAGTGAGGTGCAGTTGTTTGTAGTTAAATATTTAGGCTAGTGACTCTTCCTAAACTAATTATAGTAAAGCGTTTTAGTTGAATGTCACTAAAACCAGCTGTACTCCGTCTTATTTTTATAAATACATTAAAAACTGCACTGTCATTTCCTTTTTGCTCGATGAGTGTTAACTTGCACAAGAGCGTGCATGTGCATTAACAGCTGCACACGATCAAAGTCTAAAAAAAGAAAATGACACATCGAAACGAAGTGTCAGCACTGCATTCCGTATATATATATATATATATATATATATATATATTGGTTAGGAGTTTGATTTAGAAGGCTATCACAATGCAGTTTGGAATAAATAAAAAAAATAATAATACGGTAACAATGGTGTTGTGTGTTGATCTGTATTTTTTATTATTTCTTGAATTTTCCCAAATGAATACAGTCTTAACGTCACAACCAACACGCATTTTCAATGTCACGCGCATTACAACATGCACACACATACAAACAAAAATAAACGCATTCACGCTCACACGGGAATACAGTTATTTCGAAAATAACATCATTTAAAAAAAAAAATTCATTTGGGAAGAAATGCCATAGCTGTACTGCTTCAGTTCAATTCTTTTGATAAAGAGATATTACCTCGAAAATTCAAGAAATAATAAAAATACAGGTCAACACACAACACCATTGTTACCGTATTATTATTTTTTTTATTTATTCCAAACTGCATTGTGATAGCCTTCTAAATCAACCTCCTAACCAATACATACACAATGCTTCAAACAAATTATGAAACTCTCTTATATATATATATATATATATATATATATATATAAATATATAATAGACTCTCCCATCGATTTTCGACGTATGAGTGTTCATACACACAATGAACACCCACACAGTGATTTGTTAATAGTGGTGAAGGCTTGCGTTGGACCATCCGCACTTTTTGGCACAGTCGATAGGAAAGAATTGGTGCATCAAAGGTTGCCACAAACCCAATCAACGACCGACCTCAGGAATTTTGAATTCAGAGTCATCCCTCTCCTAGACTGGTTACCTACCCAAGGCTAAAGAGCCCAGTCTGCCCTACTATTTAACCCATAGTTGGAAGGAGAATATATGGATTCATACCTTTCCCAAGGGTATTAGCGCTATGTGAAATGCCAACAGCTTCGTCTAGGAAGTGAACTCGAATCGACAAGTCCATTTTCCATGACTCTAACTACTAGCCCACGCGCCTCCATATATACATATATATTAAAGAGCGAAAAAGCTTATACATTGTAAAATATTGAATTTCGAAAACAGAAAAGCTAGGGGACCCTTATGTCTTAATTTTATTTTATTTTTCCTTTTTTTCGGTCACTCTCTTCAGAGAAATTCACTTGACAAATGTTGAAAGTAAAAATTATTTACTAAGCTTAGCTTACTATGCCAGAAGTATGGGGCACCCAATCAGAATCGAACTCACTAACTATATATATATATATATATATATATATGAAATTTAACATTTTTGAAAAAACAAATGATGTTATATAATTGCTGACAGAAATCTGTTTCAACCGGTTCGATAAACTGGTCATCTTCAAGAGCAACATAGACGGGAAAAGAAAAAATATCCGTTAAAAGACTGTTTACAAACGAACGCTATATTCAATGCTGAATTTTTTTTAAAAATGCGTGTTCTGTTTTAAAAATAAAATAAATTTTATTTTTAAATTTTAAAAATCCTAAGCATTATGGTTTATAGTAAAACTCAAAAGAGTTTGTTGTAAAATTATATAAAAGTGTATAGTGGGTATCAAAATTGTTCATGATATATTCCAGCTATTAAAAATATAATATACTAGTCCACAGCGTAATTGAAGAAAGATGTAAAAGTTCCAAATCACTTGTAATGTTAATAAATCCGTAGAGTTGTAGATGAAAGTCTTCAGAGGTGTAAAATTCCTGATATATTGTTTTTTTCATTAGACAAATATGAAAAGTAGATGGAAATTAATCCGACAGTATGAAATTTGACATTATCGAACCGGTCGAAACAGATTTCTGTCAGCAATTACATAACATCATCTGTTTTTTCAAAAATGTTAAATTTCATACTGTCGGATAATTTCCATCTATTTTTCATATATATATATATATATATATATATATATATATATATATACAAGGTAATCCAAATGACTATTAAGCAAGGGATGATTCTATTTGGGATCATCGAAATCTCACTGGATAACCATACTGTATGATCTTGTAGGTGCAAAGATATATACTCATAAAAGGATTTTATGAGTCCCTAAAAAACAACTTCAATGTATAAGAATAAATAAATTAAATTGTATACAGAGGAAAATTTAACTTTCAAAGAATATCTAACGTAAATATGCTATAACGTTCAGTAATACGTATACAATACTAAATTATAATTCTGTTGCTAACTGGGCTGGGTATTGCATTTATTCTTCTATTTTGTGTATTTTAAGTGTATTAGTAAATACCAGTATGTTGTGTCATTTTGGTGTTCCATAGAAACATACAGGGGATTTTACTTTATGTATAGATATATTAATCACGCGCGCACATGGTTTTATAACAGATGAATGAGAACATGCATTGTTTTGGTAATACCAGTTATTACATAGCAAACCGGAAATACATGTACTTACGGACTATATACTTGCATGCCAAAACAAACAATATGTTCATCCCATGAATTCTTTCACGACTATTCTCCCTCTCACTCTCCCCCCTATCTCTCTGTCTCTCTCCTCCTCTTTATTTTATCCAACTATGCTTAAGTATTCACCCCTCTCTGCAGATCCTCGCGTTATCTCTTTTTCAGTTTCACTTTCCCACGTATTGTTTGCTTTTGTTTGTTTTGTTTTACGGCATATCAACCTCAGTGGGTCATTTAATGCCGATAAAGTTTTTTAAATAACATTTTTAATGGATAATACAATTTTTTTATAAATAAATTTTTCTATTTAACCCATAGATGGGACCCTAACAGGTACTACCTCTCCGGGTCAGAGGGGACCAGGGAGCAATGGTGATGAAGGAGTACTCCACATTCTCCAAACCTCCAAAACTGAAACCTCACCATCAGATAGAGTTTAACGTCATTCCCAGGACATGTAGACCCGCAGCCACCGCCTTCTAGCACCCATATGATAAAAAGGGGTTGGGGCTTGCCATAAAGGCAATAGGGTTGGGAAAATCATATAGGTGCTAGGTCTCGACGGGACCAGCCGATTGATCGGAGGGGGTCTCTCCGACCGCCCGATTAGCCCAGGATAGGGCCAAAGTGGAGTATTGCAAGTCATGAACTGTTCATTCACCTGGGTTCTATCCTTAAGCATCACGGGTCGCCATCCACGGCCAAGAGGTGGCCCCATGAATGGAGACTTACCCCTCTGCAGAGGTGGAGTCGGTGTATTCTAACGCCCCAGCCGACAGGGCGGCCACGTATTGTAATGGCCATCATCGTACATAATGGACACAGTGATACAAGTTCAAATTCTGGACGAGACTGGTAGCATTTCATATAGTGCTAATACCCTTGGGAATAGTATGCATCTTTTATGTTTTTACATACAGATAAAATACGGAAGACTGAATGATAATGCAAGACCAGGTTGTTGGAAAATTAACAAGGTTTTATCTAACACAGGGTAGAGAATGCTTCTACCCTAAAAGTGACTTAACTAGCTTACACGTATCGTAAGCTGCGTCCACCCAATCCAAAAATGACACGGCGGAAACCCCACTTCCGGGTTCCCATCAGTTCCCAACTGATCAAGGGGAGCAACTCTATTTTCGTTAGGTCTCCCTAACAGCATCCTACTATTCTGCCCCTACGTATAGGTAAATAGTAGAACGGACTGGGATCTTTAGACTTGTTTAGGTAACCAATCAAGGAGAATGAAAATTGTTAAACTCCGCTTAAAAATTGACTCAGTGTAAAATCCTACTCGTGCAGAGTATGTGACTTAATTATGAAAAATGATAGAATATGCCTATTCATTGTGTAATAAATTAACCGTTACGCTAACCACTCCAGAATTATGTAGCACCCAGTGAGAATCGAAGTCACGCCATTGATAAATTGCGTGCAGGTTGAGATTGCTAATAATTTTGTCATAGGAAGCTCCAATGATGATCTTATTAAATGGAGAATCATTTATTATATTTAAAGCTTTTTAACATTTCGAAATATTTGCGTTCCATTTTTATTCTCTTTCATTTTCTGGTATTCCTATTCAAAAGAAACCATTTTCTTCTTCGTGAGCTGTTAAACATCTGGAATGGTATCAGATTTATATCGAGAAGAATTTAATAGATTTCAATGATTGTCTTTATTTAGATGCGCTTATTTGCTCGGACTGATTCATACTGTCAAGATGACGACACACTGAGTCTAAGTAATTGGAGTCCGACTTTCGGTAGCGTCAAACGTATCCAGAATAAGCTCTTATGACGTCATTGGAGAAGTTGTTACAACACGCGTATTTACACACATACTCTCCTTGGGATAATGGTTAGAAATCTAGTGACGTAATTACGAGTTAATTATGAGTAGCGATTTCGGTTCTCACAAAATCACCGATATCAGTGGTCTTTTCTAAATTTACAGTACCCCTCATTTTCTCAAAGGGGAATCTCGTGTATTGTAATGATTAGCAAGGTAGAGTTGATTGGATTTTACGGCATTACAATCCATTGGGTCATTTTATGCCGAAGACGTTTTGTTTTATTCATTCTTGATATTAAAAATATTTGAGAACTCATTTTTGTTCTATTTAACCCACGGGAGTCACCCTAACCGATACTACTACTCCGGGTCAGAGTGGAGCTGGGAGCAATGGTGATGAAGGGGTACTCCATATTCCCCAGAGCACTAGAATTGGAACTTCATCATCAGATATAGTTTAACTTGATAAACAGGACAATAAGACCCTCAGCCACTGCCTTCTAACACATATATGATAAAAAGGATTGGGGCTTGCCATAAAAGCAATAAGGGTGGGAAAATTATATTGGTGCTATGGCTTGACGTGACCAGCCGATTGATCGTAGGGGGCTCTCCAGCCACCCGTCTATCTATCCAGAATAAGCTCTTGTGACGTCATTGGATATGTTTTAGCAGATACAACGCACGTGTCCACATATATTCTCTTCTTGGGACAACGATTTGAAATTTAGTGACGACATTGAGTGAATTATGAGTAGTGATTTCGGTTCTCACTAAGTGACAGCAACCTTTTCCCGAATTTACAGTACCCTCATTTTTTTTCAAAGGGGGACTTCGTGTATTGCGATAATTAGCAAGCTAGAGTAACGATTCAATACTAGTGAATTCGATCCTCATTGAGTAGTTTATCTTTCTGTCCGTGTTCTGGAGATCTAGAGAGTGTGGCTAACCATTAATCACCATTACTCCCAGGTTCACTCTGACCTGGTGCGTTAGTTCCTGTTAGGGTCCCATTTATGGGTTATCTAGATTCGGCATAAAAAAACAAAAAAATAAGTGTAGGCATGCCGAAAAATCCAACTAACTAACCAACCAACCAACCAACCAACCAGCTTCTTATCTAAATAATTTGTTTATATATATATATATATATAATGACATTGATATTAACGTTTCTCTTGGGGCATTTAAACCTACAAAAAACTTTTTCTCTTGACAATAACCTAGGGTTGAGACTAGTTCAGAAAAATACTCAAATAAATTTCAAGGTAAATATTCTTATTTAACTTATTACTTTTGTTCACCACACACACACACATATATATATATATATATATATATATATATTGGTTTGGAGGTTGATTTTGGAGGCTATCACAATGCAGGTGTAAAGAAAAAATATAATAAGGTAACAATGGTGTTGTTTGTTAACCTGTAATTTATTCTTGATATTTCGAGATAAAATCTCTTTTTCAGAAGAACACTGGAAGTGAAGTCGTTGTTGTCTTGTTATGGCATTTCTAGTTAATTTTTAAAAACTAGAAATGCCATAACAAGACAACAACGACTTCAGTTCCAGTGTTCTTTTACACCACCCTTTATATCTGCGAGACAAGCTTACTAACCATTCAAAAAAAACGATGGGAAAATGGTGAAATTGGTTGAATGCATATATTTCTTGATGAAAAGGGTAGGTATTTATCCAACCCGTTCGCCACCTGTAGGATGTGACACTCGGTCACAATATCGAGCATCCAGCGAGAATCGAACTCGCTATTCAGAAGTAATGGATCTGCGAGAAAAGCTTACAAACCATTCATAAACTACGATGAGAAAAGGGTTAAATTGGTTGAATGCATATATTTCTTGATGAATAAGGAAGATATTTACCCAACCCGTTCACCACGGGCTGAAGGGTGACAAACTCGTTATTAACAATTCAGTAATAATGGATCTGCGAGACTAGCTTGCTAATAAATAAACTACGATGGGGGGAAACCTTATTTTGCGAAATAAATGTACAAAATAAAAATTTGGTAGTAATCTTTTGAACACAGCCCAAAACAATTTAATTTCATGAAATCTATCTGAATTATCGCCTGGGTGATATTTAATTTTCTCTAAGACCCTCGAATAAATTCTCTGAGTAATATATTGCGTGATAGTAGTGAGTCCAATATAGTAGCACACCTTATAACAATAGCTACCATTCGTCATGGAAGTCACGCATGTATCACGTAGATGTGTTCGTGTGTAGTCTACGTCTGCAACAACACGCGAACTCCTACTTTCATTTTTAGAAATTTCGGGCTAAATTTAAATTCGCTTAAAATCAGTGCATATTTGAATATTTTGATATTTTCTTTCTCCTTTCCAACGCTCGCACGTTATCTTCTTATTATAATGGAGATTGTGTATATCTGTAACCGAATCTACGTCATCACCAACGTCACGATTTCCTCAGTTATTTAATGGTTATTGAATAACCATTATCTAATTTTAATTAGCATCTTATTTATCAATGATATCTATTCAAGTCTCACCGAGATAGACTCGCCTCAAAACAGCCGATATTATTAATGTGTTTTAAATCATGCAATGTGTGTTATTTATCGTAAAGAAATAATGGTTTTCATAATGTATGGTGTAAATAATTTGCATAGCGGTTTTAACAAAACCGTGTTTAATAAATAAAAACATGGTGTTTTCGATTTCTAATATTAGGATAATTCCATGTCAAATCATCCAGAAAAAAGTGAAATTGTCACTCACCCAAATTTCTGAATTTTTTTCCAGCTGTGGACTATGTTAACATTAGACAATCCCCAAAATTTGAGCTTCTAATTCCAAAGATTGGCGGAGTAGGTGACATGGCCTGGATGATTTGACATAGAATTACCCGTTATTGTTTTATTCTCAAACGTATTAAAAGCTATCCTATGTATAATTTCATATTGGCATCAATTAGAATAAAGTTAAAATATGTATAACATTTTTGTGTCCTTATTTAATTTCGTTAGTCTTTTTAATTCTGAATGAATTTCAATAATATTCAAAATTAAATACTTGAGCATAGAAAGCATATATTTTGCTATTTTACATTTTCATCCAGTATCGCAATATTATCTGAATGTATTAGATGAGGCGTTTTTAACTAAATATTTTCAGATAATTTTTTACTTAACAACGGTTATTCTGATTAATTCAGATAATATTCCTTCTAAAAACGATTCTAACGCGACTAAAAATCACCGAACGGGAAAATAAAGAAAGAACGATATTTTGTCAGATGCCCATGTGAGTACTATGGTATGCTTCCGCAACTAAAGTTCAAGCCCTCCTCATCGCAGTGGGGCGGTGTGAACGTGATACGACATGAGGATTTTTTAAAAATTCTATGAAAAATCAATTAAGGGGTCCGATTTTCAAGAAAATTTCCAGAATTGCTTTTCTTTTGATGAAAATATGTCTGAAATAGTTTTTTCCTAAAATATATTAGGGGGAAACATTTTTTTACTAGGTCTACGGTGGGTAGTGAAATGTGAAATGCCAACAGCTTCATCCAGGAATTGAACTCGGGTTGACGAGTCCATTTTCTACGACTCTAACCATTAGACCACGCACCTCCCGTTATATGTGAGGGAGTCAGTTAATTCAAATGATGGAGCCGGCTCATCCCACCTCGGATGGATGCTGCCAAAAGACTCGACCAGAAGACCATTTAGACTAACAAATCCTGGAAGCAGCATCCCCCATATAGCAGGTGTACGCTCACTTATTTCCCAACTCACAAACCATCCGGGTAGAACCAACAAGACATGCAGGGGAGAAGTAAGGACGAACTCATAAGCGACGTTCTACTATGAACTTCTAAACATCGTCATGAATATACTAGTGTTGGCTGACCACACAAACAACTTACATTCATCAGCATGTATGGACACTGGATGCCGCCAAGGGGGCTTACTTCAAGCAATGGCCAATAAGAAATGTAAAAATACCGTATAGCTAAATTTCGACTAGATACAAAGAATATTTTATCTAAAGATACCTTTTAAGTCATTGCTTTTGTTTTTGTTTTGGTAAACTTTCATTGCATGCTATTTTTTCTACGGAAAGCCACAATAGAAACAATATATGATGAGTACTTGGGAGATATACATTTTTTGATAATTTATTAAAATGAAAAACACGGAATATTACGCGTACATTTATTTGTCCTGTACGGACACTGGATGCAGCCTAGAGGACGTGCCTAGAGCGATGACCAATAGGAAATGTAAAAACAATGAATAAATACATTTGACTGGGTAGATACAAAAGTTTAGGTCAGTCGGAAGAGCACTCCCTTTGGATTCGCAAGGTTCCGGGTTCGATGCCGGTCCCCACTAACTCAGCGCCTGAGTATAAGAGATTGGGTAATCTGATCTGTGCGGCAAAGTGGAGAACTGACGGTAAGCGGGGCGCTCCATCTCAGAAAACTCTCCTTGGTTTAGCGCTATCGAAAAGGGGATAGACTCCCTTGCTCCCAGGCTAATACCGACAAAAGACTACTCCGCCAATAAAGTTGTAGTCTTTGCTTTTTTTTTTTTTTTTTTTTGGTGGATCATCATTGCACGATATTTTTAGTATGCAAAAGCACGGATTTATTACGCTTTTAATCATGCATACTTTAGAAGAAAAGGCGCGTTGTTTTAAATAAAATAATCATAACGCTGTCGATAAAAAGTGTGTATTTTTTTGTATATGCCTATTAATTCGCTATATATATTTACCAACCCCTCCGCACGAGCAGAATGTGACACAAGGTCATTTTTAAGCGGAGTTCACAGGTTTGAATTCAAAGTTTTCCTTCTCCTAGACCGGTTGCCTAACCAAGGTTAAAGAGCCCAGTCTACCCTACTATTTATCCATAGCTTTCCCAATGGTATTAGAGCTAAGTGAAATGCAGTTACCACATCCAGGATTGAACTCGGGGTAACCAGTCCATTTCCCATGTCCTTAACCATTACACCACTTTTTGGTACATGAAAAAGTTTTGTTTTTGTTAGTTAACTAAATCAGTATCTACAAGAGTCAACAAAATAAGACATATAGTTTTAAGTGGATGCTACAAACCATTCAGAATTCTTCGGCTATGTTTGCACAGACGCAGGGTTCTATGGCATCCGATAAATGAGTTGCTTTATTTATTCAAAAGAGAGAACTATAAAAAAACGTCAAGCTGATTTTATGTTGACGACTGGATTTATAAACAATAGGAAGTAAATACAATACACCGACTGCACCTCTGTAAAGTGATACCCTCCACCAATGGAGCCACTGATGGCCGTGGTTGATGCTTAAGGATGGAACCAGGTGGCTTAGTAGTCCATGACATGCAGCACTCCACTTTGGTCCTGACTTAGGCTAGACGGGGGGTCGGAAACGCCTCTTCTGATTTATCAGCCAGTTATGTCAAGCCCTAGCACGTATATGATTGTCCCAATTTTATTGTTCTTATGGCAACCCCTTTTTTTATCATATATATCTATTTATATATAGAAGGCGATGGCTGAAGGGTTTATATCCTGGATCCGACGCTAAACTCTATCTGATGGTGACGTTCCAGTTCTGGAGCTCTGAGGATTGTGGAGTACCCCTTCATCACCATTACTCCCAGGTCCACTCACCGGCACTACCACCAGAGTGATAGCACCGGTTAGGGTCCCATCTATGGGTTAAATAGAAAAAAATGTTTTTATAAAAAAAAACTGAGTACCCATCAAGAATGAATTTATTTCAAAACTTTGTCGGTATTAAATGACCCACCCTTGCTGGAATGCCGTAAAACAAACAACTGACAAAAGACACGTGACAGCTTTTTTAAATTTATTTATTATTATGTTCTCATTTTATTTGCGAGTTGGTAAATTTCGTGACAACGTAGAAATATCGGAATTGAATACGTAAACTGTCTACTACAAGGGAAAATGGAGAAGTGAAGACTGCTGTCTGCGTGGAAGCATACTTAATGAATACATCGATGTTTATCAGGGATGTAACAATCTATTGATGGTTGAGAGAAAAGGGTTAGGTTGTTAAAGAAAGACAATATTGAAAAGGATTGCAATTCAGGGATGAAACCTTGTCAGAACTTGTTGCATTATTCGAAATGTATTGTGGATGTTGGTTATCGGGATCTTTATATCAGTTTGGAGCCAAATCTTTAATACCGTGTTTGCGAAATGTTTCAATGCTGGAAGTACACACACACACACACACACATATATATATATATATATATATATATATATATTTAATTATAGTTTACAATACATTTAAGAGTCCGTTTTACTAATGGTATCGGAGCCTCACCTTTAGGTGATTGGTCGTCATCAGAAACGTTCACTTTTTAAAATCTTCAAAAGTGAACGTTTCTGATGACGACCAATCACCTAAAGATGAGGCTCCGAGACCATTGTTAAAACGGACTCTTAAATGGATTGTAAACTATACATAAATAAATACAGCTCTTACAGAAGTAATTGAGCACTTTATTATCATTTCCCCAATACTAACAAGGAATTAACTATATATATATATATATATATAAAATCACAGAAAATGAAACTAATCATTTTAAGATTAAAAAAAACGCTAGTATATAGTTATTTAAAAAGGTAAAGTTTTTTGTCACTCAAGGTTGGGGCATCTATTGAAAATCGACCTCGCTACTAATAGGTCTGCTGGCAGAGCTCATTAATCATTACATCACGCAAATCTCTCTCTCCCTCCCCCCCTCTCTCTCTCTCTCTCTATATATATATATATATATATATATATATATATCTTATTATAATGGAGATTGTGTGTTTTTCTGTCTGTAACCGAAACTATATTCCTACTCAAGTCACAATTCTCTTAGTTATTGACATCACATTCTCAATGATTTTATTTTTTATCTAAACCTCAATTATTAATAAAATTGTCTTACATTATTAATACTGTTAACTATTGTCTACATACTAAAACAACATCAATTGTATTTATATATACCACAAAATAGCGGTTTACAGTGTGAACGGGAAGGCAATTGCATATTAAATATTAAAAAAATCGAATTTAATAAATATGTGCTTAGTATTATTGATTTCTAACTGTTTGGTTTTATTTTAATGAATATAAGCAAAAATCTCTTCAATGAATCTTAAATGAAATCCATTAACAAGATAAAATAACTGTAATTTTATTCTTTACTTCCTCTTATAACTAAATACTTAAATTAGAAAAAATAACAATGAAAGACGAGAGTGATGGAAGTGTAAGTTTCAGTTGTTCCATTTTTTATTATACTCCCTCTGTTTCAAATCTTTTATTATATCCCCCTCTGTTTCAAATATTTTTATCTGTATTCTTATTTAGTTTCATTAGCCTTTCTAATTTAGTACAATATTTTATTACATTAAAACTTAAATACTTGCACCCGAAGATTGAGTGAAGTAATTTTCCTTACAACGTAGTAGTAATTTTTCAGCAGACAACATTTACAGAGCCCAATGTTTCCTCTTATTGTTAGACTTAAAGAACAAACATATATTATGAAAAAATAACAAAGATTTAGCATGAAAGCATAATAGACTATTTCAGGAGACCTAGAGGACTTGTTACATTTCAGTCAACGTCATCAGATTTCTGCATCTGATGATGTTGATTGAAATGTAACAATTCCGCTAGATCTCCTAAAATAGTCTATTATGCTTTCATTCCAAATATTGTTCGTTAATTTTTCATAATACACACACACACACACGCGCGCGCGCAACCTTCCCCCCCATATATATATATATATATGCATATGTGTGTGTGTGTGTGTGTGTGTGTGTGGTATAAAGGGATTACGGGATACTTAAAAACTAAGAAAAGTGCTCAATACACTTCAGGTAGGGCAATATGCAATTAATAGAAATGTTAAGACTAAAAAGAATGAAGATAAACTCTTACTCCTGAGATCTTGAGCAGTCGATCATACAGCAAGTTATATAGTGATGCTGATACCCTTTTAAATAAGTGCGTCCTGGGACGCAAATATTTTAATTTGAATGTGTCTCCGGGAAATTCAATGGTCCCAAACTAAATTTTCTTATTAAAGTGCAGTGTTTTTTTTTTTTTTTTTTTTTTTTTATCTATGAACAACTAAAGCAGTCAACCCCTACCTTGTACCTCATACAGTGAAATTCATTTCCAAGAAAATTATTTACAGTTAGCTGGAAATGGTGAAGAAAGAAAAAAAACACTGGGACTCATGAATACAATTTTTCTGCGTCATTTTAGATTTTTATGCGTCAATGACGCAGGACGCTTGCCCATCTGCATTTTTGTATATCATCATATAAAACCAGACAATAAAAGTTTCCGAAATAATACTTTGACCTCGCGTCGCCGATTTCATTTCATACAACGCTACGTGCGCTTCTTTGATGTAAGTTGACGGGGTGGCCTAAAGTTGGTATCAGCCAATCAGCGAAGGAGTCTATCCCCTTTTCATTAGCGCTAGACTAAGGAGATTATTTAAGCGTCTGGTGTGGAGCGCCACACCTACCATCAGCTCCTTACTTTACCGCACAGATCCCTGTGCTACTCATGCGCTGAGTTGGCGAGGGCCTGTATCGAACTTGAAAGTTTCTTGAAGTTGTAGTTTCAAGCCGAACGCTCTACCGACTGTTGACATGCATGGTAAAACCAATCCACACAGATTAAAAAAAGAAACAAAAAACTAGCTCTATCAACCAATATATATATATATATATATAATATATATATTTTGCTAAAAGAGTAATATATTTTCGGAACAAACTGCCTCATTAGATCAAAAACAGCAACAGCGTACAGAATTTTAAGATCAATTTCGACGATTTAAGAAAAAACAAAAAGGTAAGAATTTAGATTTAAGATGGTATTTTTGGAAACTATCGAATGAATTCCTTAATAAAATTGTATCTGTAAATAGATATCATATTAACAGTGTATAGTTATTTATTAAACTTAGCTTAGATGTGGCACAAGGCCAGAAATATGGGGTGCCCAATGGAAATCGAACTCATTAACAATGGTCTGCGAATCAAGCTTGCTACCCATTACAACACCAGTGATTCCCCATAGTTATTTACTAAGCTAAGATTAAATGTGGAACAAGACCAGTAGTATGGGGCACCCAGTGAGAATCGAACTCACCAACAATGGTCTGTGAATCTAGCTTGCTAATCATTACACCAGGTGAGGTGCCCTATATGAACAGCGTATATGTTCTATGTAAAGATTTCTTTTTTTAATGTTAATGCGAGAAGATAGAAAAAAAATAGATATGCCCAAGGAAACATAACAAATAAATAATAACATCAATATTATTGATAACGATTATATAAAATAATTGCCATTTCTCTTCCATAATAGTTTTTACATTAAATATATGAAAATCTTTTGTAAATGTATCAATTATTATGGGACAGAGTTGGTTGATCCTAGCTTCCTCTGTGCCATGATAGTTGTCACATTTCGTGTATGAAATTTATATGCAATGTTCTGTTCTTACACCCCCCGCCCCCACATATATATATATATATATATATCCACTCCCACACATTATATATGTAAATACATACATACACACAAACACACACACATACACGCACACACATATATATGAATAAATGAGTGACATATATATACACATATATACACATACCTACACTCACACACACACACACATATATATATATATATATATACACTTACACCCCATACATATATACATACCTACATATATACACGCACATATATATAAACATATATATATATAGATAGATAGATAGAGACATATATGCACGCATAAATATATACAAACATACACACAGATATACTATATAAACATAATATATTATATATAGATAGATACATATATGCACGCATAAATATATACACATACACACACACACATATGTATATATAAACATATATATATATATATAGATAGATACATATATGCACGCATAAATATATACACATACACACACACACATATATATATATAAACATATATATATATAGATAGATAGATACATATATGCACGCATAAATATATACACATACACACACACACACACACATATATATATATATATATATACACACACGCACACATATAATATATATATATATACACACACGCACACACATATTATATATATATATAACATATATATATATATACACACACAGCACACATATATAATATATATACACACGCACACACATATATATATATATATATATAATACACACACGCACACACACGTATTATATATATATACATATATATATATACACATACGACACACACACACGCACACATATATAATATATATATATATACACACACGCACACACATATATATATATATACACACACGCAACACACAATATAACACACACACACACACACATATATATACACATACACACACACACACACAGCACACACACACAGATATATATAATACACATACACACACACATATATATATATATATATACAACACACACACATATATATGTATAACACACACACACACACGTATATACACACACACACACACACACGATATACCACACACAACACACACACGTATATACACACACGTATATTATACACACACACACACACACAATATATATATATTATTGAATAAATCGGTGAAAATATGGAAATAAACCCGAAAGTATTGTAGAAATGTAAAATAAGAAAAAATCATCCTTTGTAATACTTATTATTTTCTTATTTTTCTTTTCTGCACCCACCCACCACACACACACATACGTACACACGCACGCGCATACACACACACACACACACATATATATATATATTAACAATGGAAAGGAGTAACCTACTCGAGTTTCATCGATTGATTCTTCAGGGTTACTTTAAATTAACCGAGTTTACGATTAATCTTAGGTGTTATAAACATGCCCGTTGGAATGGGACTTTAAACTCGAGTAGGTTACTCTTTTCCATTCTTAAAATAAATTTATGCTCTACATTGTATTGAGCACTTTGTATTTGTTTTTTCTCAACCTTAGCCTCTGGATATTGTGCCGCTTCCAACGATCGTTCTTATACCCACCGGTAAGAATACTTATACATATACAAAATATATATATACCAAATATATATATATATTATATATATATATATATATAATATATGTCTATGATCGATATTGCAATTTCACTTTTGTTTATAGAAAAAATTTCGTGTTTTTCAACGCGAATTAGCCATGCTCTTGTAGTATATAATGTTTAGCGAGCAAGTTTGTTGGATTCGCACTTGGAATAAACTGAAAAGTGAAACATAAACAGTAGCTTCAAGGATTTGAACTCGGTTCGTCTAGTCCATTTCTTACGTCGGTGACCATTGCCTCGACCTGCCTTATCCAAGTAATTTCAAGCCTAGATATGCTAATAGTCCTTGAAATAATCATATTTTCGTTATAACTGATAATTTGGCACATTATTAAATCTATGGCTTCTCTCTCGCAGTGTATGAACAATTAGCGAGAGGAGGTATCTGTCAGACTTATACGGAAATCTGTCCGGAAAAGACACAGCCATTTAGCAGTGACGAAATCTAACCTAACTAATACACTTATCACAGCGCAAAGTGCGCAAATTCGCTTCTGGCCAGAGGGTAGTGCTGGACTTGCCAATAAGCTAAAGAAAGCTATAGTTATAGTATAGTTATAACTATAGTAGTAATAGCTATCCCGCGGGGATCAGTTATGACGATATATGCTCCCCATCCCCCTGGAGTTGAGCACTTTTTGAGGAGATTTCGCTGATGACCGCCAACAAAGCGTAAACGCAACGCTCTCCTATAAAAGTTATGGAGCACTCTATGGCGGTTTTTACATACATACAGATGTGTGTATTAAAAAAACAGTTAAAATCCCCCTTTCCGCATTCATATCTAAACAAGAATTACGACAAATAACGATAAATGAACAAGATTACGACAAAATACGATAAATAAACAAGAATACGACTAATACGATAAATATAACAAGAATTACGACAAAAAGCCCCCCCATACATTAACGCCCTAAGTTGGTTGTTTTCTTTCAAGTAACACCACAACGACGACGTAGCTGAGTTCGTTATTTTAGCAGGTCACCGGGTAGCAATTGTGAGGCAGAAGACTGGGATGCTCTTCTCATAAATTACCAATGAAAAATTATTTCCACATCCAGGATTATCTCTCTCCTTTTNTTCGTTAATCTTATCTTTCATAGTTCCTTTAGTGTTGGCTAGAGATTGTAAGCTACTACAGCCGAATTGAACTCGGTCGGTTCGCGTGTCAGTCCGCACCTTAAACCATTAGGCTGTCTCACTTACAGAATGGAAAGGATTTAACTGTTTTAAATACACACATCGATATGGGTTTTCGTTTAATGAAAGAAAGATTTTCTGTCCATTTATAAAGGCTTGTATACTCCCATTGGATGTGGCAGTTTCATTTAGACCCAAAATATGCGACACACACAGGACTTCTTCGAATTACCAATCTTCTTATTATAATGAGATTATGTGTTTTTCTGTCTGTAACCGAAAACTATATCACTTCCCATTCACAGTTCCTTAGTTATTTACATCACGTTCTCCAATGATTTTATTTTTTATTTAAACTCAATTATTGATAAAATTGTTTTATACTATTAATACTGTTGACCATATCTGCAAGAATTTATCACGTACCCCCATGACGAGTTAGGCATAAGGCCTACTAATGAGGGACACCACAAGCCGTGACTTATCAATCCATAATTCACGTGCTTGTGAGTGCAAAAAGCGTTGATCCTTGTCGGCATTCCTCCTCAAGGGGCGCCTCAGGCACTGTGCAATAAACCCAGCCTGTCCCTTTAATCAAGGGAGCAGGTGTGCCAGGAGGATAGCCCCCTGGATCAACGCTGTTAATTAGATCAATGTCCAGAGGCTGAATCCATTGTTGACCATATTAATATGCCATTGTATTTATATATACAACAAAATAGCGGTTTACAGTGGGAACGGGAGAGCTAATTTGCATATTGATATTAACAGTTTGATTTTAATAAATATGTGCTTAGTATCATGATTTCTAATTGTTTGGTTATCTTAATGAATAAGACAAGCAAAAATCTCGAGGATAAATCTTAAAGAAATCCATTAACAAGAAGAAAATAACTGTAATTCTATCCTTTACTTCCTATTTTAACTAAGTAGTTAAATTAGGAATATTTAGCGATAAAAGACTGGAGTGATGGAAGAGTAATTTCAGTAGTTCTATTTTTCGATTATACCGTCCACTGTTTCAAATCTTTTTATCTGCATTCTTATTTAGTTTCATTAGTCTTTCTACTTCAGTATAATATTCATTACATTAAAAACAAATAGTTGCACCCGGAGGGTGCATATTTTGCTAGTTAAGTAATTTAGCTCATGAGAGACTTTAGGGAACGCAGTTTGAACCAAGGTCAATAAAAATGGCCTGCTCTCCTTGTTCATATAAAATATGTTGTATGAGTTGTATGGTAGACACTGGACAATGCTGGTAAAGTAAGGACGAACTCATGTGATATTCCCTGTGGACATCCATACGTGGACACACCATGGAGGCGCGTGTTGTACTGGTTAGAGTGGTAGGAAAAGGACTCGTCAATCCGAGTTCAAACACTAGACGAAGCTCTTTGTATTTCACATAGCGCTCATGCCCTGGGAAACGTAGTATCTAACGACTCGCTCCTGCTATGGACAAATAGTCGGACAGACTGGCTTTCTTTACCTTGGCTAGGTAACCAGTCTAGGAAAAGGAAAAAATCTTAATTGGAACCTGTTAAACTACGCTTAAGAAATTGACCTTGTATCACATTCTGCTCGTGAGGAGGGTGATATATATATATATATATATAATAGATATAATATATATATATGTGTGTGTGTTGTGTGTGTATGTTATGTATAAACTTTGTTCTTGTGAAAGTGTTTTTTTTTTGTCTTTTGAAGCATTGGAACAAAGAACAAAAACAAGAAAGACAGAACAAAAATCATAATTTTAATATTCAATTGTTGTTCTGTTCCTGGTTTGATCAATTCTGATATTTCGGGTGAACCTTCATCCTTTTTCAAGGTATATGATATGAGATGGTCTGGGGAAAAAAATTAAATGCTGTATATAACAGCAAAAAAAACAAATAAATTAAGTAAACGGATTTGGCGTTTTTTAGCCGTTATTTTTCTTTCGAAATTGATATATATATATATATATATATATATATATATAAGTAAAAAGTGAGTAAAGTCCTCGGGGCGGCCTAAAGTCGGTATCAGCCAGTCACCGAGGGAGTCTATCCCCTTTTCAATAGCGCTAGACCAAGGAGATTGTTTTTGGCGTCTGGGGTGGAGCGCCACACCTACCATCAGCTCCTTACTTTACAGCTCAGATCCCTGTACTACTCATACGCTGAGTTGGCGAGGACCGGTATCGAACTAGGAACCTTGTGGTTTCTAGACGAACGCTCTACCGACTGAGCTATCGATTTCTTTTTAAGTAGTATGCATTATATCTAGAGGCGTTTGTCGTGTAATGGTCATCATCAATAAAAATGGGCTCTGCAGGAGGTGTTCAAATCCTGGACGAGGCTGTTTTCATTTCACCTTGCGCTAATTCCCTTCGCCAATGTATGGATATAACTATTTTCCCTCAAGCTATGGGTAATTAATAGGGCACACAAAGGCTCTTTAACCTTGGTATCGCAACCGGTCTAGCAGAAGGAAAACTGTCAATTCAAACCTTTGAAAATGACCTTGTGCCCCATCCTGCTTGTACAGATTGTTTGGGAAAATACATTTATTCAAAGTTTGCACTAAGTTACTAAAAAAATAAGAATTCGGTGGTAAGCGGCACCAGATAATCAGGATTTACATTTTTGCATTTCACCTTGGACGATTTGGACGGTCTGATTTTTAACCAGAGGGTGTTGCAAGATGATCACCGTTGTACAATTAAGACCACAATAAAAGACCACAAAAACAATTTTACCAACGACCCTAAATGCAGACATAAACCCAACCAAATCCGAAATGGGCAGGATCAGCAAAGCAGTATGCCAAGATATTACCGCCACATTAAGTACAGCATTATATATATATATATATATATATATATATATAATATATATATATATATGTGTGTGTGTGTGTGTGAATAAAAGGAAGTGAATCCGACGGTATGTAGTATATAAAAAATTGAAAAAACACAGGTTTAAATGAGTTAAGTGGTGAGTTTATTGGCCGACGCTGCAGTGTTTTGATCTATTAATTAGATCATCTTCAGGGCTTTTGTTGATATGGGGAAGGTGATAAAAAAATTTTTTGTCTCAGAATAAGGAGAAAGGCGAGTAATAGTCCTTGTTTATCGGTCTGTTTAAAATTTGAAGTCTGAGAAAAAAGAACGTTGAAAAAATGAACGGTTTGAAATATGACGTCCAATATTCTTTTTTGTGGTGTGAGTATTAGAATGTGTAAGGCTTTCTATCGAAAAAAGTATTGTGCATTTTTTTTTGTGTTTATGAATGTGTGGTTTTTCAATTTTTTATTATACAACACATATATATATATATATATATATATATATATATATATAGTATGAACAAAAAGTAATAAGACAAACAGGAATATTTCTTATATGTTATTTATTCTCATCTAGAGCATTAATATATAGGTGTGAATGTGTGAGTATGTGTGGTGGGAGGTCGGCTGAAGAGATACATCTTTCTTAAACATAAAGTCTTACCGCTTTTTTGTTATCTTTCCACCGACGCAGTTGCGGTTGAAGTAAATAAGAGAAAGAGAATTGAGATTGAGACGGAGGCCGCTGCATTGTGAACATGTACCTCACCCGCCACACATTGGAACAGATGGTCGATTTCAATTCGTGGATGTCGGCCTTTTTATTTACTGTACTCCGTGACTGCCTAGATTTTAATACCATTACTCCCCTCTCTCTCTCTCTGTCTCTGTCTCTCTCTCTTTGTCTCTGTCTCTCTCTCTCTACTGACCTTCGGGTTTCATTACGCACTGCCGAAATTTACGCAGAAACACCCACATGATCCCGAATTATGCCTTTAACTATTCGTGATAGTGAAACTGACATTTTTGGCTGAATAAAAGATACTGCACATTGTTTTACCAAAAAATACTATCTAAATTTATCTGAGCATACAGTTATGTTCAGGCATTTTTCAGGTAGAGGATTCACGTGTTCTGCAATACAATACACAAGTATTTAAACTATAAATACAAACGCATATATAATATATATATATATATATATATATATATATATATATATTGTTTCGATGTCGTTTATCGCAAAAGATTTATACACACACGCGCAACCACACACACAAAACACCTAAAAATGCACAATGTCTTTTTTAGATACATACACTCACACACATTCATACTCACACCATAAAGAGGAATATTTGACGTCATATTTTAAACCATCTACTTTTTTCAGCGTCCTTTCTTCAGATTTCAAATTTTGAACAGACTGATAAACAAGGACTATCACTTGCTTTTCTCGTTATTCTGTGATAAAAACATTTTTTTATCACCTTCCATATACCAACAAATGCCCTGAAGATGATCTAATTAATAGATCGAAACACTGCAGCGTCGGCCAATAAACTTACCACTCAACTTATTTAAACCTGTGTTTTTTTTTATTTTCTTAATATACTACACACACACACACACATATATATAACTTTCAAAGAAAGAAAACACTTAGGGTACTATATTTTATTTCTTCTTTGAAAGTTAGATATTGCTTTGTATATAATATAATTTATTGATTATAGAACTCTTTTAAAGGATTTGTTAGTTTGGTTTTGTTTGGTTTTACGGCATATCAACCTCAGTGGGTCATTTAAGGCCGATAAAGTTTTGAAATAAAATTCTTAATGGATAACACAATTTTTTTATAAACACATTTTTCTATTTAACCCATATATGGAACCGTGACAGGTACTACTACTCCGGGTCAGAGTGGACCAGTGAGAAATGGTGATGAAGGGGTGTTCCACATTCCCCAAACCCCCAAAACTAGAACCTCACCATCAGATAGAGTTTAACGTAATTTCCTGGACATGTAGACCCTCAGGCACCGCCTTCTAGCACCCATATGATAAAAAGGGGTTGGGGTTTGCCATAAGAGCAATAGGGTTGGGAAAATCATATAGGTGCTAGGGCTTGAAGTGACCAGCCGATTGATTGGAGGGGGCCTCTCCGACCGCCTGTCTAGCCCAAGATAGGGCCAAAGTGGAGTATTGCAAGCACTGAACTGCTCATCCACCTGGATTCTATCCTTAAGCATCACGGGTCGCGACCCACGGCCAACAGGTGGCCCCATTGGGGGAGTCTTACCCCTCTGCAGAGGTGCAGTCGGTGCATTCTAACGCCCCAGCTGACAGGACAGAAGGATTTTTCATGATTTTTTTCCTCCGAAGTCTCAACATTTGTTTTTTTCGGTTGATCCCCGAAATAAACTCAGGGAAACACTATTACTATATAATGCACTTGTTCCTTAATATTCCAACTGTTATCAACTTGCACCATCCTCTGGTGAAAAATGAGACCGTCCAAGATGAAATACCAAAATGTAAATACTGATTATCTGGTGTCGTTTATCCACCGAATTCTTTTTCTTATGAGTTTCATCACCTCAGCTAAATAATGAACCAATCTGTTTTTATTATAAAGAAATAAAGGGAAGAAGACGGACATGCAACACAGAAAAAAAGATAATAAGAAAAGAAGAAAGAAAGAAAGATTGGAGGGAAAATATATAGAGAAGGGTGAGCACACGCAAGCAATATCGCTAATTCATTTCAATCGAAAATGATGAGAAGATGAAAAGAAGGAAAGAAAGAAAAAAAAAGTGAGAGAGATTGTAATCTAGATTATCAAACTTTTTACATATCGAACTATTTCGCAATAGCTCTTGAGTAAACATATCAAACGTTATGATGATTAAATTATCATACTGTGGTTTATCCACAGGTTCTGCTAGTTGATGTAAATTCAATGAAATGCGTCGTAAAAATTTATTTTGATAAAATACATTAAAATAAAAAAAAACTAATGCACTCGCACACATACAGGCAGTAATAGGATTGGAGGGGGGGGAAGCAAACACACAATGTTTAGATAGAGTTGCTATTTAGAATGATTAGAGGAACGGACTCTTTGTCTGGACTAATTGGTTCCATCACGATTTAAATGTCGACATATTTCCGTTTAACTTGGGTGGCGATCACGTGATTTTTCAGAAATTCATGAAATATTCGATTATAATTGGGTGATTTTCTCTTGAGCCAAAGAGGAAGTTAAGAATTTATTTCTGCAAAACAAATCATGTAGAAACTTTTATTAGGACTTATGCATCAATGCTCACATATACAGCGCGCGCATATATATATATATATATATATATATATATATATATATATGCATTTTATACTTATAATATATATGTTATAAGCATTATATGTATAATGTATATATATATGTATGTATTCATAAGCATATACATTATATAAATATATATATATTATAAACAGTATATGTATAATATAAATATATATATATATATATATGTATTTATAAGCATATACATTGTATATATATGCATATATATATATAGTCGTCGGGGCGGCCTAAAGTCGGTATCAGCCAGTCAGTGACGGAGTCTATCCCCTTTTCAATAGCGCTAGACCAAGGAGATTGTTTTGGCGTCTGAGACGGAGCGCCACACCTACCATCAGCTCCTTACTTTACGGCACAGATCCCTGTGCTACTCATACGCTGAGTTGGCGAGGACCGGTATCGAGCTAGGAACCTTGTAGTTTCTAGCCGAACGCTCAATATATATATATATATTTACATATTTATAAACATATACATATATACATATTTATAAACATATACATTATACACACACACACACACATATAACTCCAACCCTAACCCTGACTTCTTTTTTCCTAGTAGATCAATAAATAAATAAATAATTTATCAGTCAAGAGTGGTTCTCCTTTGTTTATGCTAGACTTATGAGAAATAACCTATATATATATATATATATATATATATATATATATATATATACGAACCCCTGCTCACGGGCAGGATGTGACACAAGGTAAATTCCTTAAGCGGAGTTTAACAGGTTTTCATTCAGAGGTTTTCCTTCTCCTAAACTGTTTACTTAGACAAGGTTAAAGAGAGCATATTCCTCTACTATTTATCCATAGCTAGAGGGAGACTAGTTGGATTCATACCTTTCCCAAGTGTATTAGCACTATGTGAAATACAAATAACTTCGTCCAAGATTTGAACTCCGTTCGACGAGTCCATTTCCCAAGACTCTAACCATATATATATATATATATATTATTATAATGGAGATTGTGTGTTTTTCTGTCTGTAACCGAAACTATATTCCTACTCAAGTCACAATTCTCTTAGTTATTGACATCACATTCTCCATGATTTTATTTTTATTTAACCTCAATTATTAATAAAATTGTCTTACATTATTAATACTGTTAACTTTGTCTACATACTGACTACATGCAATTATATTTATATATACAACAAAATAGCGGTTTACAGTGTGAACGGGAAGGCTAATTTGCATATTAATATTAAAAACTCGAATTTAATAAATATGTGCTTAGTATTATTGATTTCCAACTGTTTGGTTTTATTTTAATGAATATAAGCAAAAATCTCTTCAATGAATCTTAAATGAAATCCATTAACAAGTTAAAATAACTGTCATTTTATTCTTTACTTCCTCTTATAACTAAATACTTAAATTAGAAAAAATAACAATGAAAGACGAGAGTGATGGAAGAGTAAGTTTCAGTTCTATTTTTTATTACACTCCCTCTGTTTCAAATCTTTTATTATACTCCCTCTGTTTCAAATCTTTTTATCTGTATTCTTATTTAGTTTCATTAGCCTTTCTAATTTAATACAATATTTTATTACATTCAAACTTAAATACTTGCACCCGGAGGGTGCATATATTTGCTAGTATATATATATATATATATATATATATATATATATATATATATATATATATGTATGTGCGCCTTCAATAGCTAGTGTTATATTTTGGGAAAAAGGCTTGGAAATTATTTTAGCCGGAGCCTTGTGTTCCCCAACATCTGCAAAATATTAGTGAGGTGCAGTTGTTTGTAGTTAAATATTTAGGTTAGTGACTCTTCCTAAACTAATTATAGTAAAGCGTTTTAGTTGAATGTCACTAAAACCAGCTGTACTCCGTCTTATTTTTATAAATACATTAAAAACTGCACTGTCATTTCCTTTTTGCTCGATGAGTGTTAACTTGCACAAGAGCGTGCATGTGCATTAACAGCTGCACACGATCAAAGTCTAAAAAAAGAAAATGACACATCGAAACGAAGTGTCAGCACTGCATTCCGGATATATATATATATATATATATATATATATATATTGGTTAGGAGTTTGATTTAGAAGGCTATCACAATGCAGTTTGGAATAAATAAAAAATAATAATACGGTAACAATGGTGTTGTGTGTTGGCCTGTATTTTTTATTATTTCTTGAATTTTCCCAAATGAATACAGTCTTAACGTCACAACCAACACGCATTTTCAATGTCACGCGCATTACAACATGCACACACATACAAACAAAAATAAACGCATTCACGCTCACACGGGAATACAGTTATTTAAAAAATAACATCATTTTCAAAAAAAATTCCTTTGGGAAGAAATGCCATAGCTGGACTGCTTCAATTCAATTCTTTTGATAAAGATGTATTACCTCGAAAATTCAAGAAATAATAAAAATACAGGTCAACACACAACACCATTGTTACCGTATTATTATTTTTTTAATTTATTCCAAACTGCATTGTGATAGCCTTCTAAATCAACCTCCTAACCAATACATACACAATGCTTCAAACAAATTATGAAACTCTCTTATATATATATATATATATATATATATATATAATGGACTCTCCCGTCGATTTTCGACGTATGAGTGTTCATACATACAATGAACACCCACACAGTGATTTGTTAATAGTGGTGAAGGCTTGCGTTGGACCATCCACACTTTTTGGCACAGTCGATAGGAAAGAATTGGTGCATCAAGGGTTGCCACTAACCCAATCAACGACCGACCTCAGGAATTTTGAATTCAGAGTTATCCCTCTCCTAAACTGGTTACCTAGCCAAGGCTGAAGGGCCCAGTCTGCCCTACTATTTAACCCATAGTTGGAGGGAGAATATATGGATTCATACCTTTCCCAAAGGATATTAGCGCTATGTGAAATGCCAACAGCTTCGTCTAAGAATTGAACTCGAATCGACGAGTCTATTTTCCACGACTCTAACCACTAGCCCACGCGCCTCCATATATACATATATATTAAAGAGTGAAAAAGCGTATACATTGTAAAATATTGAATTTCTAAAAAAGAAAAGCTAGGGGACCCTTATGTCTTAATTTTATTTTTCCTTTTTTTTCGGTCAATCTCTTCAGAGAAATTCACTTGACAAATGTTGAAAGTAAAAATTATTTACTAAGCTTAGCTTAGATGTCGCACAAGGCCAGAAGTATGGGGCACCCAATGAGAATCGAGCTCACTAACTATATATATATATATATATATATATATATATATATATATAAGTAAAGAAATAACAAAAGACTTAGAGATTTAGCATTATAGTCTATTTCAGAGAGCTTAGACAAATTGTCTACCCCCCCCCCCCCGATTCATCATTCGCATCTGATGAATCGGGAGAGTTAGACACCTTGTCTAAGCTCCCTGAAATAGACTATAATGCTAAATCTCTAAGTTTTTTGTTATTTCTTTACTTATATATTTGCTCTGTGACTCTAATATTAAGAGCACACATTGAGCTCTCAAACTGCGACAGGTTTTTAAATAAAACTCTTGTATTGTAAGGAAGATTTCTTCTCTGGACTTTTGGATTATATATATATATATATATAAGGTAATCCAAATGACTATTAAGCAAGGGATGATTCTATTTGGGATCATTGAAATCTCACTGGATAACCATACTGTATGAACTTGTAGGTGCAAATATATATATACTCATAAAAGGATTTTTATGAGTCCCTAAAAACGACCCAATGTATAATAATCAATAAATTAAATTGTATACAGAGGAAAATTCAACTTTCAAAGAATATCTAACGTAAATATACTCTAACGTTCAGTGATACATATACAATACTAAATTATAATTCTGTTGCAAACTGGGCTGGGTATTGCATTTATTCTTTTTTTCCTGTATTTTAAGTGTTTTAGTAAATATCAGTATGTTGTGTCATTTTGGTGTTCCATAGAAACATACAGGGGATTTTAGTTTATGTATAGATATAATAATCACGCGCGCACATGGTTTTTTAACAGATGAATGAGAACATTCATTGTTTTGGTAATACCAGTTATTACATAGCAAACCGGAAATACATGTACTTACGGACTATTTACTTGCATGCCAAAACAAACAATAAAATGTTCATCCCATGAATTCTTTCAAGACTAGTCTCCCTCTCACTACCCCCCTTCTCTCTCTCTCTCTCTCTTCCTCTTTACTTTATCTAACTATGCTTAAGTATTCACCCCTCTCTGCAAATCCTCGCGTTATCTCTTTTTCAGTTTCACTTTTGTTACATAATTATTGGATTCCTAATACTTATATACGGTAGTGTAGAAACATAATAGCGATTAGTGCAGCTGATGGCATTGAGAGTGAGTGATGGCGCTTGACCTCACTCTCACCATGCCTTCCAGGGATAAATCGTGAGAACCGCAAGGCATGGAAGATCCTGTCTTCCGGTTTAAGGATAGTAAGTTTAAGTCAGTTAGTAGTTAGAAGCCGAGCTCGTAAGATGTAAGTCTCACTGCGCAGAATGTCTGGGTTGGGGATTGAAAATAAAGTAACATCAAAGTAAATCGAAGTCTTGTGTTTATTACCTAAAAACTAACAAAGACACAGGGCTTCTGATAAGGAGAAATCCCTAACAGAAACCAGACCCGAAGTCCCCAAGAAAGACCAGACCTTAGAAGATATCCAAGATGATAGAAGATAGAACCAAAGCCGGCCAGAAAAAAAAACGACTAGAAGTAAAGAAGTAAGAAGGGTATACAACACTTTCCCGCGTATTGTAATGGTCATCATCGTAAATAATGGACACAGTGATACAAGTTCAAATTCTGGACGAGACTGGTAGCATTTCATATAGTTCTAATACCCTTGGGAATAGTATGCATCTGTTATGTTTTTACATCTTATTATAATGGAGATTGTGGGTTTTTCTGTCTGTAACCGAAACTATATTACTATTCAAGTCACAGTCCCCTTAGTTATTTACATCACATTCTACATGATTTTATTTCTATTTAAACCTCAATTATTAATAAAATTGTTTTACATTATTAATACTGTTGACAATATCTACATAAGAATAACATGCAATTGTATTTATATATACAACAAAATAGCAGTTTACAGTGTGAATGGGAAGGATAATTTGCATATTGATATTAAAAATCTGATTTTAATAAATATGTGCTCCGTATTACTGATTTCTAATTCTTTGGTTTTATCTTAATGAATATTAGCAAAAATCTCGTGGATAAATTTTAAAAGAAATCGATTAACAAGAAGAAATAACTGTAATTTTATTCTTTACTTTCTATTTTAACTAAATACTTAAATTAGGATTATTTAGCAATGAAAGACGGGTGTGGGGGAAGAGTAAGTTTCAGTTGTTTTATTTTTTTATTATACCCTCTCTGTTTCAAATCTTTTTATCTGCCTTCTTATTTAGTTTCATTAGCCTTTCTAAATTAATCTAATATTTTATTACATGAAAACTTAAATACTTGTACCCGGAGGGTGCATATATTTGCTAGTACAGATAAAATACGGAAGACTGAATGATAATGCAAGGCCAGGTTGTTGGAAAATTAACAAGGTTTTATCTGACACAGGGTAGAGAATGCTTCTACCCTAAAAGTGTCTTAACTAGCTCACACGTATCGTAAGCTGCGTCCACCCAATCCAAAAATGACACGGCGGAAACCCCACTTCCGGGTTCCCATCATTTCCCAACTGATCAAGGGGAGCAACTCTATTTTCGTTAGGTCTCCCTAACAGCATCCTACTATTCTGCCCCTACGTATAGGTAAATAGTAGAAAGGACTGGGATCTTTAGACTTGTTTAGGTAACCAATCAAGGAGAATGAAAACTGTTAAACTCCGCTTAAAAATTGACTCAGCGTCAAATCCTACTCGTGCAGAGTATGTGACTTAATTATAAAAATATGATAGAATATGCCTATTCATTGTGTAATAAATTAACCGTTACGCTAACCACTCCAGAATTATGTAGCACCCAGTGAGAATCGAAGTCACGCCATTGATAAATTGCGTGCAGGTTGAGATTGCTAATAATTTTGTCATAGGAAGCTCCAATGATGATCTTATTAAATGGAGAATCATTTATTATATTTAAATCTTTTTAACATTTCGAAATATTTGCGTTCCATTTTTATTCTCTTTCATTTTCTGGTATTCCTATTCAAAAGAAACCATTTTCTTCTTCGTGAGCTGTTAAACATCTGGAATGGTATCAGATTTATATCGAGAAGAATTTAATAGATTTCAATGATTGTCTTTATTTAGATGCGCTTATTTGCTCGGACTGATTCATACTGTCAAGATGACGACACACTGAGTCTAAGTAATTGGAGTCCGACTTTCTGTAGCGTCAAACGTATCCAGAATAAGCTCTTATGACGTCATTGGAGAAGTTGTTACAACACGCGTATTTACACACATACTCTCCTTGGGATAATGGTTAGAAATCTAGTGACGTAATTACGAGTTAATTATGAGTAGCGATTTCGGTTCTCACAAAATCACCGATATCAGTGGTCTTTTCTAAAATTTACAGTACCCTCATTTTCTCAAAGGGGAATCTCGTGTATTGTAATGATTAGCAAGGTAGAGTTGATTGGATTTTACGGCATTACAATCCATTGGGTCATTTTATGCCGAAGACGTTTTGTTTTATTCATTCTTGATATTAAAAATATTTGAGAACTCATTTTTGTTCTATTTAACCCACAGGAGTCACCCTAACCGATACTACTACTCCGGGTCAGAGTGGAGCTGGGAGCAATGGTGATGAAGGGGTACTCCATATTCCCCAGAGCACTAGAATTGGATCTTCATCATCAGATATAGTTTAACTTGCTACCCAGGACAATAAGACCCTCAGCCACTGCCTTCTAACACATATATGATAAAAAGGATTGGGGCTTGCCATAAAAGAAATAAGGGTGGGAAAATCATATAGGTGCTATGGCTTGACGTGACCAGCCGATTGATCGTGGGGGGCTCTCCAACCACCCGTCTAGCCTAATTACCGGTGGCGCCGACCATATACAGAATAAGCTCTTGTGACGTCATTGGATATATTTTAGTAGATACAACGCACGTGTCCACATATATTCTCTCCTTGGGACAACGATTTGAAATTTAGTGACGCCATTGAGTGAATTATGAGTAATGATATCGGTTCTCACTAAGTGACAGCAACCTTTTCCCGAATTTACAGTACCCTCATTTTTTTTTCAAAGGGGGACTTCGTGTATTGGGATATTTAGCAAGCTAGGGTAATAGATCAATACTAGTGAATTCGATCCTCATTGAGTGGTTCATCTTTCTGTCCGTGTTCTGGAGATCTAGGGAGTGTGGCTAACCATTAATCACCATTACTCCCAGGTTCACTCTGACCCGGTGTGTTAGTTCCTGTTAGGGTCCCATTTATGGGTTATCTAGATTCGGCATAAAAAAACCAACAAGTGTAGACATGCCGAAAAATCCAACCAACCAACCAAGCTGCTTCCTATCTAAATAATTTGTTATATATATATATATATATATATATATATATATATATATATATCTCAACTCACACACACACATATATATATATATATATAATGAAATTGATATTAACGTTTCTCTTGAGGCATATTAAACCTACAAAAAACTTTTTCTCTTGACAATGACCTAGGGTTGAGACTAGTTCAGAAAAATACTAAAATAAATTTCAAGATAAATATTCTTATTTAACTTATTACTTTTGTTCACCACACACACACACATATATATATAATATATATATATATATATATATATATATATATATATATATATATATTGGTTTGGAGGTGGATTTTGGAGGCTATCACAATGCAGGTGTAAAGAAAAAATATAATAAGGTAACAATGGTGTTGTTTGTTAACCTGTAATTTATTCTTGATATTTCGAGATAAAATCTCTTTTTCAGAAGAACACTGGAACTGAAGTCGTTGTTATCTTGTTATGGCATTTCTAGTTAATTTTTTTAACTAGAAATGCCATAACAAGACAACAACGACTTCACTTCCAGTGTTCTACCTTTACACCATCCTGTAAATCTGCGAGACAAGCTTACTAACCATTAAAAAAAAAAACGATGGGAAAAGGGTGAAATTGGTTGAATGAATATATTTCTTGATGAAAAGGGTAGGTATTTACCGAACCCGTTCGCCACCAGTAGGATGTGACACTCGGTCACAATATCGAGCATCCAGCGAGAATCGAACTCGCTATTCAGAAGTAATGGATCTGCGAGAAAAGCTTACTAACCATTCATAAACTACGATGAGAAAAGGGTTAAATTGGTTGAATGCATATATTTCTTGATGAAAAAGGAAGATATTTACCCAACCCGTTCGCCACGGGCTGAAGGGTGACAAACTCGTTATTAACAATTCAGTAATAATGGATCTGCGAGACTAGCTTGCTAATAATTAAGCTACGATGGGGGAAACCGTATTTTGCGAAATAATTATACAAAATAAAAATTTGGTAGTAATCTTTTGAACACAGCCCAAAACAATTTAATTTCATGAAATCTATCTGAATTATCGCCTGGGTGATATTTAATTTTCTCTAAGACCCTCGAATAAATTCTCTGAGTAATATATTGCGTGATAGTAGTGAGTCCAATATAGTAGCACACCTTATAACAATAGCTACCATTCGTCATGGAAGTCACGCATGTATCACGTAGATGTGTTCGTGTGTAGTCTACGTCTGCAACAACACGCGAACTCCTACTTTCATTTTTAGAAATTTTGGGCTAAATTTAAATTCGCTTAAAATCAGTGCATATTTGAATATTTTGATATTTTCTTTCTCCTTTCCAACGCTCGCACGTTATCTTCTTATTA
Organism: Doryteuthis pealeii; assembly: GCA_023376005.1. Taxonomy (NCBI): domain Eukaryota; kingdom Metazoa; phylum Mollusca; class Cephalopoda; order Myopsida; family Loliginidae; genus Doryteuthis; species Doryteuthis pealeii. The sequence continues at coordinate 72,967,975 of CM042165.1, forward strand.
TAATGGAGATTGTGTATATCTGTAACCGAATCTACGTCATCACCAACGTCACGATTTCCTCAGTTATTTAATGGTTATTGAATAACCATTATCTAATTTTAATTAGCAGCTTATTTATCAATGATATCTATTCAAGTCTCACCGAGATAGACTCGCCTCAAAACAGCCGATATTATTAATGTGTTTTAAATCATGCAATGTGTGTTATATATCGTAAAGAAATAATGGTTTACATAATGTATGGTGTAAATAATTTGCATAGAGGTTTTAACAAAACCGTGTTTAATAAATAATAACGTGGTGTTTTCGATTTCTAATATTAGGGCAATTCCATGTCAAGTCACCCAGAAAAAAATTAAATTGTCACCCACCCAAATTTCTGAAGTTTTTTCTAGGTGTGAACTATGTTAACATTAGACAATCCCCAAAATTTGAGCTTCTAATTCCAAAGATTGGCGGAGTAGGTGACATGGCCTGGATGATTTGACATGGAATTACCCGTTATTGTTTTATTCTCAAACGTATTAAAAGCTATCCTATGTATAATTTCATATTGGCATCAATTAGAATAAAGTTAAAATATGTATAACATTTTTGTGTCCTTATTTAATTTCGTTAGTCTTTTTAATTCTGAATGAATTTCAATAATATTCAAAATTAAATACTTGAGCATAGAAAGCATATATTTTGCTATTTTACATTTTCATCCAGTATCGCAATATTATCTGAATGTATTAGATGAGGCGTTTTTAACTAAATATTTTCAGATAATTTTTACTTAACAACGGTTATTCTGATTAATTCAGATAATATTCCTTCTAAAAATGATTCTAACGCGACTAAAATATCACCGAACGGGAAAATAAAGAAAGAACGATATTTTGTCAGATGCCCATGTGAGTACTATGGTATGCTTCCGCAACTAAAGTTCAAGCCCTCCTCATCGTAGTGCGGCGGTGTGAACGGGATACGACAAGAGGATTTTTAAAAAATTCTATGAAAAATCAATTAAGGGGTCCGATTTTCACGAAAATTTCCAGAATCGCTTTTCTTTTGATGAAAATATGTCTGAAATAGTTTTTTCCTAAAATATATTAGGGGAAACATTTTTTTAATAGGTCTACGGTGGGTAGTGAAATGCCAACAGCTTCATCCAGGAATTGAACTCGGGTTGACGAGTCCATTTTGTACGACTCTAACCATTAGACCACGCGCCTCCCGTTATATGTGAGGGAGTCAGTTAATTCAATTGATGGAGCCGGCTCATCCCACCTCGGTTGGATGCTGCCAAAAGACTCGACCAGAAGATCATTTAGACTAACAAATCCTGGAAGCAGCATCCCACAAATGGCAGATGTACGCTCACGTATTTCCCAACTCACAAACCATCCGGGTAGGACCAACAAGACATGCAGGGGAGAAGTAAGGACGAACTCATAAGCGACGTTCTACTATGGACTCCTAAACATCGTCATGAATATACTAGTGTTGGCTGACCACACAAACAACTTACATTTATCAGCCTTGTAGGGACACTGGATGCCGCCAAGGGGACTTACTTAAAGCAATGGCCAATAAGAAATGTAAAAATACCGTATAGCTAAATTTCGACTAGATACAAAGAATATTTTATCTAAAGATACCTTTTAAGTCATTGCTTTTGTTTTGGTAGATTTTCATTGCATGCTATTTTTTCTACGGAGGGCCACAAGAGAAACAATATATAATAAATACTTGGGAGATATACATTTTCCGAGAATTTATTAAAATGAAAAACGCGGAATATTACGCGTACATTTATTTGTCCTGTACGGACACTGGATGCAGCCTAGAGGACGTGCCTAGAGCGATGACCAATAGGAAATGTAAAAACAATGAATAAATACATTTGACTGGGTAGATACAAAAGTTTAGGTCAGTCGGTAGAGCACTCCCTTTGGATTCGCAAGGTTCCGGTTTCGATGCCGGTCCCCACTAACTCAGCGCCTGAGAATAAGAGATTGGGTGATCTGATCTATGCGGCAAAGTGGGTTACTGACGGTAGGCGCGGCGCTCCATCTCAGCAAAAAATTCTCTCCTTGGTTTAGCGCTATCGAAAAGGGGATAGACTCCCTTGTTCTCCGGCCGATACCGACAATAGGCCACTCCGCCTCTAGAGTTTTAGTCTTTGCTTTTTGGGGGTGTGGGGTGGGGTGGGGTGGGTGGGGGGGTTGGATCATCATTGCCCGATATTTTTAGTATGCAAAAGCACGGATTATTACGCTTTTAATCATGCATACTTTAGAAGAAAAGGCGCGTTGTTTTAAATAAAATAATCATAACGCTGTCGATAAAAAGTGTGTATTTTTTTGTATATGCCTATTAATTCGCTATATATATTTACCAACCCCTCCGCACGAGCAGAATGTGACACAAGGTCATTTTTAAGCGGAGTTCACAGGTTTGAATTCAAAGTTTTCCTTCTCCTAGACCGGTTGCCTAACCAAGGTTAAAGAGCCCAGTCTACCCTACTATTTATCCATAGCTTTCCCAATGGTATTAGAGCTAAGTGAAATGCAGTTACCACATCCAGGATTTGAACTCGGGGTAACCAGTCCATTTCCCATGTCCTTAACCATTACACCACTTTTTGGTACATGAAAAAGTTTTGTTTTGTTAGTTAACTAAATCAGTATCTACAAGAGTCAACAAAATAAGACATATAGTTTAAGTGGATGCTACAAACCATTCAGAATGATTCGGCTATGTTGCACAGACGCAGGTGTTCTATGGCATCCGATAAATGGAGTTGCTTTATTTATTCAAAAGAAGAGAACTATAAAAAACGTCAAGCTGATTTTATGTTGACGACTGGATTTTATAAACACTAGGAAGTAAATACAATACACCGACTGCACCTCTGTAAAGTGATACCCTCCACCAATGGGGCCACCTGATGGCCGTGGTTGATGCTTAAGGATGGAACCCAGGTGGCTTAGTAGTCCATGACATGCAGCACTCCACTTTGGTCCTGACTTAGGCTAGACGGGTGGTCGGAAACGCCTCTTCTGATTTATCAGCCAGTTATGTCAAGCCCTAGCACGTATATGATTGTCCCAATTTTATTGCTCCTATGGCAAGCCCCTTTTTTATCATATATATCTATTTATATATAGAAGGCGATGGCCGAAGGGTTTATATCCTGGATCCGACGCTAAACTCTATCTGATGGTGACGTTCCAGTTCTGGAGTTCTGAGGATTGTGGAGTACCCCTTCATCCCCATTACTCCCAGGTCCACTCAACGGTACTACCATCAGAGTGATAGCACCGGTTAGGGTCCCA
>CM042165.1:72976297-72978797 GCA_023376005.1 Doryteuthis pealeii
TTCTCATAAATTACAAGTGAAAATATTATTTCCACACCCAGGATTTGAACTCGGGGCGACGAGAACATTTCCCATGACTTTAACCATTACACTACGCGCTTCCATGTGCTTCGAACAGTGTGATAAAAGATTTCAGAAACAAGAAATTGATGTTGACTCATCCACAGATAATGATGCTATGAGAGTGTTTTCCAACAGAGTCTGTATCATTATCCAGATTGTGTTAGATGTTATTTAGCTGCAATGACTTTACATAAAATAAATAAATTTTAATGAAAATAGGTAGACTTATAATATCTGAAAAAGGGCATTTTGGGAATCTTTGAAGCCCATATCTCCGTCAATTCCCAACAGAATTCAATGATCTTTTACTATGTTATTCTACGCATCGAAATCTATCAGAAAAGCCAATAAAATCGACATCTTAAATTTTCACGAAATTGGTCATTTTCAGGCACTATAAGGTGGTTTATAAGGGCTCAAATCTCCGCTAAATCTTCGAATTGAGCACTTTCTTCTGTATCAATGAATTCTACGCATCATAATCTATGAGAAAAAAACAATAGAATCGACAATTTAAATTTTCACAAAAATAGGTAGACTTATAATGCTTGAAAAAGGGCATTTTGGGGGAATCTTTGAAGCCCATATCTCCGTCAATTCTCAACAGAATTCAATCATCTTTTACTATGTATCGAAATCAAGGTAAGAGTATCTGCGTCTCATCCCACATGAGGGCGTGACACAAGGATAATTTTATTGTGGTGCCCCCACAAGCCTAGGATCGTGGGTGGTAGGCACAAAAATGCACTGGGCAATAAACCCACCCTGGTCCCTTTAAATAAATCGGGCAAGTATTGCCTGGGAGCTTAGCCCCCTGGGAACAATGCTGTTAATAATTACTTACTTGGAGCAACGCTTATTGTTTGTTTGTTTTGTTTTTACAGCATATCAAAAAAGTTTTGAAAGATTCGCCAGGATAGTTTGGAAGAATTCTTTTATAAAAAAAAATTCTATTTAACCCATAGATAGGACCTTAACAATTACTACCACTCCGGATCAGAGTGGGCCTGGGAGTAATGGTGATGAAGGGCAGCTCCACATTCCCCACACCTCCAGAACTGGAACTTCACCATCAGAGTTTAACGCCATTCCCAGGACATGAAGACCCTCAGACGCCGGCTTCTAGCACCCATATAATAAAAGGGTTGAAGGTTTCCATTAGGGCAATAGGGTTGGGACAATCATATAGACGCGAGGGCTTGACATGGCCAACCGATTGATCTGAGGAGGCCTCTCCGACTGCTTGTTTAGCCTAAGTAAGGGCTAAATTGGAGCGTTGCATGTCATGGACTGTTCAGCCACCAGGGCAATAAGGTCGGGACAATCATATAGGTGATAGGGCTTAACGTGACTAGCCGATTGATCGGAGGGAGTCTCTCCAACCGCCCGTCTAGCCCAATTAAGAGCTAACGTGGAGTGTTGCATGTCATTGACTGCTCAGCCACCAGGGCAATAAGGTCGGGACAATCATATAGGTGATAGGGCTTAACGTGACTAGCCGATTGAACGGAGGGAGTCTCTCCAACCGCCCGTCTAGCCCAATTAAGAGCTAACGTGGAGTGTTGCATGTCATTGACTGCTCAGCCACCAGGGCAATAAGGTCGGGACAATCATATAGGTGATAGGGCTTAACGTGACTAGCCGATTGATCGGAGGGAGTCTCTCCAACCGCCCGTCTAGCCCAATTAAGAGCTAACGTGGAGTGTTGCATGTCATTGACTGCTCAGCCACCAGGGCAATAAGGTCGGGACAATCATATAGGTGATAGGGCTTAAACGTGACTAGCCGATTGATCGGAGGGAGTCTCTCCAACCGCCCGTCTAGCCCAATTAAGAGCTAACGTGGAGTGTTGCATGTCATTGACTGCTCAGCCACCAGGGCAATAAGGTCGGGACAATCATATAGGTGATAGGGCTTAACGTGACTAGCCGATTGATCGGAGGGAGTCTCTCCAACCGCCCGTCTAGCCCAATTAAGAGCTAACGTGGAGTGTTGCATGTCATTGACTGTTCAGCCACCAGGGCAATAAGGTCGGGACAATCATATAGGTGATAGGGCTTAACGTGACTAGCCGATTGATCGGAGGGAGTCTCTCCAACCGCCCGTCTAGCCCAATTAAGAGCTAACGTGGAGTGTTGCATGTCATTGACTGCTCAGCCACCAGGGCAATAAGGTCGGGACAATCATATAGGTGATAGGGCTTAACGTGACTAGCCGATTGATCGGAGGGAGTCTCTCCAACCGCCCGTCTAGCCCAATTAAGAGCTAACGTGGAGTGTTGCATGTCATTGACTGCTCAGCCACCAGGGCAATAAGGTCGGGACAATCATATAGGTGATAGGGCTTAACGTGACTAGCCGATTGAACGGAGGGAGTCTCTCCAACCGCCCGTCTAGCCCAATTAAGAGCTAACGTGGAGTGTTGCATGTCATTGACT
>CM042165.1:72983797-73001297 GCA_023376005.1 Doryteuthis pealeii
TGTGCCAAAACGAAGAACTACTGAGTCAATCACGAAAGACAACTAAAATAAATAGGTTAGAAAAAAAAGTAGCTCTGTGCAGTCTTATCAGGAGGGGGAAACCAGCCTTTAAAATCTGGATTATATATATATATATATATATATATATATATATATATATATATATATCAACTCCTTTGCACGGGCAGGATGCGACACAGAGTCAATTTCTTAAGCGGAGTTAACCAGATTTGAATTCAGAGTTTTCCTTCTCCTAGACTGGTTGCCCAACCAAGGTTAGAGATATCAGTTTTCCATACTATTTATCCATAGTTAGAGGGAGAATATTCGAATTCCCAAGGGTATTAGCGCTATGGGAAATGCAAACAGCCTCAACCAGGATTTGAACTCGACTCCTACGACGGTAACCATTACACCACACGCCTCCACACACACACACACACACACACACACACACATATATATATATGTGTGTGGGGGGGTGCGTGCATTTGTGTGTTTCCTACTAAACTGGAACATTGTCAACTGCTTATGTAATTATAAACTGAACAAAGGCTTCTTTTATTGAGACGTATCCTGTATGTATATATATATAATATATATATACCTAACCCTCCGCTTGAGCAGGATGCGACACGAGGTCAGTTTTAAGTGGAATTTAATACTTTTAAATTTAGAGTTTTCCTTTTCTTAGACCGGTTTACAAACCAAAGTTAAAGTGCCCCGCCTGCTCTACTATTTACTGATAGCTGAAGGGAGAATAGTTGGATTCGTATCTTTTCCAAGGGAATTAGCGCTATCTGAAATGCAAAAAGCTTCGTCCAAGAATTGAACTCAGTTCGCTGTGTCCAATTTCTACGACGATAACCTTTGCAGAATAAATGTCTATCCCTTTTCGCTAGCCCTAGACTAGGGATATTGTATTTTGCATAGGTGGAGCGTCACACCTACTGTCAGCTCTCTACTTTATCGCACAGGTCAGATTAAACGATATGTTCTACTCATAAGCTAAGTTGGCGGGGACCGGTATCGAACCAGGTAACTTGTGATTCTTAGGCGGGTGCTCTACTCACTGAGATGTACTAACTCCGACTCCTCGACAGGAGAGGGCGGGGGCTGGTGTGAAGCTTGCATGGAGGTCCCAAAAAGGCAGTTTTTTTATGCTGAATCCAAAAATCATGCTATTTTTTTTCTAATCATATTAACATTTTTAAGATACAAGCACTAACTTAAAATGTATAGAAAAGTTTTATAGCCCATTTCTCTGAATTTTTTTTAGATAAGTTTGATAATTATTATTTGGATTATTTGGACTATTGTCCTCATCTTTATTGTTATCTACACTATTTCTCTGTTTTTTTAGATGAGGCTTGATAATTAGTATTATTTGGATTATTCGGACTATTGTCCTCATCTTTATTGTTATGTACACTATTTCTCTGAATTTTTTAGATGAGGCTTGATAATTAGTATTATTTACGATTATTTGGACTATTGTCCTCATATTTATTGTTATCTACACAACGGCCTTCTTTAGGTATTTCCTGTCGGATTCGGCAGCCTTTCGAACTCTGCAACCTTTTTGTCGTAATCGGGAATCTTCTTATCGTTCATCAGCTATGGTTAGCAGAATGAGAACCCCAGTGGATTGAATAAAAGGTTGGGTTCACATTTTCGTGATGGTTTCCGATTACGACAAGAAGGTTCCCGAATTCGAAAAGAAGGTTCCCGAGGTCGAGAAGGCTACCGACTCTGACAAGTAATACCTGAAGTAGTCGGGAGGTTCATCGGTCGAAACGTTGTACATTAACAATAAAGATGAGAACAATAGTCCGAATAATCCAAATAATAATAAGTATTATAGATGAACAGAAATTTTGAAATAAATTCATTCTTAATGGATAATCAATTTTTTTTGATTAATACATTTTTCTATTTAACCCATAGATGGGACCCTAACAGGTACTATCGCTCCGGGTCAGAGTGACCAGAGAGCAATGGTGATGAAGGGGTGCTCCACATTCCCCAAACCTCCAAAACTGGAACCTCACCATCAGATAGAGTTTAACGTCATTCCCAGGACATGTAAACTCTCAACCACCGCCTTTTAGCACCCATATAATAAAAAGGGTTGGGGCTTGCCATAAGAGCAATAGGGTTGGGGCAATCATATAGGTGCTAGGGCTTGACGTGACCAGCCGATTGATCGGAGGGGGCCTCTCCGACCGCCCGTCTAGCCTAAGTAAGGATCTAAGTGGAGTGTTGCAGGTCATGGACTGCTCATCCACCAAGACACCGTCCTTAAGCATCACGGATCGCCACCCACGGCCAACAGGTGGCCCCATTTGGGGGAGTCTTACCCCTCTGCAGAGGTGCAATCGGTGCATTCTAACGCCCAGTCGACAGTGGGGTCAAAGGCTTTTGAATAAGGGTTATTATTATGTACAAATTGTGAAGTATCTTAAAACCAGACCTGACTTTTTTATGAAAAGCACTTTATAAACATTGATATGGAGTAGAGGGGGGAAATCGTATGACAGATGGGGGGGGTAGTGTGTGATGAGAGAGTAGCACCAGTCAAACATTTTATGGAATTCGCATCAAAATATATCTGCTACCAAAGATATGAAAATAAATGAAAACTTAGACATGTGTCATTGCGTGATGTTTGTAAGATAAAGTTTCCTGATCTATCATTTCTAGATTTAACTCTCACTGACTCACTAATCTGCGGTTTTTGCGCAGACTAGCTTAAGCTGAATAGATACAAAGAAAAAGAGTCTATCCAAGTATATATATATATATATATATATATATATATATATATAACATTATATAATCATATGCACAGATATATTTTATGTTTTTTCGGAATTCAAAATATCTTCTCTCTCTATATATATATATATATATATATATATATATATATGTGTGTGTGTGTGTGTGTGTGTGTGTGTGTGTGTCTGATGAACATGGAATGGTATGAAACCCAGGGTCACAGAATAACTTTCGTGCAACACACAGACACACACACACACATACATACATATATATAATATACCAAGCGTATTGGTAAATCCACCCAGCAAATAGTTTGGTTGAAAATATACTACCAAACATCAATCTGAAAAAAAGAAAAGACCAAGATAGTCGTACCAACAAAAAATAATCTATTGGTACAGTATTTGGCCAAAAGAAAAAACAATTTATATGTATATATATATATGTATATAAGATATATATATATATATTCATATAACCGCTAGGAGAATAGCTAATAAGTAAAAAGTGCTCAATACCTAAGTAGAGCAAATAATAAAGATAAATCTAATGAGTCAGACGAACCTACTATTAGTTTCGCTTAATGCTCTTCAGGGATAAGATCTTAGCCCTGAAGAACATTAAGCGAAACTAATAGTAGGTTCATCTGACTCATTAGATTTATCTTTATTATATATATATATATATATATATATATAGCTGAATCACTGATATTGAAGTGCACTCCACTAATAATGGTGTGTGTGTGTGTGTGTGTGTGTGTGTGAGTGAGAGAGAGAGAGAGAGAGGGGGAGAAAAACACACAGATATATATATATATATATATATCGTCAAAGATATATAATTGTTATATATAGATTAAATGAGAAGTTGTAAATATCTTGAAAAGACAACATATATATATATATATATATATATATATTACATATAATTAATATTATACGCTAAATATATCCATATATATGTATGAATATTTATATATATATGTGTACTTACAGTAAAGATTTATATGTATACAAATATGGAACATATAATTTCTCACAGAACATACACAAATATATACACAGAAAATATACAGATTTACGCATTTATGACGAAGACACACATAAATATAGAAGCCATTAACTCTCTCTCTCTCTCTCACTTTATATATATATATATATATTTGTGAATAAAAAGGCCTTAAATACCATGGGTATCATAATCACGATACCCCTGGTATTTAAGGCCTTTCTATTCACAAATAAATTTGCTCTGTTTATAATAATTAAACATTGAGCTCTCACACGGAACCTGAACTCTACAACAAACTACTGGTAGAGAATAGAACCAGCCTAGAATCACCTTGTACCAAGAAACTTGGTACCACAACAAAGAAAGTATATATATGTATATATATATATGATAAAACTGAAAATATTGCAGAAACAATGATTATGTAGAAAATAGTAAAGACTACATAAACTGTACCAACTATATATGGGCCCCAATTTTTGTCGAAATAAATTTATTATGGGATTACTGTATTAAGTTCTTCCTTTATTGATATATATATATATATATATATATATCTTTGCACGCACCTATGTAAACACACTCATGTTTGTATATATGACACGCATACACATCGATATATAGGATATAGGAAAAGACAATTGCTTATGTGCAATTCCCTAGTGTAATAGGGTGATATATAGCAGTGCTTATCTTTTCTCCAAACAATAAGCGACACAGTGTACTGTGTTACTTGGTATCAGCAGCAAGGATAACCCCTGTCTTGATCTAGCTCTCTACCTTGGATATTAAAAATATGGCGTCCGTTTACCTCGCTGCAAATTTAACAGCTCGTACAGTTTAAAATACATAGCACCGTCATTTTTTCGGAAAGAAGGCTAAAAGTCTTACTTAAACCGTGGCTGTCAACACAAACTGATCCAGAGGTACTTAATGCGTACTAACATTAAATAAAATGGCATACACCGACATTATATACATATATGTGCATGTGTATATATATATATATTATATATATATATATATATATATATATATGTATGTATGTATATGAGACATATATGTATATGTATATATGTGGAGACGCGTGGGCTAGTGGTTAGAGTCGTGGAAAATGGATTCGTCGATTCGAGTTCAATTACTAGACGAAGCTGTTGGTATTTCTCATAGCGCTAATACCCTTGGGAAAGGTATGAATCCATATATTCTCCCCCAGCTATGGGTTTAATAGTAGGGCAGAATGGGCTCTTCAGCCTTGGGTAGTTAACCAGTCTAGGAGAGGGATAACACTGAATTCAAAATTCCCTCCAACTATTGGTTAAACAGTAGGGCAGACTGGGCCCTTCAGCCTTGGGTAGGTAACCAGTCTAAGAGAGGGATAACTCTGAATTCAAAATTCCTGAGGTTGGTCGTTGATTGTGTTTGTGGCAACCCTTGATGCACCAATTCTTTCCTATCGACTGCGCAAAAAAGTGTGGATGGTCCAACACAAGCCTTCACCAGTATAAACAAATCACTGTGTGGATGTTCATTGTATGAATACTCATGCGTCGATCGACGGGAAAGTCCATCATATATATATATATATATATATATATATATATATATATATATATATATATATATATATGTAATTTTAGTGTAATAATAATAATAATATTAATTACTATTTACTTTTATAATTTTATATTATAGATTTCATATATTTTTTTTCTTTGTTATCAATCTATATATTATTTATTTTTATTGCTTTATTATGTTTTATTATTTGTTTGGTTTTCTTATTCAAATTTATTATATTTTGAATTCTACTCAGACTAAGTTAAAGTTAATAACAACCTCCCCTTAATCATTTTAAACCTTTTTAATATAGTCTAAACAATTTTGTTCTATTTCTTGTTTTATTTTAGATATTAAAATCAAACATATACATTTTGAATATATCCGGTTAAATGGAAATTTAAAAGATACATTGTAACCTTTGTTAGCTTGAATTTGTAAACACATATTTGCTGTTTGCACACATTTCAGGGATTCTGGTGAAAGTTTTTTCAGGTTTTCAATTCATTTTTATCTGTATCGTCTGCCTGATGAGACTGAAATTTAAGGGAGTTTTAGGAATCTATTTAAATTTCTAAAAGCCTTTTAAATTTTGGTAGAAATAAATTTATTACAGAACGACGGTTTATTGAGTTTTTCCTTCCTTTCAAATGTAATATATCAAGAAAAATGAAAAAACACAGGTTTAAATGGGTTAAGTGGTGAGTTTATTGGCCGATGCTGCAGTGTTTCGATCTATTAAATAGATCATCTTCAGGGCATAAGATAAGAAATTATATATCACAGAATGATGAGAAAAAGTGAGTGGTAATCCTTCTTATTCAGCCTGTTTAAAAAATTTTTCTCATCATTCTGTGATATATAATGTCTTATCTTATGCCCTGAAGATGATCTATTTAATAGATCGAAACACTGCAGCGTCGGCCAATAAACTCACCACTTAACCCATTTAAACCTGTGTTTTTTCATTTTTCTTGATATATTACATACCGTCGGATTTACTTCCTCTCTTCACACACACACACATATATATATATATATATATATATATATATAACGCTCTCCGATAAAAGAGATGGATCACTCTATGATGGCCTTTACATACACACAGATGTGTGTATTAAAACAGTTAAAAATCCCCATCGCATTCTGTGGGTGACGATATGGCCGAGCAGTTAAATAGTACGACTGCTGCTGCATCGATCGGATTTCTATCCCGACTTTAGGTAGCTCACAAAATGTCTAGCCACACCGAAGAGACTTGATAAGTCGAAACATGTGTCTGTGGATGACTATATATATATTTTTCCCCTGGTAATGAGGATCATTCCATGCGTAGTTTAACCGTAGTGATACAGGTAAACCGTGGTGAGAGCTTGATGTACCTAGTGCTAGTGAGTGGACGGACAGAGCAATATAATTAATAAATTAAGGAAATAAACTTTAAATTTGCTTCATTGTAATAATTTATTTCAACTACATTACTGCATCATCTTCAGGCATGAGGAAAATCATGGATATTAAGCGACACTTTATACTGTGTTACCTGGTATCAGCAATGAGTATTATCCATGATTTTGCTCATACCTGAAGATGCAGTAATGCAGTTGAAATAAATTATTGCAATGAAGCAAATTTACATTTTTTCCTTCGACAGCTTCGACAGTCGATAAAATAATTAACCGAATAAATCGGGGTTACAAAGAATATAAGGCGGCTCACTACGTTAGAGAGCGTATCTAGTTAAATGTTGTAGACATATAACCTACTCAAGTTTCACCATATGTATAATCAGGTCTAACTACAATGAATTAATTAAATTATTTAATAGATTGATCGATTTAATTAATCCAATGCAATTAGCCTGCATACTGAAATTATCGCTCTAGAACATTTGACTATATATATATATATATAATATATATATCATACTTTGAGCTCTCTTAGGGATTCATAAAAATTCCGTATGAATAAATATGTTTGCATCTACAAGAGCATCCAGTATGGTTGTACAGTGAGATTTTGATGATCCCAAATAGAATAATCTCTTACTTAACAGTCATTTGGATTAACTTTTATATATATATATATATATATATATATATATATATATAAGAAAAAAGACGTCGGGGCGGCCTAATATCAGTATCAGCCATACAGCGAGGGAGTCTATCCCCTTTTCACTAGACAAAGGAGATTATTTTAACGTCTGAGGTGGAGCGCCATATCTACCATCAGCTCCTCACTTTACCGCACAGATCCCTATGCTACTCATAAGCTGAGTTGGCGAGAGCCGTTATCGAACCAGGAGTCTTGTGGTTCCTAGCCGAACGCTCTACCAACTGAGCTAAACGGGCCCTATTTATATATAATTTTCTCTTCATTAGCTGTTTTAGAAACAGCAGTACTCAATATCTGTAAATAGAGCCCGTTGGAAAACTGTATTAAACAGAAAACATCTATACATATATAAAGGGCAGTTGTATGAATCTGTATGTCCGGAGGAAACTTAGAAAATAAAACAACAACAAAGTAAATATATATACACATTAAATATCACCAGGGCTTGGTTTTTGAGCAAATAATGAAGGTTTGATTTATATTCGTGAAAGATAATTAAAATAATAAATCTAGATGATAACAGACTAGATTTTTTTTTTGGTGGGGGTGATTTAATATTTTAAATATTAGATACTGATTTTCCTTTTTAGAGTGGCTGGATCAACGCAAGGTCTTTTTTTTTACATAGGGATTTTAATGGGGCATAATACCAGGATCCAACTCGCGATTCAATAATAATGGATCTGTGGAACTAACCTTTTTTTTTACATCCCCTGTACCCAGGCGAAGCCGGGTAGCTGCTTCTAGTTACAACTAAATGTTTCTTGTGTTATAGCAATCACCATGCCTGATAATCGTTATTCAGCATGTAACTTTTTGTCGTAATTCTTGTTATATGTAATGTTTAGATCTGTGTATATTCATTTTCGAATCCATTATGAACTAACTTACTCGCAGATTTCATTCTGTATAAGTAATTGAAAAAATAAATTAAAAATACAATTAGAGTTTATTGAAATCACAAGTGCCCGATGGTTGGCTAGCTTGTCACGCTAGAGCATGCCTCGTTTAATAAAGATGGACTTAATTTTATGATATAGGGATATATATATATTATATATATATATATATATATATGTGTGTGTGTGTGTCTTTGTATAGATATACGTATCAAGCCTAGTGTATATTTTGCATCATACCGAGTATATATATATATATATATATATAATATATATATATATATATAAGTAAAAGTAAAGTCGTCGGGGCGGCCCAATGTCGGTATCAGCCAGACAGCGAGGGAGTCTATCCCCTTTTCAATAGCGCGAGACCAAGGAGATTATTTTAGCATCTGAGGTGGAGCGCCCCACCTACCATCAGCTCCTCATTTTTACCGCACAGATCCCTGTGCTACTCATTCTCTGAGTTGGCGAGGGCCAGTATCGAACTAGCTAACCTGGCCTTTAATATATTATATATATATATATATATATATATATATATATATATATAATCGTCGTTGTGGAGTCCACGTATGCTTCTTTGTTGGTATATCTGGTGAGTCTTGTTCTCCATGTATATATTATATTTGTATACATGTTTTATATATGTATATACATGTGCGTGTCTATAATATATATTTTGGGATTTAGTGTGAAGCAGAAGGTGATGGTAGTTGTAGCGCTCCACCTAAGTTGAAACTGGAAGCGAATCCGACGGCATGTTGAAAAGAAAAATAAAGGAAAGAAATTGTTGAATGGATAAAATAGGAATATTTTATTTTATTTAACTAACACGTGTTTCGGTCAGGAGTTTATCTATGTATACATGTATTCTATCTATTATTATTTTAGATACAAAATGAAATAAAATAAAATAACAATAATAGAAAAAATATAAAAATGTTTAGTATACAAAGAAATAGCGACCTTTGTCAGAGTAAATCCTCATTGTTTTAAATGAAATCGGTTTAAATACGGAAAATGTTATCTATTCAACACTTTCGTTCCTTTATTTTTCTTTTCAACATATATATTATATATATATATATATATATAATATATATATATATATATATTGAGAAGGGGGAGACTTAGGTACAAAGAGAAAAAGAGAGGTACACGAACACACAGGCTGGTGTGTATATGTGTGGTACAAATCAAGAGACATGGGGCTTTCTATCGAGAATCGAACTCACTATTCATGGTTTTGTAGCCTAGCTTTCTAGCTGATACATCCCAAACGCACACATATACCCTCACTGACGCTCACACATATACATACATATCCATACACACATATATATATGAGAAGTAAATACACAAACGATGTATTTTGATATGGCTTTTTTGGCCGACAATTTTTCGGAGAATATGTGCTTAATTGAAGTCGTACCTAATTTTGGAAGTTAATTAATTAATAATTAATTAATTAGGCGGGCATACCTATTCAAATGTAAGGTTAAACAAATCGAGAAAAATCAATCTCTGTATGTACATTTCGGCTGATGATGCCCAATAGGCCGAAATGTACATACAGAGATTGATTTTTCTCGACTTGTTTAGCCTTACATTTGAATAGGTATGCCCGCCTGATTAATTAATTATTAATTAATTAACTTTCAAAATTAGGTACGACTTCAATTAAGCACACCCATATATATGTATACATACGGCAGTGAGAGAGAGAGAGAGAGAGAGAGAGAGAGAGGAGAGAGAAGAGAGAAGAGAGAGAGAGAGAGCATAAACAGAAGTATGAATTATCCAGTGAGAATCGATCTCACTACTCATGTTTTGTTAAACCACAAACACACAGACACATACAAACATGTAAACACACAAATACGCCCACATACATACATGAACACACTGACAGGCACATACTCCCACATAAATACGTGAAAGCACACACATGCACTTATTCCCACATACATACATGAAAACACACATATGCACATACACCCACATACATTCATGAATGCACACACATGTGCATACTACCACATATATACATGCACGCTCACATAGTATCATATACACTCTCACATGCGCATATATATATATATATATATATATATATATATATACAAATGATATACCTATTATTATTATTATTACTATTATATAATAGGTCAATTACATATATTAAACACTTTCCTAACAATAACGCATATATTGGTCCACCACTGACTCACCAAGTGATAAACATGCGCGCGCCCGCGCAGAGTGTATGTGTATATATATTTATACACACATATGGCCATATATATATATACACACATATGGCCATATATATATATATATTTATTTATACACACACATATATATATATATATATATATATATATACACATTAACTCAGTTGGTAGAGCGTTCAGCTGGAAACCACAAGGTTCCTAGTTCGATACCGGCCCTCGCCAACTGAGCGTATGATCTGTGCGGTAAAGTAAGGAGCTGATGGTAGGTATGGCGTTCACCTCAGACGCAAAAACAATCTCCTTGGTCTAGTGCTAGTGAAAAGGGGATAGACTCCCTCGCTGATAGGCTGATACTGACTTTAAGCCACCCCGACGACTTTTATATATATATATATTTATACATATATATATATTAATACTCACGTTTCTTAATCGTACGACTGTTATCATCTTGCTACACCCTCTGTTTAAAAGTGAGACCATCCAAATCATCTAAGATGAAATAAAAAATGTAAATCCTGATTAACTGGTGTTGAGTATCCACCGAACTCTTATTTCTCATAAGTGCCGTTACCTCAACTAAATATTGGACCATTCCGACTTTATTATAAAGAAAGAAAGGGAAGTAAAATGACATGCTACAAAGAAATACATAGTAAGAATGAAAGAGAGAAAGAGAGTAAGGGAAAGATAGAGAGGAGTGAGCGCGTGGAAGTGATAAAGCTATTCTATTTCAATCGAACATTAATGAAAAAAGAAAAGAAAAAAAAAAGGAAAGAAAGAAAAAGAGCGAGAGAGTGGGGTTAAATCTAGATTATTATACTTTTATACATATTGAACTATTTGGCAATAGCTCTTAAGTAAACATATCAAACGTTGTTATAATAAAATTATCATACTGTGGTATATCCACAGGTCCTGCTTATATATATATATATATATATCAAGTGGACAAACAATCTGTTTGAGATGGCAATAGCCGGCATGCCAGCTAGTGTAATGGAGTCCCCGCCCGTCCGCCTGACAGGTAGGGTTCGAATCACGCACAAAGCACTGCCCTGTCTATAACTCTGATGATGAGGCCTAATAGGCTGAAATGTACATACAGAGATTGACGTTTTCTCGATATGTTTACGCCTTACATTTAAACCGATATGTACGCCTAATTCATTTAATTATAACTAATTAAGTTTCAAATTAGGTATTACTTCAGTTAAGCACAATATATATATATATATATATATATATATATATATATATATATATAACACCTTTCTCACCAATTCTTCTCCTTCCAGCCTCCACATTAATATAATTAAAAAAAAACAAAAAAAAAACTGGAATACATCACCCCTGATGATGGCACTTTGAAGTGCCGAAAGTACTCGGGAACTGAACTTTGGTGGACTTATCCACCAATTCCACCCAAACATTAAAAAGTTGGCCAGAAAATTAGAAAGGATAAAAAATAAAATTGTTACATAGGAGATGTGCCTTTTGTTTAATTCTACATCTATAAATGAAAGAATGCTGCCCGAATACACACACACACACACACACACACACACACACACACATATATATATATATATATTCATCAAAAGTTGCTATCACGGTTACATTGTAGTAGCATTAGTTATTCCAATAGGGCTCAATGGATTTCGTAAAATATCGAGCATTTATACTTGTAGTGAAAAGTTTTTTTTCTTCCTACCACGCTTTCGGTGTTCAATGAACACTTTTCTATACGTATCGTATATAATCCTATACCATTGTGTGTATTTAAAAAAAATGCTTCTTTGTTTTAAACTTCTGGTAGATTCAACTCATAATAATGTGAACGCACTCTTTCGAATCGAAGATTCACAATGAAGGATTTCTAATTAAGTGTAATATCTTCACTGTTAAAATTCAAATTAAATAAATATTAAAAGTGAATTAAAATTTTAAGAATTAGAATAAGCTTCCAGGTTTATACGTTTACGTTTTCTCATATTCTATTCATTTTTAGGAAACCATTTCATATTATAAACCTAGTGATATGCACCGTTCTATTTTTAAAAGTGTGATTTTAAAAATAGCCATCGGATTTCAGCGGGTAGGGGTGGGAGATATTACACCCTGACCCTGTATGGGAATAATACTTAAATCTTTAACAGAGTTAAATGATCCCCTAATATATATACACACACATATATATATAAGGTATGTAATAAAAGTATCGAGATTGAAGCTGTATTTCCCAAGATAGAAATGAACAATGAATTTTTTTCAGAATACAAGGTCTGTCAAACAGTAAAATAATTGTCGATACTTTTTTGACACACCTTGTATATATACACACATATATATATGTATATATACACACACATATATATGCATGTGTACATATATATTATATATAAATATACATACATCCACACAGGCACACGTGCATATATATATACACATATATATACATGTGTACATATATATTATATATAAATATACATACATCCACACAGGCACACGTGCATATATTATATATATATATATATATATATATATATATATGCGTACATGCACACACGCATTTACATACATACATATACACATACATGCATTTATATGCATACATGTAAACTCATATATACATATATGTACTCACATATACTAATACAAACTTGTAACCCGTGTAATTATACATACACACACACACACACATATATATATATATATATATATATACAAATACTTATACATACATGTACACAAATATATATATAATTGTACATGCATGTACTCACATATATATACCTATACATACATGAACACATATATACTTATTCATACATATACGTATATATATATATATATATATATATATTTATACTTATACAAAAACGTACACATATATACTCATACATATATGTACACCTATATACTTATACATGCATGCAGATGCAAATATATACTTATATGTACATATATATGTACATATACACACATACTTAGGCATACACATATATACTTATATACACATGTACACATATACATACATGTAGACATATATATTTAAAAAATGTTTTTTTAAAAATTGGGCGTTATTATGAAGCATTAAAAGACATATATATATATATATATATACTTATACATATGTTTGAATATATACACACACTTTCATATATATGTAAGTATACAAAATAAATACGCGTGTAGACGCATATACTTATACATACATGTAAATATATATGTATACATAAATGTTTATATATAGTATATATGCATATATGTACATATACACGCACTCTCATATTTATGTATGTATACAAACAAATGTTCTTATACAAGAGATGTACACACATATACTTATATATACATATATGTACACATATACACAAACACATCTCTCTCTCTCTCTCTCTCTCTCTCTACATGTACACGCTCTCTCACATCTATGTATGTATACAAACACCCGCACTCTCATAACTATGCTCATACACACAAATATATATATATATATATTATATATATACACGAGGTAATTGAATTTCAATTAGCGCTAATCCCTTGGGAAAGGTATGAATCCTACTCTCCCTCCAGCTATGGTTAAATAGTAGGGCAGGCTGGGCTCTTTAACCTTGATTAGGCAACCAGTCTAGGAGAAGAAAAACTCTGAATTAAAAACCTGTTGAAACTGTTTATGAAATTGACCTTGCGTAGCATCCTGCTCGTGCAGAGTGGTTGGTATATATATATATATATATATATATATATATAATATATATAATATATAATATTATATAAAATATAAAGGTTTTACATATCTATTTATTTGATGACAAAGGAAGATTGTTTGTACTTACGCATGCATGAAACCGAACGGTTGTGACTGTTCCTTTGTCATCAAATAAACAGATATGTAAAACATATTATATAACAGCTCTATTTTTATATTGAGCACTCTTCCAATAATACTGCATTTTGGCACACCGTTCTAGTAAAAGCTGAAACGGTGACAATCCCACACTATATATATATATATATATATATATTATATATATTGGAGTATATGTGCTTAATTGAAGTCATACCTAATTTTTGAAAATTAATTAGTTAATAATTAATGAATTTAGGCGGGCATATATGTTCAAATGTAAGGCTAAACAGATCGAGAAAATGTCAATCCCTGAATGTACATTTCGACCTATGTACAATCCATGAATGTACATTTCGACCTATGTACAATCCATGAATGTACATTTCGACCTATTCAAGGATTCTAAATTCATTAATTATTAACTAATTAATTTTCAAAAATTAGGTATGACTTCAATTAAGCACATATCCTCCAAAAAATGTCGGCTAAAAAGCCATATCAAATAAACACAATGTTTATTTACGTATATATATATATATATTATATATATATATATATATATTTACAAACAATGGTCCTTCGGAAAGAGAAGCCACATGTGAAAGTGCAAGGCAATCTGACCGTTTCACGTTGACTTTCATTTTAATCGACACGTCACGACTTGATCGATACCTAATCCATTTTTTTTAGAGTATAAGTATATCTTTATTTTTGTTACAAGAGCAGATAGTTTGATAGAGATCACTAAGGCAAGGTAAATACTACACAACATAGACGTTAAAATCGAACACCGTTAACAATGACACTATCTCCCTTGCTCGCTATTCGTTATTGTATGTATCTTTACTTAGCTTACTACGACTTTAGAATCAAATAGGAGAACTAGTGGTGAGAAGACTGCATTGCGCCATGTCTCAACAAGGTCGGAGGGGGCGGACCTAACTGACTGCTTTAAAAATCATCACTTGGCATACGTGGCGTCGACAACCGACTAGAATATACAGGGATCTGTACGGTAAAGTGAGGAGCTGATGGTAGGTGTGACGCTCCACCTCAGACGCTAAAAATAATCTCCTTGGTCTAGCGCTATTTAAAAGGGGATAGACTCCCTCGCTGACTGGCTGATACCGACTTTAGGTCGCACCCGTCGACTTGACACATATATATATATATATATGGTGATTGCCACTTCTCACATAATATATATATATATATATATATATATAGTGATTGCCTCTTCTTCACAGAATATATATATATATATATATATATATATATATTATATATATATACGGTGATTGCCACTTCTTCACAGAATATATGTATATATATATATGTATATACACAGATATATGAATATATATAATTATACACAGACATACGCGCACACATATATTTACTTACATGAACACACACACAACTATATACATGCATGAAGACATATACTTATTTATATACACATATGTACACAAACCGGATTTATATACTTACATGTATACATACACACATATATGAATTATATATATATATATATATATATATATAAACATGTACACACGTACACACATAAATACACATACATACACTCATATATATTTATTTCTATTTTTATGATTTATATATTTCATATTATATATATATATACATATATTATATATATATATCTAAATATTATATGTATATATATATATTATATATATTTTTAAAAATATTATATGTATATATATTTTTAAAAATATTAATGTATATATATATATATATATATATATTTAAAAAATATTATATGTATATATATATATATATATATATATATTTTTAAAAAAATATTATATGTATATATATATATATATATTTTTTAAAATATTATATGTAATATATATATATATATATATATATATTTTTTAAAAAATATTATATGTATATATATATATATATATATATATATATATATATATATATATATATATATATATTATATATATTTAAAAAAATATTATATATATTTTAAATATATATATATATATCATATTATTTTTTTAAAATTGTATATTATATATATATATATATATATATATACATACATATGAATTTTATACACATGTGTTTAGTTATCACTGCAACTAGTTAAGAATGAGAGAAACGTGTAACGTACTGACATGTGAGAAATGATCGTAAGTTGCGTTTTCCTTACCTTAGAAACTGTGTGTTGGTATAAGAAGAAGGTATTGGGTTCGATCTCACTGCGCGTAGTTGTTGTTTTCCTGGCGAAATAACCAAGTCCTGATATTTTTTCTTTCGCTTGATCGACGACAAGGTACGCCGTAGACTGCCCAGTTTCGCCCGAAAGGAACTTTCCTCCTGGGTAAACGTGTTTAGCTCGAGAAGCGAGCCTCCAAGTTGCGATTTCTTATCCATTGAGAGGGGGTCGTTGCCGTAAAGAAAGAAAGAAAGATAGAGTCGTCACGTTGTGGCTATCGACTGCAAATAACTCTTCAAATGTGACCGGAGAAAGAGCGAGAAATCAGAACGAGAGAAAGTAGAAAAAAACAATAACAAATATCGATAATTGTAATAATAATAATAATATTGATAATAATAGTAATAATAATAATGATAACAATAATAATAATAACTAGAAGGACTACGACGAGATGACTATTAACTGTACTAACGACTACACAAGATAACAAGATACTAATAAGACTAAGTTAACAAAACTCGTTCGTTCTTTCTCTTTCTTTCTTTTTCTTTCTCTTTTTTCTTTCTTTCTTCCTTTTCCCCCTCTTCTTTTTCGGCCTCTTCCTCTTCGTCTTCGTCGTCGTCACCGTCTCCTGTTTCCCCTTCTTCTGAGTCTGAAGGAATTACTGCTAGTCTCTTTCGATTCGCGTCTCTCTTCTCACTTTGTTTATATTCAGTACGCAGTCATGATAATGAATGAATGTATGAATGAACGAACCAACTCGTGTGAACGTCGGATATGCTAATTCGTATGCGTGTGCCGAGTTGAAAGTAGTAAGTCTGATGTTAGG
>CM042165.1:73003797-73013797 GCA_023376005.1 Doryteuthis pealeii
CTGTTGCAGTTTGAGAGCTCAATGTGTGCTCTTATTGTTAGAGTCACAGAGCAAATATAGAAGTAAAAAAATAACAAAAGACTTAGAGATTTAGCTTATAGTCTATTTCAGGGAGGTCCCTGAAATAGACTATAACGCTAAATCTCTAAGTCTATTGTTAAGGAATAGAGGAAAATGCAGATAAAACAACATAACAACTGAATTCAAATGATATTTCGTCTCGGTCTTTTACGGAGCTTTGTCGAATTTATTCCATTTTTAACCACATTTATCGGACTTACCTAATCCTTTTCTACTCTCATATATATATATATATATATATATATATATATATATATATGTAAAGAGAGATTTATTAAGATTAATAAATAAAAAAATTAGGAAATCCCAAATTTCAGGAATGCGGATCCGGATTCGGCTTGCATTGGTTTTACTTTGCTCACGGAAATGACCTGATTCAAACATGGTATGATATAACGGACTACAGTCTCTAGAAGTAAAGTTGAAAACGTAACACACTGACACACACATTTTTATTAGAGATTATTGATAATCAAGTTATGATATATACATGTATAGTTACTTATTAATATAATATATATATATATATATTTGGAGAATATGTGCTTAATATATATATATATATATATATATATATATATATATATGTTGTTATTTTATTAAGATACTAGATGTATGCATATGTATATTGCTATTTACTAAGATACTATATATAAGTATATTGTTATCTATTAAGGTAATATATATATTATTATTTATTAAGATACAATATATATATATATATATAATCATATGGTTATATAAGATATTAAGATAATTATTTAATATAATTACTTATTAAGATACCATATATATATATATATATATATATATATGTATATGTATATGTATATATATATATATATATATATTATATATATATATATATTGTTACGTTATAATCTTATCGTTATATATAGATATTTATTAGATACTATATATATATATATGTAGTATATTAACAAAGAATGAAAAAACACAGGTTTAAATGAGTTATGTGGTGAGTTTATTGGCCGACGCTGCAGTGTTTCGATCTATTAATTAGATCATCTTCAGGGCATTTGTTGGTATATGGAAGGTAATAAGAAATTTTTATCACAGAATAATGAGAAAAGCGAGTGGTAGTCCTTGTTATTCAGTCTGTTTAAAATTTGAGGTTTGAAAAAATTAAAACAAATTTTCTTAATATACTACATACCGTCGGATTCACTTCCTTTTCTTCACACACACGCACGCACGCACACGCACACACACACACACACACATATTATATATATATATATAGTCATCTATTAAGACACAATTCGTGTATGTATTTTTGTTATTTATTAGGACTATACATAATATATATATATTATTCTAATGAATTATATATATATAATTCAGCAATTCTAGTGATAATTATAATATATATATATATATATATATAAACAATTTTTGGTGATGAAACAAAGAAAATACAGTGCTCAATCACAAATTGTGAGAGCTAATATTTATTTAATTTGCAGAGTTTTCACAGATCAATGTTCATTATAAACAGCTACCCAGGTTTCATGCCAAGGGGCAATCATCAGGCCGTTGAGTAAGATCCCATGGTGTTTCTTACTCAACAACCTGATGATTGCCCCTTGGCATGAAACCTGGGTAGCTGTTTATAATGAACATTGATCTGTGAAAACTCTGCAAATATATATATATATATATATATATATATGATTTGATATCCTGAGAAATCAAATATGCTAAAGAATTCAATATGGTCACTTAATGTGGAGTCTTGCTTTGATGTAATCAAATTGAAAATTTTTTTTATCTCATTAGAAAATCTGTAAAAAAAGAAAGAAAAATAACAAGCTGAGTTCTGTCAGATCGTTTAGATTAAACACTTTTGTCCCTTGTAGTTGTTAGAGATAAATTAAAATTCATGTTTTAAGGATACTTGCTTTTAAGATAAACTTTCCTCTTTTGTAATGAGAAAGATGGACAACATATCTCGGCCTATTTCTACAATTGCTAACCATTAACATTGGCTGGCTTTCAGACATCGCTTAATGAAGAGTGGAATAACGGTGCTCTGCTCCCAGTAGATTGGGTTAACATGCCCCTTTCTATGAAATGAAAATGGACTCTCCCATCGATTTCGACGCACAAAGGTTCATCCAATAAACAACCTACACAGTTTGGTTTGGTTTGGTTTGTTTTACGGCATATCAACCTCGGTGGGTCATTTAATGCCGACAATGTTTTGAAATAAATTCATTCTTAATTTTGGTTATAAACTCATGTTTTTCTATTTAAACCATAGATAAGACCCTAAAAGGTACTACCACTCCGGGTCAGAGTGGACCAGGGAGCAATGGTGATGAAAGGGTGCTCCACATTTCCCAAACCTCCAAAACTGGAACCTCACCATCAGATAGAGTTTAACGTCATTTCCAGGACATGTACACGCCTTTTAGCACCCATATGATAAAAAGGGTTGGGGCTTGCCATAAGGGCAATAGGTTTGGGCAATCATATAGGTGCTAGGGCTTGACGTGACCAGCTGATTGATCGGAGGGGGGCTCTTCGACCGTCCGTTTGGCTTAAGTAAGGACCAAAGTGGAGTATTGTAAATCATGGATTGCTCAATCATCTGGGTTCTATCCTTAAGCATCACGGGTCGCCACCCACGGCCAACAGGTGGCCCCATTTGGAGGAGTTTTACCCCTCTGCAGGGGTGCATTTTTTACATGCTTCAAAATACCAAAAATAAACAAACAAACAAGACAACAACGTTCACAACAACAAAGTTATATATATATATATTATATATATAATATATATATGTGTGTGTGTGTGTGTGTGTGTGTGTATGATAGATAGACAGACAGACAAAGATTTACTGACATCGGAATGTGGCTGAAATGGCAAAAGACACAATGTCCAAATGATATATTGAGTTTTTGTAAATGAAATTGCAAGGCTCTCGCAAAATGATTCTTGAACACACGAACACAACACTAAGTAACAGTACTGTGCGCATATTCCCTTTAAAGAAAGCTGAACGCATGCGCTAATAGGCGTTTACGAATGTACAACTTCACCCACTATCAGAAAAAAATAAATAAACGGGTAAGTACACGCATAGAAATAATAGGACGAACATACTGACATGTCTTAGATCGAAGCAACAGTTTAAACGCAAAACACCCACTCACACACGTATGCAGAAATATATTCTGCGAACACATCTGCGCTACTATAGAGGTTCACGAATCGGATATTCTGGTTAATTCGAACTCAACGGACCTAAAAAAATTATTAAAATTATTAAGTAAATTAATTGAAGCCTACATAGAATTATTTTGTAATAGAATATATAATTTTAAAAAAATCGTATTTAGCATTTTTACTGTATTACAAATTTGTTATCATTTTATTTCAAATATTATTTCTCTGAATGTTTAAAATGAGGCTTGAAGATTAGTATTATCTTCATTGTTATTTCTACAACGTTTCGGCGGATATGCCCTCCGGCCTTCTTCAGGTATTTCTTGTCGACTCGGGAACCTTCTCGGACTCGGGAACCTTCTTTTCAAAGTCGGGAACTTTCTTGTCGTAATCGGGAGCCATCACGGAACTTTGAACCTAACCCTTTATTTAGTCCACGGAGGTATCCTGTTCTCATTCCGCTAACCATAGCTGAGGTAGGAGTTGTGTTGATTATTTTTCTAACTGCCTCTACTCAGGATTGAACTCAGGATCCAGAGATAACTGTCACTTAGAACTGTCTTAACCTAACTACCTTATCCACTAGGCCATGTGTCCAATTGGTTGCCGAGTCCGACAAGAAATACACGAAGAAGGCCGGAGGGCATATCGACCGAAACGTTGTACAAATAACAATGAAGATGGGGACAATAGTCCGAATAACGCAGATAATACTATTTCAAATATGTTTTTCATCATCATAGGAGTCCATTTTGCTGACAATCAATCAACCAATCATCTAATATGCGCTACTATAGATTCTCACGAATCGAACTTAACTGACCTAAACTCCACCATCGTATGTCACACTCCCCGAAAGAAAAATCCACCCACCAAAAAAAAAAATCAGGGAATTAACCGAATTTAATAAAATTTTCAGTGTTGATAATATTAATGAATTAAAGATATAATACACCAGTTATTCCATTTAAAAACTTTTACATTTTTTCAGCTCAGTTAACTTTCGAACCACGTATCTTTGAGAATCAGTGTTACACCTCAAAGATACGTGGTTTAAAGTGGTGGCTCGCTGGAGGCTGAGTGACAGCTAGTTATTATCATCATAATTATTAGTACAGAGTTCTTCACACCAGCGTTACCTGATGGTATTTCATTGGAGTCCGAGTGACAAACCTGTCTTCTCAGGTCCCCAGGACTCTTCTGAGTATTCTGGCCGATTGAAGCAATGCAGTGGTCTGGATGGTCTCAATTCTCCATTTGATTTCCAGTTCCACGAGTCCTTTTTCCAAGCATTTTTGGGACCGTTCTAAGTGCACTAACTACAATTGGTATCAATTTGACCCTCATATTCCACAGCTTTTTCAATTCTCTGACAAGGTCCAGGTATTTGTCCATCTTTACGTTTTCCTTCATCTTCACCCTGTGATCTGCTGGAACTGCAAAGTCTATTAGTTGACAAGTTCTTTTTTTTTTTTTTTTTTTTTTTTTTTTTTTTTGTTAATCAATTCTAGGTTTAGTCTCCTGGCTGGGATAGGGTGATCCGTCTTTATCTCGAAGTCCCAGAGAATTTTATCTGTTTTATTCTCGAGAATAGATTCTGGTTTAGGCATATACCATTATGTTGTATGGTCAAATTTTTTTTTTTTTTTTGCATTATTCCGAGTGGACCACCTCCTCAACCCAGTTGTGCCTGGCTTTTATATTCCCGTTGTGCTAGTTTGCTACATTCACTTATTATTATTATTATTATTATTATTATTTTATTGATTTGTTTATTCATATTAATTACTTTATTCTATTCTTAATATTCTTCAGATTTGTTATTTTTCAGATGGCTTGACAGGAACTTTTTTCATGCCTACATTTAAGTATAAGTTCTGTTAGTTTTCAGGTATGAAGCTTTCCTCTGCACAGTATTTCTACGTAGGTCTTTTGTTTGCATGATTATAAGGTGGAACATCAGCAATCAATGATTGTCTTTAGTTTGAATTATATTTAATCATCTGGAAATGAATATACAAACCAAAGTTAGGAATATGAAACTTTAAAGAAATAAAAATAATAAAATAACGATCTCACTCACGCACAGATTTTTGCGTCCCAATAGGTTTGTACGTATGAAAAAATTCAATGTATCTTAAGTGCGCATGCGTTGCCAATGCATTTCTGGCCTCGTCAACATAAACGAAAGGGGAAAAAACGAAAGAGGGGAAAAAGGGGCGGCTTTTACATTTTTTCTTTTAGCTGTGAAAAAAGAACTACCCCCAACAACCAAATAAAAACCAAAAAACAAGAAAAAACAAAAAAAAAAAATGGACGGCTCTTATATAGTTCTTGTAACAGTATAAAAAAAACTACCCCCCCCCCAAAAAAAAAAAAGAAAAGAAAATGAAAGAAAAAAACTAAAGACAAAAAAAAAAGGATGGATTTTTACATAGTTCTTGTAGCAATATAAAAATCTACCTCCACTACCCCCCCCCCCCAAAAAAAAAGACAAAAACAAAAACAAACACCCCCCCCCAAAAAAAACCTAAGACAAAACAAACAAAAACCCAACTAAAACCAAAAAGATAAAACGGACAGCTTTTACATACTTCCTGTAACACCATCCAAAAAAAAAAAAGCAAGCCGCACACACACACACACACACACACATAAACGACTAATACACACACACACACACAACAGATCGACCAACAGACACACACACATATCGACTAATACTCACACACACACACACACCTATCGACTAACACACGCACAAACCGACTAACACACACTAACACACGCACATACAAATCGCCCAACACATGCATACACAACAAATCTTCCAACACACACACACACACACACACACACACACACACACACACGCACACAAATCGCCCACACAGTAAATAATGTCAATTTAAAGGGAAGCTCACATGATTGCAATGTCCAAACTGATGGGTCTCAACAAACCCATAAACGAAGAAAAAAAAAATATGTTGACCAAAGAAGACAAAATTCTGCCTTCTCATCCAGAATAGAAGTCAACATTGACACTTTAATGATATAGTTGGCAATTTCATTCACACACCTAATGTTACATAATTCATACGTAGGTTATGATTTATGTACGTATCTGTAGTAAATATTTGAATAAAGTTTGTTAGAGACAGAAGAACGGGATTTCAGTGGAAAGTTACCATGGCCGATGAGTGACATTCTGCTGACCTTTCCTTAGATTAGGCGTGAGATCCGGCACCCTACGAAAGGG
Source organism: Doryteuthis pealeii (assembly GCA_023376005.1). Lineage (NCBI taxonomy): Eukaryota > Metazoa > Mollusca > Cephalopoda > Myopsida > Loliginidae > Doryteuthis > Doryteuthis pealeii. The sequence continues at coordinate 73,010,330 of CM042165.1, forward strand.
GATCACTCTCAGGGTTCGCAACTCACCCACGGTGGTTGAATAGGGGCTGGATTGGGAAATAAGTTTTTAAAAAGTTTTCTGGGTGTTTGACAAAGCACAAAAAATCGGGCAGAGAAATATATTAGAAGTGGCGAGTCCATCTGTTCCGTGAAAAATATTGTAGGTAAATTCGTTTGAAATAGTTTTATATAAAAAGCATACCGCCGTAAAGTATGTAGCAATTAATTATTCATCCTAGACTGACAGCCGCTGTTAGCCGCAAGGGTAAGGAACTTGGCAGACGAAAATTATGTCGGGTTTCGATCCCGGCTAGAGGTAGCTGTTAAAATGTCGAGCCGCACTGATGAGAAGTAAACTTCGAAACACGTGTCTGTGGATGACTGACGATCCAATGAAAATGTAAGACCAGGTTGTTAGAAATTAACAAGGTCTTATTCAAAGCAGTGTACAAACATCTTTCAACTCAAAATCAGTTACTTAAGAGTTCAACTTGTATGCGACCAGCAATCTTGTGTATTAATCCATTTGTGCTGAATCCCCAATGAAGCTTTCACGAAAGGCAACTGTTTATTACTCATCAAGGGAAGTAACTAGAGAATTTCAATAGGACTGATCCTAACACACTCACACGGGATGCATAGACGGATTAATGTTACATAATCTATGCATAGATTATTGTCAACCCCCTGTATTTCTGAAGGGATGGCCCTTTTCGTATCACGGGTGGGACTTTCCATGGAATATTACAGAAAGCCCGCGAAATACGGGAAGTCACGTGGGACCAAGTCAACCGTTCGTTTCAGCTTGGACGTCAGGCAGATGAGGCCTATCTGCCTTAGCTGGGGCTCACCTGCACACGCTCGTTGTATTTAGTTAGAGGAAGATGTTAGTTAAGTAAATAAAGGTTTAAATAAATAATATGGTTTTGTGGTTGATGAATGTCTTGGCAACAAGACTGCCCTAGAAGAAGAAATGAATCAAGGACCACCAACCAGCCAGAACAGAGAAATAGAAGTCATAAAGAACGACTAGAGATCACGAATGCCCAAAGAAGTAAGTTATGCATCTCTCTATCTAACTGTGTCTATCTCTCTCCCTCTCTCTCCAGTAAAAGAACACTTGTGTATGTACCCAACATGGGTATATGTGTATGAGTATGCAACATTAAAATATGTTAACACTTCCAGGAGAGTTTCTTTAGGATAATTGGACTAGAATCTTCCGTAGGTGGTTTCCATAATATTGTTATACGTTTAACTAGAGGCACGCCCATAGAAATGTTATATTGGTGAATCACTAATAGTAAATTCTAGAATGTATTGACAGTGATGATAAACAGGTGGAGTCAATTTGAAACAATAATATCCTAAAGATACACCATAGAAGAGTCAACATTTAAAAAAATCATTATATATATATATATATATATATATATATATATATATGGGGGGTATATATATATAAGTAAAGTAAAATCGACGGAGTGGCTTATTGTCGGTATCAGTCAGACAATGAGGTAGTCTATCCCCTTTTCACTAGCACTAGACCAGGGACGTTGCACTAGCTCACGGAGTCAGTTTGATTTCAAAATTGTATAATAAGTCGGGCTACGGCCTTTAGGAGTAAAGTTGAAACAAACCTGATACTCTGAAATAAATAATAAATTTGCATTTATTATTAGATATAAAATGGTGTTAATTATTCTCCTTGTAGGACTCCAACGTCTGTGTCAAAGAAATCTGGCCTCCTCAGGTGAACGAATAATTTTAACCGTAATCCACATGAAGGAATATCCCACACTGTGAAAACACAGTTTACCTGATTATGATTAGATAATTGAAAGTTATAGAAAATAAACAGAAATGACATTGAGAAGAAAGAAAGAAAAGGAATTTCGACAGATTGTCAAAAACCGCACGTTCACTTTTTCACATTTCTTTCTTGCACTCTCACGATAGATTATTCAGCGTAGTTAACGTATAGTTATGTTGCAGTGTTTTGTGATATTAGTCGTGCTGGAATCCACCACTTAAACGTATAGATTCGGCACGGTTACGAGGATTAAACCATAGCCAACCAACAGCTCGAATACGTGGTTAATAACTATTTAATCGCCGATATGGACTGCCATTCATTTGCACGTAATTCGACATTGACGAACGTACCTGCGACGAGGGACTTTGCCGAACGCAAGGATTTTACCCAACACCAAGGAATAACCAAATGATTATACCCAACACTAAGGGACACCAATGAAAAACCAAAGGATCATACCCAACACTAAGGGAACCAAGAAACAACCAAAGGATCATACCCAAGACTAAGGGACACCAATGAACAACTTGCTGTTCGACTGATACCGACAATGGCCGATTTTACTCGTCAATGTTCATAAACCTTGGGATTAAAGTTGCTTGGTTAGCGTTTAAGGGAACACCTGTAAGTTATTTAATGCAAATATATATATATATATATATATATATATATATATATATATATATATATATATATATATATATCTCAATGTGTATGGTTGGCACTATTACGTACAGTGTTATTAGAAGAGTGCTCAATATCTGTGATAGAGCGTTAATAGATAAATAAATATATATTTTAGTTTATATTCATTACATAAATAATTTTCAACAGATCTATTTCACCCATAGGTGTTACTCTAGCCGGTACAGCCACTCCCGGTCAGAGTGGACATGAGATATGGTAACGGAGAAGTAATCTACACTTTGGCAATCTTCAGGTTTGTGTGGTTTCTTTGTTTACCTCGTCTGCCTACTTTAAACAGCTCACAGCGGCTCTCCCACCACTGCTATTCTACCGTTAGAAAAATACAAAAACTGATGGTTAGTTCATTATATATATTTACCAGCCCCTCCGCCCGAGCAGGATGTGACACAAGGTCAATTTTTTAAGCGGAGTTCAACAGGTATAAATTCAGAATTTTCCTTCTCCTAGACCGGTTGCCTAACCAAGGTTAAAGAGCCCAGTCTGCTCTACTATTTACCCGTAGCTGGAGGGAGAGTAGGATTCATACTTTTCCCAAGGGTATTAGCGCTAAGTGAAATGCAATTACCACGTCCAGGATTTGAACTCGGGGGGACGAGTCCATTTCTCATGACTTTAACCATTACACCTCGCGCTTGGTTAGTTCATTATAATTGGTCAGCAGGCCTCATATTATAACAATAATAGAATTTTATTTGAATAGAATGAATTCTTAGGTGAATAGATAGTGAACTTTGAAATATACCACCATGCAGGTAAAAAAAGAAAAAGAAAATACCATGAAAATTTGGTACAGCCGCAGGGGAAATTTAGTAGGCAATGAGTTAAATGTTGAAATTTAATGAGAAAATATTCTGTAGACTACTACTGTCTATTAGATATACTTTTGCTGCATTTCTGCTAAAATTAATATAATGTACTATCTCTGCACAATATTGCGAATATTGA
>CM042165.1:73018797-73036297 GCA_023376005.1 Doryteuthis pealeii
GTTAAAAGAGGAAGTAAAGAATAAAATGACAGTTATTTTTTCTTGTTAATGGATTTCATTTAAGATTCATTGAAGAGATTTTTGCTTATATTCATTAAAATAAAACCAAACAGTTAAAAATCAATAATACTAAGCACATATTTAATAAAATCACATTTTTAATATCAATATGCAAATTAGCCTTCCAATTCACACTATAAACCGCTATTTTGTTGTATATATAAATACAATTGCATGTTGTTGATATGTAGATATGGTTAATAGTATTAATAATGTACAACAATTTTATTAATAATTGAGGTTTAAATAAAATTAATATCCTGAAGAATGTGATGTCAATAACTAAGGAAATTGTGACTTGAGTAGTAATATAGTTTCGGTTACAGACAGAAAAACAGACAATCTCCATTATAATAAGATACATATAGGCGCGTGTTGTAATGGTAGAAGTCATAGGAAATGGACTCGTCGACCCGAGTTCAAATATATACATGCACACACATATACATATATATACAAATATATACACATAGCCACACATATATATATACAAATATATACACCTACTTTTATACAAATATATACGTGCACACGCATATATATATATATATATATATATATATAGTCATATATATATATATATATGCATCTACAAATATATACAGACATATTTGCATACGCACACACATATATACACACCCACATATATATATATATATATATATATATATATATATATATATATATATATAATGACAGTGGATTAACAACCATTATATTTTCAAGTAGAATTCCAATGCTCATTTTATGTATATATTTAAAAAAAATATCTTCGAATATAAATAAAGCTTCATAATTTTTGCACAAATAGCAAGAACCAGTGATATTCAATGTATATATATATATATATATATATATAAGGGTCGGTATCGAACCAGTAACCTTGTTGTTCCTAGACGGTCGCTCTACCGATGGAGCTAAACCGACCATTTTCTTTATATTTTAACAATTGAGAAAGAAAAGAATATTGGATTTGTGTGTAACGCCCCCGACTTCTCTCTCTCTCTCTCTCTTTCAAAAAAAAATTTTCATGTAGATATATAATGAATAATATTCGCCTTGGTGTTGTATTTAGGGGTCTAAAGAAAGTTGTGTTTCAATCTGTCATGCGCTTTGAAGTTAAGTCACGTTATTTGTGGAATCTTTATATTTAGCTTGATGCATTCCTTTCTGTTTATTAGAAATACGTCAATTTAATTCTAAAGAAACAAAAAAAAAACCTCAGCTCCCTTTTATTTTATGAAATTTCGATGCAGCAAAAATGGTAGGTAAAAAAAACCCGACAATTATGATCCATCCATCTTCCTGTAAAATAATATAGATTGCCTGATCGGTCAATGACATTAGGCCGAACAGTTTTTTTTCTTTCTCTGTGCGTCGTCTACTCACACATAACGTTGATAAGCGATTCGATAATTTTAGACACTGCAGAGAGGAACACTGCAGCCAATGAACATAGAGACTTTATTAAATAAAAATAGCCAATGCTACTACGAGTGGTTTAAAATCTCGGGACCAGATGACCTTAAGGCACCCCTTTTGCGATTTCGATTCGTAGGGACATTTTTTCCATTTACACCGTCAATATCCGATTAATTCTTTACAGACGATTTTTTAGAGTGTTTTTTTTTTTAAATTATAAAACTAACCCCTAACCCTAACCCCTAACAAACAACCGGATTTTTCGGGTGTAAATGAGAAAAGTGTCCCCACGAAGAAAGGGGTGCCTTAAGGTCATATGGTTCAAATCTCGAATATTTAAAAAGAAAATAAATACATTGAAATATTGTCCATTACTCTAAGTTTCTAGGTGCCGGTTAAGCTCAGTCGGTTAAGAACCCACTTAGGAATCGCAAGGGTCCTGGTTCACTCAGCGAGTAGCACAGATTAGATAATCTGATCTGGATGGTAAAGTGGGGAACTGACAGTAGGTGTGTCTCCACCTACGTAAAACCAATCTTCCCGGTCTAGCGCTAGCGAAAAGGGGATATACACCCTCACTGTCAGACTGAAGAAAGAAAAGGAATGACAAACAAGATACTACACTGAAAGAAAAAAAAAAGAAAGAAAGAAAAAAGAATAGGAGAAAGATAGAGAGAGGAAGCGATAACGCTAGTCTGTTTCCCTCGAAACAGATAAGCCGCTCCACCAACTTTACTTAATCTGAGTTTCACGCGTTCGGCCCAGACGATCATCAGATGGATACTAATAAGTAAGTAAAGTCGTAGTGGGTGGGGCCTAAAGTCGGTATCAGCCAGAAACCGAGGGAGACTATCCCCTTTTCACAAGCTCTAGACCAAAGAGATTGTTTTTGCATCTGAGACGGAGCGCTGCCTCTATCATCAGCTCCTAAATTTACCGCACAGATCCCTGTGTTACACATACACTGAGTTGGCGAGGGCCGGTATCGAACCAGGAATGTCTGACCTAAATTTTCTGTCTCGAACAATATTAATTCTATAATAATTACCATTTTATTGATTTGCAGTTCATTTTGGAATGTGCCGAATGTCTGAATGGTCTAGAAGTTTTGTGGCCATCCTTAGGCTTCACGCAAGAGTACTGTCCAGCGGAGATCCAGAGCGCGATTCTTAGTGAAGAAACTTTTGGTTGCTCCTGTTGGGTATGATCCTTTCGTTGTTCCTTGCTTTGGACAGACTTATTATATTGTATAGTTGAAGGATACTTAAATACCCAAGAAATTTCACATCCCAAAGTTCATATTCGGCTTCATTGCCATCGAAGAAAATCCTTGCGTTCATGGGCCCATAACCTGTTACGATTTAGTTTACCAGTGCTCTAGCTTGAAGCCTAAGGATGGTCACAAAAATCGTAACCAGTTAAAGAAACCAGTGGGAAATAAAAAGGAAAGAAAAAAAAATACAACATATTGACTTTAATAATTTTCATAGGGCCGGCTTAGCTCAATCGGTAAAAGGTTCGACTAGGAAACACAAGGTCCTGTGTTCGAAACCGGCCCTCGCCAACTCAGGGATATGTGCGGTAAAGTGTGGAGCTGGTGGTAGGTTTGGCGCTCCTCTCCAGACGCCAAAACCATCTCCTGGGTCTAGCGCCAGTGAAAAGGAGATAGACTCCCTCGCTGTATGGCTGATGCCGACTTTAGGCCACCCTGACGACTTGACTTTTAATTTCTTCCTAAATAAATACTTTTTTTCCTGATTTTTTTAGGGTAATATTTTCCCTAAGTGCTTCTCATTATTTATTGAATTTGCCTATCATAAAACTTAAATTATAATCCAATTAAAACTTAAATATTGTCAGGAGGATCTATATATTACAATAAATACAAATATATTCAAAATAATAATCTACTGCTGAAAAGTTCCATGAGTATATCAGAGAATCTTTTCATAAAAGACCAAAAGTATAAATTACGTTAAAGTGAATTATATATATATATATATATATATATATATATATATATATATATGTGTGTGTGTGTGTGTGTGTGTGAAGAAAGGAAGTGAATCCGACGGTATGTAGTATATTAGGAAAAATGAAAAAAACTTTTGTTTAAAAATTAAATTTTTTCAAACCTCAAAATGTTTTAAACAGACTGAATAACAATAACTACCACTCACTTTTCTCGTTATTCTGTGATAAATAATTTCTTATCACCTTCCATATACCAACAAATGCCTTGAAGATGATCTGATTAATAGATCGAAACACTGCAGCGTCGGCCACTTAACCCATTTAAACCTGTGTTTTTTCATTTTTCCTAATATACTACACACACACACACATATATATATATATATATATAATATATATATATATATATATATATATATATATATAATGTAATAGCTTCAATAATAGAAGATCTTCAAACAGTACCACCTTATCCAAATACGTATAGCACATAAAAGACACAGCGGGTAAAACACCTAAAATAAAATGGGCATTGATAAAAAAAACAAAAAAAAAACAACAATCATACAAAGGTGCCAATACAACTGTAGACTATGCATAGAAGAAAAAATGTATATTCTCCAAACCGCCCTGTCGGTGGGGCGTTAGAATACACCGACTGCACCTCTGCAGAGGGGTAAGACTCCCCCAATGGGGCCACCTGTTAGCGACCCGTGTGGCTTAAGGATAGAGCCCAGGTGGATGAGCAGTTTATGATATGCAATACTCCACTTTGGTCCTATCTTGGGCTAGACGGGCGGTCGGAGAGGCCCCCTCCGATCAATCGGCTGGTCACGTCAAGCCCTAGCACCTATATGATTTTCCCAACCCTATTGCCCTTATGGCAAGCCCCAACCCCTTTTTATCATATGGGTGCTAGGAGGCGGTGGCTGCGGGTCTTCATGTCCTGGGAATGACGTTAAACTATATCTGATGGTGAGGTTCCAGTTTTGGAGGTTTGGGGAATGTGGAGCACCCATTCATCACCATTGTTCCCTGGTCCACTCAGACCCGGAGTGGTAGTACCTGTTAGGGTCCCATCTATGGGTTAAATAGAAAAATGTATTTATAAAAACATTGTATTATCCATTAAGAATTGATTTATTTCAAAACTTTGTCGGCATTAAATTACCCACTGAGGTTGATATGCCGTAAAACCAAACAAACAAACAAACAATATTCTCCAAAATACGAATGTAAATTTGCTGAACCAAAAACAGCGAACTAGTTTCCAAATGTAGGCATTTAAACAAATTTCTCTGAAAGCGCCTGTTCCCGGAGTTAAACAGTGATAAACCTCTTAATGCCTCCCCCAACATTTTGTACTAATTCACATATCCCACTTACTACTGTTTTACAGTCAAGTCACGCTGAAAGCACCGAACAACTGAATAAGTTCTAATCTTTTTTTAAGAGTCACACGATCCTCCAGGATAATGTTTATCAACCGGGGGCCATATGGCCCTCGGGAACCATATAACATGTTTTGGGTCTAGGCAAGCAAAAATATTTAATTACAAAAATACAATAGGAATTTTAAACATTGAATATTTATGGGGGTCTACCAGGGTAATCTAGAAATCAAATAGTTCTATAGGTAAAAAAAATGGTTGAGAACCACTGCTCTTGACAACGAGAGCCGCACTTCCAGATTACCTTGAGGCCATACCCTATCTTTCAAACTCTGTGACCGTTGTATTTTTCAATTCAGTTCATCGTCATTTTAAAATCTACACTACCTTTGAAAAATGATAGGCTCTGCCCATTCATTACGCAACACATTTTCAGCATTTGAAAAACACGTGTATGTTTAATATTTAAAAAAAATTTTAAACTAAAAATATCTTTCTTTAAAAGAAAGTCATGAAAGATTTTGGTGATAACTGGAATTACATGCACTATGCCAACATGATCGGAAAAGAAATTGCGAAGATGGTAATTTGGAAGAAAGTTCCAAGAGCGTAAGGTTTAATTTCATCGCTCGTATGCATGCAAGGCTATAATTTCCGTTGTGAAATTACGAAGATAAAACACACTTATCCAACACATGAACATTTTTTTTAAAAATAATCGACCCTCGATTGATATTACATTTCCCATCTATCTAGCTATCAAGCTATCAAGCTATCTGTGTCCCATCAATACTGCGATGTAATATATTACTCTTAAGCAGGATGGGGCACACGTGTCCATTTTTATGAGCAGAAAGCTCCCGATTACGACATGAAGGCTCCTGACTTCGAAGAGAAGTTCCCAAGTTTGAGAAGGTCCCTGAGTTAGAGAAGGTTCCCGAGACCGACAAGAAATACCTGAAGAAGGCTGGAGGGCACATCCATCGAAACGTTTTTAGATAACAATAAAGATGAGGACAATATTTCGATAATCCAAATAATCCAAATTATCAAATTATCAAAAATTCAAAGAAATAGAATGCTGCCTGTTTGAATTTTCCTTTTCCTAGATCGGTTGTCTAATTAATGAAAGAAGAACCCACTGTCCTACTATTTAACAATAGCTGATGGGAAGGTAGATGGATTCGTGCCTTTTAAAAAGGTTAGGACGCGAAGTGAAATGAAAACAGCTTCGTCCAGGATTTGAACTCGGGTCACCGATTTCATTTCCTACAACAATAAACGTGCATCTATTGAGGTTTACTCACCTTGCTTGCTTTGTTTTCTTTAATAGCATATCAAACATCTTGGGTTATTTAATGCCTTGTATAACCCATAGCTGGGGGATGAGAAGGTTCCCACCTTTCCCAAAAGTATTTGTCCGAAAGTTTGGGTTGGGATGGTTTCTTTTTTTAATGGCATATCAACCCTTGTTGATATATTTAATACCAAATAGATTATTGTAGAAGAACATTATTGGTAGTATTTAATTCATAGCTATGGGAGGGACCTTTCCCAAGGGTATTAGTCCGAAAGGTTGGTTCTCCGACTGCCCGTCTAGCCTAAGTAAGGGCAAAAATTGAGTGTTGCATGAAATGCACTGCTCAGCCCCTGGGTCCCATCCTTAAGCATATCGGGTCGCCACAAACGGTCAACAGGTGGCCACATTGGCGGAGTCGAACCCCTCAGCAGTGATGCAGTTGGTGCATTCTAACGCCTCAGCCGACAGGACGGACCTTTTCCAAGAGTATTAAACTGAAAGTGAGTGTAATATCACGACTGGGGTTTGAACGCGCTTCCTATGATATCGCAGACCAGCACTATAGCCACTCAGCTACGGAAATCTATCCTAAACCGAAAGTGAACATAGAGCATGACTGGAGTTTAAACTCACAACGATGTCGTTTTTTAAACGCATTTTTTCTATTTAACCACATATATGTGACCTTAACAGGTACTACCACTAATGGGGATGAAGGTGTACTCCACACTCCCTAGAGCTCCAGAATTGGAACTTCACTACTAGTGTTCTATACCTCTTTCTTTATTTCTTACTTCTATTCTTCTTCTGTTCTTCTATGTCATCTTTTCTATCTTAGGTTCTTCTAGCGTCTAGACTTCTCTTGGGGACTTCGTCTTGGTGGTCGGTCGCACTTAGCTCATTTCTTCTTCTAGATCAGTCTTGTTACCAAGACATTCACCAACCACAAAACTGTGTTATTTTCTTAAGCTTTTATTTACTTAACTAAACATTTCATGTAACTAAACATCTGACTAACATAGCGCGCGTAGGCAGTGAGTTCCAGTTAAGGCAGGACATTCTCTGCCCGACGTCCAAACTGAAACTGAGGACCCAATCAGGTCCCACGTGACTTCACGTATTTCGCGGGCTTTCTATACTATTCCATGGAAAGTCCCGCCCGTGATATGAAAATGGCCATCCCTTTAGAAATACAGGGGATTGACAATAATCTTATGCAACCGCATAGATTATGTAACACTAGATGCACTTAAAATTCCTACCCAGGAAACTAACACCCTCGGCCAACGCTTTCTAGCACATATATTATAAAAATGGTTGGGGCTTGCCATGATGAATAATAGGGTAGGGACAATCATATAAGTGCTAGGGCTTGACGTGACCAGCACATTAGCTAATCCACTGTTCAACACGAGAATTTGCCCTCGTCTTGCATTTGGTTGATGTAAAAAAATCGTCGGAGTATTCCACTGTCAGTATGAGCCATCAAGCGAAGGTGCCTATCTCCTTTTCACTAGCGCTAGACCAAGGAGATTATTTTAGCGTCTGAGTTGGAGCGCCACACCTACCAGCAGCTCACCCCTTTACCGCAGAGATATCCGTGCTACTCATACGCTGAGTTGGCGAGGGCCGGATATCAAACCAGGAACCTTGTGATTCCTAGCCGGACGCTCTACTGACTAAGTTAAAATCGGTCCTGATTGATGTAAATTACGTTTATTGTATCATTTTTGTGAAAATTGTATTTATCGTATTTATTGTTTCTCTTTAACGATAATTGTATTTATTGATCCAGTACGTTATTTGGTAAACCATAATTAATGTCGGTTTTATGTCATTAAGTTCTTTATAAAATATTGTGTGGGAAGAGGGAATTAGATAACTCTCATTAATCAGGGGTTAGCTCTCTTTTTCCTATCCGTATGAACGTACATTATACCTAAGTATATGCGGAAATATTTATGGGCCGGATTAGCTCAGTCGGTAGAGCGTTCGGCTAGAAGCCACAAGGTTCCTAGTTCGATACCGGCCCTCGCAACTCAACAAGGGATCTGTGCGGTAAAGTAAGGAGCTGATAGTAGGTGTGACGCTCCACCTCAGACGCTAAAAATAATCTCCTTGGTCTAGCGCTAGTGAAAAAGGGATAGATTCCATCACTGTCTGGCTGATACCGACATTAGGCCGCCCCGACGACTTTACTTACTTACTTATATGTGATCATCGTAAGTATTCATTGGAAAGAGAATAGCTAAGACATACTTATATAGATACACACACACACACACATATATATATGTTTAAGCCTGACCATATATGTGATGTTTATGACGGGCCTGCCAGTTGAATGCTGGCTTCTCAGTCAGGTACGGTCGCATACGAGAGGAAGCCGGTGGTGGGCTCACATGTGTGACAGGGCACCGAAAAGCAAAGTTGGACCCCTGAGCCATCTGCGTGCTCACAAGCGAACTACTTGTAGAAATGGCCTTCTTCAGTGAATAAGTAGCAATCACCACATATATATGTATATATATATATATGAACACAACAACACACACACACACAAACACATATACATATATATATATATATATAAGCTTTCTTTTATATGTAGCTTTCGTATAGTATCCATATGAACATAAATTATACATAAGTATATGTGATCGCTCTATGTACTCATCAGCTAAGGCATAGTATGAGCAAGGATATATATATATATATATATATATATATACAATAATTTAAGGTTCAATTGTTACCATTGGTTTCCAAGCAGCATGTTAGCTACTTTTGTCAAGACAACGTGCCTGTTAAGAAATGCAGGGAATCTGCATATATATATATATATATATATATATATATTTCAGACGTTATACTTATTAATAATACCGAACACTAAGATCCATAAAACTAATGTAGTATATCAATTGATTGTCCATTAAGAGATTAGATTTCCCAAGATAACCCCCGCCACAAAAAAACCCTCTTAACTTATACATCGGTCAAACAATAACGTATTCATGTCGATTAACATGCCGCTTATCAGAAACTAACGTCAGCAAGTTTATTTCAGTCCTAACAATAATAGGCAAAATGATGCCGACTAGAAAAATACTCACTATCTTTTGTATTTTTTGGATTATAGCTCAGCCACCAAGATTCCGTCCTTAAGCATCATGGGTCACTACCCACGGCCAAATGGGAGGGGGATTTTACGAGTGAACGTAATTGCGCGACTCTAATCCAAGGCAAATAAGACTAATATTTCTCTGATTTTTTTTTTAGATGAGACTTGATAATTTGTATTATTTGTATTACCTCTTTTAAAAGGCACGAATCCATCTGCCTTCCCATCAGTTATTGGTAAACAGTAGAACAGATTGGGTTGCTATTTAGCATTAATTAGACAACCGGTCTAGGAGAAGGAAACTTTAAACAAGCAGCGTTCTATTTCTCTGAGACTTGATTATTTGGATTATTCGAACTATTGCCCCCATCTTTATGCTTATCTACTCAACGTTTCGGTCTTCTCAAACCGTCCTTCGGGGCGGGGGTCCGGTGAGCTTCGGCCATTGGACCGGTGAGTTGTGTTAACTTAATAGCGTCGATCCCAGGGGGCAATCCCCCAGGCAATACCTGCCCTCTTGACTTAAAGGGGCAGAGCTGGGTTTATTGCCCACCGTCTGAGGCGCCCTCCTTGAGAGGGAATGCCGAAGGAATCGACGTAATTTTTGTTCTCTCCCACCCATAAGCTTCGGCTTGTGGGGGCCCACGTTAAAACGAGGCCTTGTGCCCAGTCCATACAGGTGGGGTATGAGACAAATAAAAATACTCAATGTTTCGGTCAATGTGTTCTGCAGCCTTCTTCAAGTGTTACTTGTCAGACTCAGGAACCTTCTCTTCGAACTCGGGTGCCTTCATGTTGTAATCAGGAGCCTTCGCGGAACTTCGAGCCGAACCCTTTATTCAATCCCCAGAGGTAGACTGTTCTCATTCCGTTAACCATTACCGAATACAAATGTTAAGCTGTGTTAATTATTCTAGATGATTATCGCCCTTGGCCAGGTTTGACCTGCAGTCCAAATATGATTGTCGCTTAGAATTGTATTCGCTCAACACCTATATCCGTTGCGCCATGTGTCCTGCTGGACACACACTCCCAATTTGTGTAGATAACAATAAAGATGAGGACAATAGCCCCAATAATTTAAGTTATACAAATTCCCAAGCCACGTCTTGCCCTGTCGGCTAGAACAAAAGAATACACCGACTGCTACAGATTAGTAAAATATCCCCAATGGGGCCACCTGTTGGCCGTGGCGGCCCGTGCTGCTTATGGGCTGGTAATAATGTGCTAATCTAAATGCACACATACACACACAAATTTGTGAGAACAAATCTGAGTACATATTGGGAATTAGCGAACTCGATGTACACCTTTATTTGTCCAAGCCGTAGACATATGGTGAAGTCAAATATAGTTGTCTTCCCCTGGGTAAGTTCATTATAAATACTAAAGATTCTTCACCTTAAGTGGACTACAGTTAAGTTATCTTAATTATAGATATTATCTCGATGGCCTTATCGTTCAATACGTAATTTTTTGATCCTGTAAAAATAAGATATAGCTTTTGCAGACACATGAAATAGAAACCTCACTGAATTTCTTACCTTCGTATTTAACTATTACATGGGAGATCCCCCGGGTAAGATCAATATAAATTACCTAAGAATCATCACCTTAAGTGGACCACAGTTAAGTTATCTTAAGTAAAGCAATTACCTCGATAGTCTTATAGTTCAATAAGTAATTTTTTGATCCAGTAAAATAAGAGATAGCATTTGCAGACACATAAAATAAAACCCTCCCTGAATTTCTTATCCTCGTATTTAACTATTGCGTGGGACATCATTTTCGTTCTGAATTTTCTTTCTATCTAATCCTAGCTTATTATGCCCACATTATATTTGATTCGTCAGTCGATATTTATTTCTAATAATACTGTTTCAAACCTTGGTTCTTATGTTCTCTGTTGAATTAGGCTCGTTTTCGTTTCTTTGTGAGGCTTATAGGAACCATATGTCTCCTCCTACAGCTTCATAGCTTTCAACGATTTTTATAGTGGTCACACCTATTTTAAAACCCATATTGTTGGCTGACATAATTTCTTATATAATAACCACAGTCATTCTTGTAACGCTCTTCAGAAGTCGGTGAATGTACGCATCCGTTCGTATGGTGTTTTCTTTTTCTCCTGCTTGTTCCGATCGTCTACTCAAATAGCCAGCAGCTGTGCAGGCGATCTCATGGCATCGTAAGCGGCATTGTTCGCTGGACATCTAACTACAGCAACTATTACCTTCTAAGACTACATAAGCTTATTTAGCCGAGCAAATAACTATAAAAACAAACACAAAACCCTCGCCAAATTGCTCGGCCGGTAATAATTCGTAGAAAATCACCATGTTGATGAAATGAACAGAGAAATTAGGGCTATAAATCGAGACATAAATATCTGCGAGTCTCCAGTCGCGTTTAAGAATAGAGACATAATACAAAACCGTATATTGTGTCTGACGATTGAGGAGACTTATGCAAATGAGATGGGTCTGGCTATGCGCCTCCTCAAGAAAGATCCTCGTAATCTTTACGTTAATGAATTTTAACGCCATGTTTACTTTATCATTTGAAATTTATTGCTTTTTATAGGCTCTTTATTTTTACTAATGGCTTTTATTGGTATTTTTTCTTTCTATCATTTCTTTCTTTTTATAATTATCTCCCTTCTTTTAGTTTAAATGCACTATTTATTTTTTTCTGTTATTTTGTCATAACTTTCTTCTTTTCTCGTTATCTTTCTTTTTTTCTTTTTCTTATCTTCATTCTTTTTTTTACCTTCATTCTTTTCTTCCTTTTACTTTTCTATCTATTATTTTTCTTCCTTTTTCTTCCTCCGTTTCTTTACTTTTTCTTTCTACTTTTTTTTTTCCAATCTTACTCCGTTTATTTTTCTCCCTCTCTTTCTTTTTTCTGTCTGTCTTCCTTTTATTCTTCCTTTTATTCTTCATTTATTTTTCTTTCTCCCTTTCTTTTTTTATTCCCACCTTTTTTCTTTCTACCTTTCTTTTTTTCTTCTTCCATGTCTTTGTTTATTCCTACCTTTCTGTGTTTATTCCTACCTTTGTTTTTCTTCACACCTTTCTTTTTTCTTCCTATCTTTCTTCTTTCTTCTTCTTAAATTTCTTCATTTATTTTTCTTTCTCCATTTGATTTTTTTTTATTCCTACCTGTTTTTTTCTACCTTTCTTTTTCTTAACTATCTTTTTTTTATTCCCCTCTTTCTTTTTTCTTCTTCCATTTCTTGTTTTCTTCATCCCTTTCTTTTTCTTTCTACTTTTCTTCGTTTATTTTCTTCCTCCCTTTCTATTTTTCTTCTTATCTTCCTTTCTTTTTTCTTCCTAACTTTTTTCATTTATTTTTCTTCCTCTCTTTCTTCTTTGCTTCCTTCCTTTCTTTTTTCTTCCTACCTTTCTTCATTTATTTTCTTTCTCCCTTTCTTTTTGTTTTATCCTATCTTCCTTTTCTTCCCACCATTCCTTTTCTTCTTCCTTCTTTTCTTCATTACTTTTAAAATCTACCTTCCTTTCTTTTTTCTTCCCTACTTTATTTTCTTTATCCTATCTTCCTTTTATTTATATTTCTTTTTACATTTCTTCAGAAGCTGGAGTCCCTAAAGTGGTACTTCATTCTATCCCCACCCCCATAGCTGGACCCTCACTATATCATTTTGCAAACATGTTTACCAACCCCTCCGCACGATTAGGATGTGACACAAGGTCAATTTCTTAAGCGGAGTTTAACAGGTTTGAATTGAGAATTTTCCTTCTCCTAGGCTGGTTGCCTAGCCAGGGTGGAACATCCCAGTGTACATTACGTTTTACCCATATCTGAAGGGAGGGTAGTTGGATGCATACATTTTCCAATGGTATTAGCGTAATGTAAAATGAAAATTGTCTCGCCCAGGATTTGAACTCGTCTCGCCTTACCCACTTCTTACGGCGATAACCATTACACAACGCACCCTCACTTTTCGTATATTTTACAAATAAATTCAAACCCAATGAGTCAGAAATACCTACTAATAGTATCACTTCATAGCTCATCAGGGCAAGAATCTGTCTATCATTTGCTCTACTTGGGTATTGAGCACTTTTTACATTTTAACTTTAGACAATACTAGCGAGCGTTCGGCTAGAAACCACAAGGTTCCTAGTTCGATACCGGCCCTCGCCAACTCAGCGTATGAGTAGCACAGGGATCTGTGCAGGAAAGTGAGGAGCTGATGGTAGGTGTGGCGCCCCACCTCAGACGCTAAAATAATCACCTTTGTCTAGCGCTAGTGAAAAGGGGATAGACTCCATCGGTAATTGGCTGATACCGACAGTAGGCCACCCCTACGACTTTACTTACTTACTTATATCTCTCTATCTCTCTCTCTCTCTCTCTCTATATATATATATATATATATGTATATAATTTTATGATTTGCTTTTGAAGCATTGTTATGTAAAGTATATCATTAATCATATTTTTTGAAGGCAGACAATACGTATATCGTATAAAATTCGATAGATATTGAAAATAATCATAACAAGCAAAAACAAGCGAATAAAGTGCGCTACGGCAACACCGTATAGCTGTTTCAACTTTATTAAGTCTCATCAATGGTGTATACTATATTATATATACAATATTTTTGGCCAAGTATTATAGTGTTAATCAAGTATTTTCCGTTGGGGCAAGCCTCTAGGTTTTTTTCTTTTTTTCATTTTTTCTCCAGGTGAAGTTTGGTAGTATATTTTTTTACTAAAAAGCTAATTGCCGGCTTTTCCTCGCCGTAAGTGTGTTGTATATTGTACAAGCGGAAGTAGGATTTTCCGGTTGGATCGAAACAAAGAAAAGATTACAAAATGACAAAGGACTTTTTCCCGGTAAAAGCGAATAAAGAAGTTAAAAAATGGAAGCGAGGCTTTCCGGTCAAAGGTCCTTTATCAGATCAAAAGATAAAGATGCGTAGGAGTATCTATCGCTATAAAGGCCAGACGGTTCGAGCCGACAGTCAGTCAGACAGCGGACGGCGGACAGAGAACAGTGAGTGACCGACGCTCACGGTCCGTCGCGCCCAAGGGCGGTGAGACACCGCCAGCCACCCCTTTACCTCAACATCGCCAGTCATCCCAGCAATAGTAGTAGTCATTGTCAACGCTCGCCACCCACCACGCGAGGAAGAAAGAAAGAAAATCAAAGTTTTTACAATACCCATGTGTTGTGATTTTCTAAGTCCGACTACTACATACTTCGCTACGTAACAATATATATCACAACGTTACTTACATGATTTAGCAGCATGAATTTGAAGCCGCTATATAACATATAGAATTTGATGCCAGTATATAACAAGGGTTTACTAATAGAATTAGTATATTATATTTTACAAATATAAACGTACTGATAACCGCTCATCCTGATCACAACTTCAATTAATGATCAGTAAAAAATAATCAGGGTACTATCTTTTTGACGGAAAATATATTCGCTAGCAATCTGCACAAATTTTGCTTTTTGTGAATATTTCATAAGTCTTCAATAAGTAAGAAAAAGTGAGGGCAATTTCACATCCTCTTTATATGTGTACATATTAAATGAATCATTATCCATGAGTCTGCATTTGGACTTGGGGGCATAGATCTACAAGTGGAAATATATATATATATTTGCATATAATTGTGTGCATGTGCATAATCATATATATATATATATATATATATATATATAAGTATTTATTTATACATATACATATATATACATGACTATCTATCTATATATGTGTATATATATATGTATAAATATAGGTATATATATTTATAAATATATATATATATATATATATACCTATATTTATACATAAATATATGTTTATATATGTTTATTTATATATATATATATTTATTTATATATGTTTATTTATATATATATATATATATATATGTTTATTTATATATATATATGTTTATCTATATATATACATATGTTTATTTATATATATATACACACATATGTTTATTTATATATATATACACACACACATATATATATATATCCAATAGACCAGATAAGTAGACGGTGGGAAGGATTCTATTTGAGAGGTTCTTTATCCTTCAAACACACACACACACACACATATATATATATATATATATATATATATGTGTGTGTGTGTGTGTGTTTGTCTCTGTGCGTGTGCGTGAGTGAAGAATATAACATATTCAGAGAAATCTGACAAAATGTGGAACAATATGTAAGAAAAGTGAATAACAACACAAACAATCAATTCAATTAATATTTCGTCTCTGTTAATTTGGAAACGTCTTCATTCTTAACTTTTCCTACACACACACACAAATATATATATATATATAATAAAGATAATCTAATGAGTCAGACGAACCTACTATTAGTTTCGCATAAAGCTCTTCAGGGCTAAAATCTGAGTCAGATTTTAGCCCTGAAGAGCTTTATGCGAAAGTAATAGTAGGTTTGTCTGACCCATTAGATTATCTTTATTATTTGGCTCTACTTATGTATCGAGCACTTTTTACTTATTAGCTATTCTCCTAGCGGTTATATGAATATATATATATCTTATATACATATATATACATGTAAATTGTTTTTTCTTTTGGCCAAATACTGTACCAATAGATTATTTTTTGTTGGTACGAATATCTTGGTCCTTTCTTTTTTTCAAAAATTGTTTTCTTCCTGGTTGATGTCTGGTAGTATATTTTTACAATCAAACTATTTGCTGTTTTTTTTTCTCTCCGCAAGGATCTACCAACACGCTTGGTATATTAAAATTATATATTATATATATATATATATATATATATATATATATATATCTCACTAACTTACTCGTTAGGATAAACCAAGGTAGATATTCACTGACTCATTAGGCTTACTTTATATATATATATATATATATATATATATATATATATATAGGTTATTTCCTATTTGAGTAACATAAATGACCCAGAAAAAACAGAAACCAAATTATTTATTTATTTTCCCATTAATCTAACCCTAAACCCTAACCGTAACTCTTGTTGGACTTAAACTAAAAAAAAAAACCCAAAAACATTAAAATTAAAATTAACAGTTTTATAACAAAATTTGTGGGTTCAGTTTTTCTGGGTCACCCTGTAATATTATGTTACTCAACTAGAGGGTTAGGGTTAAGATTAGGGTTGGGGTTTAGGGTTAGTTTAATGGGAAAATAAATAATTTGGGTTCTGTTTTTTCTGGGTCAACCTGTAATATCATGTTACTCAACTAGGAAATAACCATATATATATCTATATATATTGGTTAGGAGGTTGATTTAGAAGGCTATCACAATGCAGTTTGGAATAAATAAAAAATAATAATACGGTAACAATGGTGTTGTGTGTTGACCTGTATTTTTTATTAAAATATATAATATATAATATATAATATAATTATAATATATAAATATATAATATAAAAATACAGGTCAACACACAACACCATTGTTACCGTATTATTATTTTTTATTTATTCCAAACTGCATTGTGATAGCCTTCTAAATCAACCTCCTAACCAATACATACACAATGCTTCAAGCAAATTATGAAACTCTCTTATATATATATATATATATATATATATATATATAATAGTACAATACCTCTTATGGATACGTACAGAATTGTCGTAAGTAATTCACTATCTCCATCGCCGATTACGGATTCTTGTGCATCATATCGTCTCCGATAGCAATCCCAATTTGAATCCGGCATCTTAAGGTTGCCACCCTGTTACCTACGTGGTAAATGTATATATGATGTACACAAATATTTGATATCGTTTAAATGTGAATATAAGATTAACTACAAGTCCTCGGTAAACAAAACTAAATAGGCTTGGTACTGAATTATAAGAATTTATTTATCAAAATTGAAACAGGATACTTAGAATTTAAAAGCAATTTCACAGAGTTGCATACTTTTTTCTTTGACTGTATTCTAGCGTATTTTAACGCAAACTATCTTTTCATTGCTAGTGAATGTCATTCTTATTTCTGAAATTCATGAGAGATCTTAACGTTTTTATCTGTATTCTGATAGCACTTGACCTCCAGCAAAGCAGGTCAATCTGATTTTCCCAAACTTATTCACTTCTGCACAATACACACACATACAATCACACACACAAACACACACTTGCATACACACTCATATTTATATATGTATGTATATAGGAAGCGCGTCG
>CM042165.1:73038797-73051297 GCA_023376005.1 Doryteuthis pealeii
TATATATATATATATATATATAATCATGTTGTTATAACTTATCCGGTTGTTTAACTTTCGGATTGTATAGAGTTTAAGAAGTTGGCCGCTTATGTGAGTAATAAATGGAATCTTATTTGTTGTTTTTTTTGTTTTTTGTTTTTGGTGGTGGGGGTGGGGTTGGTGATATGCGTTGCAGGGATGGCGGTGGGGGAATGTTGTTTTTGTTGTTGGTGATCGTGATGGTGATAGATTTAATGGCTGTGGTGATAGTGTAGGACTTTGTTTTTTTTGTTTATATTTTTTTTTGTGATGGTAGTGGTTGTCGTGGTGATAGAGTTTATCGTTACGGTGATGGTGGTGGTGGTGGCTTTTATTGTTGTTTAATTTTTTTTGTGTTATGGTGGAGTGGTTGTGATAGAGTCAGTGGTTGAGGTAGGTTTGTTGTTTTTATTGTTTATGTTTTGTTTATTGTTTCTTGTTTGCGGATGTGGTGGTGATAGTGTTAATGTTTCTAGTGATAGCAGTAAGAGGATTTATTGTTTTGTTTTATTGTTTTGTTTTTGTTAGTAGTTGCAGTGATGGTGTTGGTGTGGAGGGGTTGTTGTATTTTCTTTTATATTTGTTTTTGTTTTTTTTGTTTCTTTCCTTATATTTGTGTTTTGAGTCTTTTTTTCTTCTTTTCTCTCCCCCACCCCTCTCTCTCTCTCTTTTTCCCTCTTTTTCTATGGAAATGTAAGTTTTCCTGCAGGGAAATTTAAAATTGTATGGATCACGTGACACGTAAATTTGAGTGTTTACGTATCCGATGTTTGTAAATGACAAGTGGAAGGCAACAGGACTGGAGGGAGACAGTTGGGGAGGTTGGGCTTGGTAAGGAACTTTCAGGAACTTGAGTGGAAAGAAACGACAAAAGAAAGAAGATGGAACGGAGAAAAACTATATATATATATATATATATATATATATAAAGTAAGTAAAGTCGACGGGGCGGCCAAAAGTCGGTATCAGCCAGTTAGCGAGGGAGTCTATCCCCTTTTCAATAGACCAAGGAGATTGTTTTAGCATCTGAGGTGGAGCGCCACACCTTTCCATCAACTCCTTACTTTACCTCACAGATCCCTGTGCTACTCATACGCTGAGTTGGCGAGCACCGGTATCGAAGTAGGAAACTTGTGTTTTCTAGCCGAACGCTCAACCGACTGAACTTATACAGAGATGCTGATAGGGAGGCGTCCTGTGTCCCTGACACAAAAAATAATAAAGGACGCAGTAGAATCGTATTCACGTGTTTCAAGTGTTTTTCTTTTTTCTTCTCGCAAAATTTCAAGCTAACTGTAAATACATTTCAATAGTTTCTTAGTAATGAATTACACAGAATAGGTTACAATGTAGTAGTTAGACGGCTTTAGTTGGGGAGCATAAATTTTTCCGGGGACTCATTCAAAGCGCATATATGCGTCCGAGGACGCACTAAATCAAAAAGCTATTAGAATCACGATATATATATATATATATATATATATATATATATATATATATATATATATAATCCAAAAGTCCAGAGAAGAAATCTTCCTTACGACACAAGAGTTTTATTTAAAAAAAACTGTCATAGTTTGAGAGCTCAATGTGTGCTCTTAATGTTAGAGTCACAGAGCAAATATATAAGTAAAGAAATAACAAAAGACTTAGAGATTTAGCATTATAGTCTAAGTATAGTCTAAGCTCCCTGAAATAGACTATAATGCTAAAGTCTCTAAGTCTTTTGTTACTTATATATATATATATATATATATTAGTCGAGATGGCCTAAAGTCGGTATCAACCGGACAGTGAGGTAGTCTATCTCTTTTTCACTAATGCTAGACCAAGTGTTTTGGTATCTGAGTTGGAGTGACACACCTAACATCAACTCCTCATTTTAACGCACAAAACCCTGTGCTACTCATATGCTGAGTTGGTTAAGCCGTTATCGAATCCGAAACCTTGTGGTTCCTAATCGGAGTTCAAATCCTGTACAAGGCTGTTTACTTTCACATAGTGCTAATACCTGTGGGAAGAGTATGGATCCAACTATCTCCCTCAAGCTACGGTTAAATGGTAAAGCAGACTGGACACTTTAACCTTAGTATGACAACCTGTCTAAGAGAAGGAAAACTGAATTAAAACATGTTGAACTCCGCTTAAGAAATTGACCTTGTGTCACATCCTGGTCGTGCGGAGGGGTTGGTAAATATATATATATATATATATATATATATATATATAGGCAACGCTCTCCTATAAAAAGGGATGGTGCACTCTCTGGTGGCCTTTACATATATACAGATGCTGTGTATTTATCAGTTAAAATCCTCTTCCCATTCCGTAAGTAACGATGGTTAAGCAGCTTGACTGGTGCTGAATCGATCGGGTTCCCCTCCCGGAAGTAGCCTATAAATGTCTAGCCACATTGATGAGACGTGATACGCGGAAACACAATGAAGAGGCCGGGTTAGCTCAGTCGGAAGAGCGTTCGGCTAGAAGCCACAAGGTTCCTAGTTCGATACAGGCTCACACCAACTCAACGTATGAGTAGCACAGGGATATGTGCGGAAAAGTAAAGGCGCTGATGGTAGGAATTGCGCTCTGCTTCAGATACTAAAAGAATCTCTTTGGTCTAGCGCTCGTGTAAATGGTAGAGCAGACTGGAAACTTTAACATTAGTATGACAACTATCTAGGAGAAGGAAAACTGAATTCAAACCTGTAAAATTTCGATTAAGAAATTGAACTTGTGTCCCATCCTACTCGTGCGCAAGAGTTAACTGGTTCGATATCAACTCAGCGAATGAGTAGCACAGGGATCTGTGCGGTAAAGTGAGGAGCTGATGGTAGGTGTGGCGTTCCATCTCAGATGCTAAAATAATCTCCTTGGTCTAGCACTAGTGAAAAGGGGATATACTCCCTCGCAGTCCGATACCGATACCGACATTAGGCCGCCTCGACGACTTTACTTAATTTTTATACATATATAAGCCGCATTCCCAAAGACCTACTGCATAGCGAATTAGTAGAAGGCACCCGACCGGTAGGGAGACCACGCCTACGCTTTAAAGACGCCTGCAAGAAGGACATGAAGACATGCCATATCAACACCAACACATGGGAGGTTGGTGCAGAAAACCCAGCGGCCTGGCGCTTCCTTGTCGGACACGAAAAGGAGTGAAAAAGAGAGGAAAGAAGCCGTCCTAGAAAAAAAGAGCCAGAATGAAGGAGGGACAACAGCAACTCCAGAAGGCATCACTCTTTGTTTGCAGTCACTGCACCAGAGAATGCCATTCAAAATTTGGCCTGGTCAGCCAGTCTCGCAGATACAGCTAAAAAAATAGCAGACGAAAGGGTGCCAACACACACACACACACACATACATTTATATATAGATATTTTTTAAACGCACAAATACTCCGCTTTTCGGGACGAGGGTCCGGTGGGTACGATCACTGGACCTATGTTGTACATAAACGACGTTGTTCCCAGGGGGTTATCTCCCAGACAACGCCCCCTTGATTTAAAGAGACAGGGCTGGGTTTATTGTACTGGGCCTAAGGCGCCCCCACCCCCTTGAGGGGTAATGCCGACGAGATTGACATTTTTTTCTTGCAACCACCATCCCAAGAGACTCGGCTCACATTAAAAAATTGGACACTACGCCATCGTCTTTAGCTGACTAAAAGATGCCAACACGCACACACACATACACACACACATATATATTTATAAATATATTTTTTAAAGACCTTGTGTCATACCCGCATACGTGGTATGCTAGGTAAATATATATATATATATATATATATATATATATATATATATATATATATATATATATAGTTAAAAAATTAATGGTAAAATGAATGAATGGATGAAATAAAAATGAATGGAATGAGGGGTATAAATTAAAAATCCTTTCCAAGGGACCCCTCTCAAAAGTATTAAAACACTTTTTGAGAGTGGGGTCTCTGATAGAAAGTCTTTCTCATCTATTATTAGACTCCTTTGAAGCATCAAGTTAATATAATTATTCTATAAGTTATTAGAAAAGATAAAATGATAAAATTATATATATATATATATATATATATATATATATATATATATATAGAGAGAGAGAGAGAGAGAGCATTAGCCTTCTTTATGTCCTCATCAATCAAGAGATAGATAAGCAAAGATTATCTGGCTGTAAAAGATTAATATTAATATAGAAAATAACAGGCAATCATGAAAATAGCTTGAAAAATAAACTGAATACACTGTTTCTGTCGAGGTATACAGCTACCCCTTTTAATAATAACTAGCAGGACCTGTGTATATACCACAGTATGCTAATCTAATTATTACAACGTTTGGTATGTTTACTTAAGAGCTATTACCAAAATAGTTCAATATGTAAAAAGTATGATAATCTAATTATTACGACGTTTGATATGTTTACTTAAGAGCTATTAACAAAATAGTTCAATATGTAAAAAGTATGATAATCTAATTATTACAACGTTTGGTATGTTTACTTAAGAGCTATTACCAAAATAGTTCAATATGTAAAAAGTATGATAATCTAATTATTACAGCGTTTGATATGTTTACTTAAGAGCTATTACCAAAATAGTTCAATATGTAAAAAGTATGATAATCTAATTATTACAACGTTTGATATGTTTACTTAAGAGCTATTACCAAATAGTTCAATATGTAAAAAGTATGATAATCTAATTATTACGACGTTTGGTATGTTTACTTAAGAGCTATTACCAAAATAGTTCAATATGTAAAAAGTATGATAATCTAATTATTACAACGTTTGATATGTTTACTTAAGAGCTATTACCAAAATAGTTCAATATGTAAAAAGTATGATAATCTAATTATTACAACGTTTGATATGTTTACTTAAGAGCTATTACCAAAATAGTTCAATATGTAAAAAGTATGATAATCTAATTATTACAACGTTTGGTATGTTTACTTAAGAGCTATTACCAAAATAGTTCAATATGTAAAAAGTATGATAATCTAATTATTACAACGTTTGATATGTTTACTTAAGAGCTATTACCAAAATAGTTCAATATGTAAAAAGTATGATAATCTAATTATTACAACGTTTGTATGTTTACTTAAGAGCTATTACCAAAATAGTTCAATATGTAAAAAGTATGATAATTTAATTATTACAACGTTTGGTAAGTTTACTTAAGAGCTATTACCAAAATAGTTCAATATGTAAAAAGTATGATAATTTAATTATTACAACGTTTGGTTTAGGAGCTATTTACTTAAGATTACCAAAATAGTTCAATATGTAAAAGTATGATAATTTAATTATTACAACGTTTGGTATGTTTACTTAAGAGCTATTACCAAAATAGTTCAATATGTAAAAAGTATGATAATTTAATTATTACAACGTTTGGTATGTTTACTTAAGAGCTATTACCAAAATAGTTCAATATGTAAAAAGTATGATAATTTAATTATTACAACGTTTGGTAAGTTTACTTAAGAGCTATTGCTAATACTTCAAGATGTAACAAATATAATAATCTTGACTTAACTCTCTCTCTCTCTCTCTCTCTCTCTCTCTCTTTTCTTTCCTTCTTTTCATCCTTTATGTTCGATTGAAACAGATTACCGTTATCGCTTTCGCACGCTCCCACCCATTTCTTTATTTCCCCCCTACTCTCTGTCTTTCTTATTATATTTTTCTGCGTAGCATGTCCCTTTTCTTCCTTTGTGTCTTCATTCTTTGCGATAAAAAACAGAATGGTCCATTATTTAGCTGGGGTGAGGTTGTATAATATCTACATTAACTTGCCGACCAAAAAGTGACAAAAACACGACTCGGAAAATCTCTAAATTGGCCCGCAAATTCCCCTGACGCTAGCCCGCTAAAACATAGTGTAAATTAAGGCAGGAGGCCGGGACGACATAAGATCAAAATTACTAAAATATATTCCAAAATTCACAATTTCAATACTACAAATAAAACAAACATGTAACTTCTTTTTTCTTCTTCAATTCATTCTAATTTTACGTTGGGGCATTTACATGACACACTGCCATTTGGAATGCTTCAGTTTTAGAATTGGGGGAATAAAATGGGACAAATAAGAAATCTGCGATTATTCGACTCCAGATAATCTGGATTTACATTTAACATTGCATCTTGAACAATTTAGATGATTCTTTTTTTTTAACCAGAGGTGATAATTGACGGAAGATTTTAGGAACATGAGTATTATTAATTTTGATAAATATAATATAATTTTTTTTTAATGGCACCATAAATTCCTGAGTGTCCCGTAATCATACTGGTTTAATTTTTAATGTTCAAAACAGACTCAGCCAAAAACACTGAATCTAGTCCTAACATATATCTGTATATGTATTTATGAGATGAGGCTTGATATGAATAATTATAATATTTACGACTGTTGTCGTCATCTTTATTGTGTATAAACACAACGTTCAGTTTCCTGTAATCTTAGGCTCAGTTTTAGATGTTTTTTAAATCATTTAACTTATCTTAAAATAAGTAATCTTCAGACGATTACCCATGAGTTCAAACGTAGTTTCGGAGCTTAATCGTTACATCTCGATTAAGAGCGCACCAAGCAGTATAAATGCCAATAAAACTATTGACTTATAATGTTTAAAAAATATTTTAATAGGTTTCTACTAACTTACTTATGATCTAATTAAATTTTATTGTTTATACCTTTAAATTTAAAAAAATATTTACTAGCAAAAAATGCACCCTCCGATTGCAAGAACTTTAGTTTTAATATAATTGTATATAATACTAAATTAGAAAGAATTATGAAATTAAATAGGAATACAAAAAAGATCACGCTTTATTCTAATTGATTTCAATATAAATTTATACATAGGATCGCTTTTAATAATGCACAAAAAATCATGGACTCCAGGGAATGGATTTTTTTAAAAGTAGATATATTGGCTTTTCAGTCTCGGAAGACTATAATCAAGTTTTTGTGCCCCTGAAGTTACAGAGCCTCCTGTGACTGTGAAGTCCGATGTTTGAAAAACATTCTCGACCACAGATGTCGCATTTGAAGGCTGTCCCTGAAGATGTTGATGTTCCGGTGATTTGTTGCCGCTGCTTTCTTCTAGACCTCTTAGCTTCATGGTGTTGCGTCAGGGGGACTTCTGACATGAACAGTCCTCTACGGAGATTCAGCCGCCATTGAGGGCGGTCCTGAGCCAAATTTTCCCAGCTGGAATGGACAATACCAAAGCACCTGAGATCATTCTTGCAGACATCCTTGAATCGCAGCTGGGGGCGACTAATCTGTCTTTTACCAGACATAAGCTCTGCATAAAGAATTTCTTTAAGAATGTTAAAAGTGGATACCATGAAATTAATAATCTGAAGAAAGTCCGAAGAACCTGATATAGGACTATTAAAAGGATATTGTAAGAATTGCTGTCTACAGTCTATGAGGAACAAAATATAAGTTCACAGAATGCAATGACGAAAGGGGAAGCACATGTACTTTTAACCTTATTTATTCACATATAAACTCAACAACACTCAAAATAACAAGTACTTAGGAGCAGTACTTACAGGTCATATATCTCCCTCGTTGAGAGCGGTGTCAGGTTGAGTCTTCAGTTGTTACTCACTCACTGAGGTGAAAGTTCCTTTAGTCACAAGAAACTGAGACAAGAGCTCGTTTCTACGAGGCTCACACGTTGGTACCAAAACCGTAAAGAGAATTCTTCACCCAACCTGACAAGGGACGTTACCTTTTCTACTTCCTGTCCCCGAAGGCACAGGAGAGTTCTAGTCCCTACAATATTAAGCAAGTATTCGTCTAAAAAAAAATAACCACCCTTATCTATTGTGAATCTTTAATTGCGGGTTCACATTTTACCCATGGTAGTGGGGTAATTAAATTAATACGTTGGAGAATAAATCAATAATATTAGAAATCAATATCATCAAGTAATTATTTATTAAATAAGGTTTTTATTAAAACCGGTGTGCAAATTACTCACACCATATATAATGTAAACACTTATTTCTTAATCAATTTAATTAATTTGTGTTATATATCAATATAACAAATATCGCAGGATTCTAAACACATTAATAATATGGGATGTTTTGAGTCGAATTCATCTCCGCTAGACTTTAATAGAAACATTGTTAATAGATAAAATGCTAATTAAGATTAGCTAATGATTATTTAATAACCATTGAGAATATAACGTAAATATAAAGGGAAGTGTGGCGTTGGTAGTGAAATAGTTTCGGTTACAGACAGACAGATACACAATCTCTATTATTCTAAGATTTATTTTTATATATACTAAATATCTGTTCAATCAACAGTTTCATTTAAATTGTAAAACCTATACTTCAGAATTTTTACGGCTAGCGTTCAGAGAATGGTTTTAGCAGGTGGTTGTAAGTTGCAAATGCTACATTTTGGGGCCTTCTCATTTCATGTTTTTGGACAGATTAAGTTAGTTAGGTAAGTGACAATGTTCTTTAAGACATTTTGAAATTTCAGTTTTTAGAATAACTAATTTCTTCCATTTAATTTTTCTATATCTTATAATTTTGTCAATAAGTCTAGTGACATTTATGTTGCTTGGGGCGCCCTTGAGTGAGCAGTAACGATTGAGCTCCGAAACTGCATTTGAATTAATGTGTAATCGTCTGAAGATGACTTATTTTAAGGTAATAAAAAACCCCCACCTAAACAGGGCCCGAGTTTACAGTAACCTGAATGTTCGGTTTATACACAATAAAGATGAGGACAACAGTCCGATATACCATAATTATCATAATATTGGAATTGTAACTAAAATTGTTTGTCTTTTAATACAATAAATTTTGAATGTGATTTTGCTAAAAAGTTGTGTCAGGTTGTTTGGATTTTACGGCGTATCAACCCTTGTTGAGTTATTTTATGCCGGAGATGTTTTGTTTTATTCATTCTTATTAGGTATCCATTTTTTATTATACATCATGAGAATCTTGGGACGATAACTTATCTTAAGGTAATTAAAATGATGAATAAACACCTAAAACAGAGCCCCTGTTTACAGTAGCGTGAACGTTGTGTTTATACACACTAAAGATGAGGACAACAGTTCGATATACCATAATTATTCATCTTTGATGGGCTCGTATATTCAAGGGTCATAGTCAATATGTTTAGTGGCATTTATGCTCATTGGGGTGCCCTTGAATGAGCAGTAACGATTAAACTACGTTAGAATTCATAGTTAATCAGCTAAAGAGTTTAGTAAATAAATAAAAATTAAAAAAACAAACCCAAAACACCTAAAACAGGGCCCAATGTTACAGTGGCCTGAATGTTGTGTTTATACACAATAAATATGAGAACAATAGTCCGAAATATCATAATAATTCATATCAAGCTTCATATCATGAACATATATAAAAAGAAATTGTATTTGAATTCATAGGTAATCATTTTAAGGTAATTAAAATAATAATAATAATAATAGACACTTCAAACGACAAATCGAAGAGGTTGCACATGAAAAGACTTAGACATGGTTAAGAAAAGGAAGCCTCAAAAGAGAAACTGAATCATTAATAATTGCTGCACAAAATAATGACATAATGACAAACTATATCAAAGCGAAAATTGATAAGACCCAACAAAATAGTAAATGTAGACTTTGCGGTAATAAAGATGAGACTGTAAACCATGTACTCTGCGAATGTAGCAAACTAGCACAACGGCAGTACAAAACTAGACACGACTGGTTTGGGAAGGTGATCCACTGGGAATCATGCAAAAAATTTAATTTTTACCATACAACAAAATGGTATATGTATAAACCAGAATCTGTTCTTGAGAACGAAACACATAAAATTCTCTGAGACTTTGAAATAAAAACGGATCACCTTATCCCAGCAAGAAGACCAGACCTAGTGTTGATAAACAAAAAAGAAAGAACTTGTCAACTGGTGAATTTTGCAGTTCCAGCAGATCACAGGGTGAAGCTAAAGGAAAATGAAAAAAATGGACAAATATCTGGACCTTGCCAGAGAACTGAAAAAGTTATGGAATATGACAGTGAAAGTGATACCAATTGTGGTTGATGCACTTGGAACGGTCCCAAAAGGGTTGGAAAAGGGTTCGGAAATTTGGAAATCAGAGGAAGGATTGATACAATTCAGAACGCTGCACTGCTGCAATCTGCCAGAATACTCAGAAGAGTCCTGGAGACCTGAGGAGACTTGCTGTCACTCAGACACCAGTGAAAGACGGTCAGCTAATGCTGATGTGAAAACTCAAAAAGAAGAAATGATAATAATAATAAAAACACGTAAAACTGAACCCGGGGATACAGTGGCCTGATTGTTGTGTTTGTACACGTTAAAGATGAGGACAACAGTCCGAAATATCCTAATCATTCATAGTTCAATCATCTTTGATGGGCCGGTATATGAAGGGGTAATTGTAGTCAGCAATATCGACAGTAATACATTTCGTTTTCTGGTTACTTTTGGCAAGGATTGAAAATAGATTATCAAGTGAAAGTAAGAAACTTCTGATATTTGTCAACATACAAACGGCAGGTGAAACGAGTTCATTGAATGAAGGCGTTGAATGAAGGTGAAAATGCAGCTTAAAGAAAAGGAGAAACCATTCATGCTTTCTTTTATACAAGATGCAGCTATTTCTTCAGCTAAATTCATTTCATTTTCCGCTCTTTCTCCCCGAATATATTATTAGGCCTATTCACTGTCGGTTTCACTCATGCACATAGATGCATGCATAAACACACCGTACGTTAGTCATACTACTACCACCATCGACCGCATTTGCTTGTGAAACTAAAGCACAAAGATCAATTATGTCACACGAGGCGATGACATTCCAATTGCCGTACGCCTTTAAGTCATAAATAAAGTAAGAATTTTATATATATATATATATATATATATATATTGGTTAGGAGGTTGATTTAGAAGGCTATCATAATGCAGGTGTAAAGAAAAAATAATAATACGGTAACAATGATGTTGTGTGTTAACCTGTATTTAATTCTTAATACAGGTTAACTCACAACATCATGTTACCATATTATTTTTTTTCTTTACACCTACATTGTGATAGCCTTCTAAATCAACCTCCTAACCAATATATACACAATGCTTCAAGCAAATTATAAAACTCTCTTATATATATATATATATATATATATATATATATATATATATATATGAGAGTGAGTAAATAAACAATGTGTTTATTTGATATGGCTTTTAGCCGACAATTTTTGGAGGATATGTGCTTAATTGAAGTCATACCTAATTTTTGAAAATGAATTAGTTAATAATTAATGAATTCTAGGCGGCCATATATGTTCAAATGTAAGGCTAAACAAATCGAGAAAATTTGACATTTTCTCGATTTGTTTAGCCTTACATTTGAACATATATGCCCGCCTAAAATTCATTAATTATCAACTAATTAATTTTCAAAAATTAGGTATGACTTCAATTAAGCACATATCCTCCAAAAGTATGTATATATATACCAACACTAGGTCAATTTCCTAAGCGGGGTTTTACAGGTTAGAATTCAGAGTTTTCCTTCTTCTAGACTGGTTACCTAGTCATGGTTAAAGAGCCCAGTCGGCCCTGCTAATTACCCATACTGGAGGAAGAATTGGGTTCATACTTTTCCCAAGGGTATTAGCGCTATGTGAAATGCAAACAGCTTCGGCCAGGAATTGAACTCGGGTCGACGAGTCCATTTCCTATGACTCTAACCATAAGGCCACGCGCCTTTAATACAATGTGGTCCGTTGGTTAGTTGTACTCCATGTCAACCCTTGTTGTGTTTTATTATTATACCATAGGATACTGATGTGGATGAGAACACAATGAGATTAGTACATAGATGTGAACTGACTATTAATCTACACATATATAGATTTGTGTATAAGACGCATTATTTTTCCAGATTTTGCAGCCAAAAAGATGAGGGTGCATATTATACATGAGAACTATATAATTAACTTTTTTCCGGGCCACATGCCCTCATCATATTCAGAACAGGATGACCAAAAGTAAATTATATCTATAGTCCAAACTAATGTGCTTTACACCATTACAGAAAAGTATCCACTGAAATGTGTTTATAATTTTGTTTCTCCTAATCTGAACTTATTTTTACTGCAAAATTGTTGCATTTTGCATGAACATGTCCGTGCATTTGTCTAAATACTATGTAAATTTTGTGTTTTAAGATATAATGTAAACAATATAAATTCTTATTTTTAGTCAGTATGAACTGATAAAAAGTTGAACAAATACTAAGTTTAGATTAAATTTAGCTGCTACAATTTCTAAAAAGTCAGTACATATTATACGCAGGATTTTTTTTTTTTTTGTATTACAAATTTATGAGTACGTGTTATACACAAATAAGTATGGTATCTATTTTCTTTCCTAATTTA
>CM042165.1:73058492-73073492 GCA_023376005.1 Doryteuthis pealeii
ATATACTATATATATATATATTTTCTCATATCTACATGTATTATTTATATATATATATTATATTTTCTCATATATCATGTATATATATATAATATATATATATTTCTCATATATACATGTATATAATATATATATACTATATATATTTTCTCATATATACATGTATATGTATATATATATATATTATATTTTCTCATATATCATGTTATATATATATATATATTATATTTTTCTCATATATACATGTATATTATATATATATATATCATTTTCTCATATATACATGTATATATATATATATATATATATATATATTTTCTGCATATAACATGTATATATATTATATATATATATATATAATTTCTCATATATACATGTATATATATATATATATATATTATTATATATATATAATATTTCTCATATATACATGTATATATATATATATAAGTATATATAATATTAGATATACGATTTTTCTCATCTCGTCAGTGTATAGATATTGTAATATATATATATATATAATATATATATATCACATTTTCTATATATACATGTATATATATATATATATATATATATATATATATATATTTTCGTAATATATTAATGTATATATATATATATATATATATATATCTAATTCATTTTCTCATATATAATTATATAATACATATATATTATATTATAGCATATATATATAATTAAGTGTATATATAAGAAAATTATATATATATATACTGTATATATATATACATATAATATATTATACTGTACATTGAGAAAATGTATATATATCTATATATATATATATATATATACATGTATATCTAAGAAAATGTTATATATTATAATACATATACATGTTATATATAAGATATATATATATATCTATATCCTATATATTATACATGTATATATAAGATATGTATATATATATTACATGTATACATAAAAAAATGTATTATATATATACTATATACATATATCCATATATAGTTAAGAATATGTAAATATATACATATATCCATATATATATAGAAATGTATATATATACATATTCCATTATATATAAGAAATGTATAATATATACATAATATCCATATATATATCTAGAAAATTAAATATATACATATATCATATATTATAAGAAATGTATACATTATCCATATATATTAAGAATGTATACTATATCCATATTATAATATACAGTATAACATAAGAAAATATATATATATATAATATATACAATACATACATGTAATACATAAGAAAATATATATATATACATATATCCATATATATATATACATATTATTACATGTTATACATACATATATATATATACTATATACATATGTAAATACCCCATGCACACATATACATATTATTAAAGTTGTATGTATGTGTATATATAGTGCATTTCTGTAAATGTGCTGTCAGCTATATAGATAAATATCGCTGCCTTTGTGTTCTAGCATTTTTTTAATTATCGTCCTCCTCCTCTGGATTCTCTGTCTTCCTTTTGTGTTAGAGACAACCTTATGTAAAGAGAACGCCTACAACGACTTGAACGCTTTGAAATCACCCAATGCAAAGCAAATTGAACAAATCAACTCTGCATTTACAACAGACGCTAGCAATCTAAATGAATCAAATATAGCGCGAAATCCGGCTCGTATTATCTCATTATTTGTCATTGTAGTTAATTCAGTAGTCATCGTCTGGTACAAGGCTTCCCGTCAGTGGAGCACTTGTTTAGAATTGATCTGTGTGAACGAAAGAAACATCATCTTTCCGAACATCGCTATCTGACCCGTGATATAATTCTAAGTAAGTAAGTAAAGTCGTCGGGGCGGCCTAAAGTCGGCGAGGGAGTCTATCCTCTTTCAATAGAGCTAGGACCAAGGAGATTGTTTTAGCATCTGAGGATGGGAGCGCCCGACACCTTACACCAGCTCCTATTCTCTACTTCTTACCGCATCAGATCCCTGTGTATCCTACATACGTGCGTGTTGGCTGCGGCGACCGTGATATATCGCAATAGGAACGTGCTGCGATTAGTCTAGATCGAACAGCTATCTACCGACCTTGAGCTAAGACCTGAACCCATCTCATACTTCGTTATCTCATCATCATATGAGTAGGACTTGCCGTATCGTGAAAAACATACGCACTTCCTTCCTCTCTTTATCGTAACTTATTAGAGACGATGCAACTATAAAATTCGAGTTGTAAACTCTCCTAAGAGATATATCAAGAACTAGACCTGAACATACTGATACTAGCCGCAACTACAGATGCAAGGTTGACAAGTGAAACGACACACCTCGAAATTCAAAACCAAAGCATCAATCTCCATCAGAGTGCTGATAGGTACATGTTCCTGCGTCCCTAATCCACAAATCTAAAAGGACGCAGTAAACATCATACTCCATACGGTCGCCAGCTCTATATCTCTTTTCTTGCCTTCAGCTATCTTCAAGCTATAAGTGATACAAGCTAAGTAAGACTTCAATGAGTTTCTTAGAATAATTAATTACACAGGAATAGGTTACAAGTGTATCTCTTAGTTTGGACTAAACTGTATCGTAATAACTTCATTGCAATCCGGCTCTAGGAGAAGTGAAAACTTATGAAATTTTACCTAACACGACCTGTTGAACTCCGCTTTAAGACAATGACCTTGTCGCGTCACATCCCTGCTTTGCGGGGGTTTCGGTATCAATAAATATATTTACATAAAGGAAATATTGGTAATCGGTATGGAACTCATATGAATTCTGAAACATTCCATTGGCAACGCCGTACTGAGGAAAAGGAAATCTGAATTCAAACCTGTGAACTCCGCTTAAGATAATCGACCTTGTTCACATCCAGGCTCGGGCGGAGGGGCTTTGGTAAATTAATTTATACTTATCAATAAAGGGAATTGGTACGTCTGGACTAAATTTAAATAGTATTATTAGCGTTGTTCCGGACTATTGTACCCCATCTTCATTGCTTATTTTACACGTTTTCGGTTCCGATATACCCTCCGGCCTTTCTTTCAGGTAATTTTGCGACTCGGAGTAACTTCTCGGACTCGCGGACCTTCGTTTCGAACTTACAGAATTTTGTCTGTGCGAAATTCCCGTGAGTTCGATGCAAAAAAGGTTCCCGGTCCGACAAGAAACCACCGAAGAAGGGCCGGAGGGGGTCTCTATCGGCCGAAACGTATTACAACATAACAATCGAAGATGGGACCGAATGTCCGAATAAACACAGATAATACTGAATCCTTCAATGCCTCATCTCAAACATTCAGAGAAATAGTAAATTTGATAACTTCCAATGTTTCGACCGGAAATAGTTGGTATATTTTCGTTTACTTCGTATTTTATGAGTCATATCTTGTTAATATTAATAATTCTTTGTTCGTTCAAATCAACCGCCATGTGGACGTGCCATCTAGACAATAATAATGACGGTGAAAGCCTATCAATGAGATGAGCGATGTCTGAGATGTAGTGATAGGAAAAAGGAAAATTATAATTTACATTCGACAGGCGGGCTTCCGTGAAAAAAAACCCAAGGTGTTAACTAACCCCATACAACATTATGCAGAATGCCAGCATCCACGTCGTTTGTGCTGGTCAGACACATATGAGATCAAGAGATAGATTGCTACATGTTTCCTATTTATCTAGCAACGAATCATCATCGAATCATCATTTAAGATCCTATCCTCCCAAATCACTACGGCCACCGATCACATATAAATCCATAAATGAGAGACAAGAATAAACAGGGAAGAATCATATCGGTTGTAAGTATACCAGTATTTTCTTATTGGGAGTGATTAATATATATCAGTTTTAAGTTTATATCTGATTGATATTTAAACTTGATTTAAAATCCACCATTCATTCTAAGGGTACCACTATATAGAATAATACTTTTCACTCCTAGTGCACACGATAACTATTTTCCTATATACACCTACTTGAGCTTCGCTATTATGCTACTATAATACTCAGTAGAACTGGAAGGACCAAACTCTTCAGAAAATCACGGCTGAATATCCTAGCTTTAATACCCGATTATGCGAAGGTTATTAGTTGTTGACCAGCAAATATGACAGCCCTTATCCAAAAAAAGGGTTCCGATACCACGCAGTACTGGTCAGAAAAGCTAATCAGACACAATGCTTGTTTTTTCTAAAAAAACGTTCTTGATATCACGCCCGCCAACTCTACTGTCCAGGAGTTTAACTTGATTTTACCTACTATCTACTCAGTTATTAGGCCGCCTATTAAACGGTAGCTCTTATTACTGAACTACCATATATATCCCGTGTATAAAAGTTTTGTTCTTGTTCGAACGACTTTCGTTGTTTGACCGCTCTGATTCAAGTGCACGCCTATGCGGAAAACAGAAAGCAAAACTAAATAACAGAACAGAAAAACGATAATTTTTAATTATCCACAGCTGTCTTGCTCATAATCCGCTGTTCTATTAACTTTCGATATAATTTCGGGTGAAGAGTACTCTTTGTAAGGCTATAGAAAGACGTGGGCGGATAAAAGTAGAAATCCAGCTCGTATATGTTGATAAAAACAAACAATCTGAAAGTGAAAGGATTTGGCGTTTGTTTTTATAGTCGTGATGTTTTTCTCTTCCAAAATCTGGTGGTTGACTGTAAGCCTTCATGCCCGAAAACTAGTCACCTGGCTAATCGTTCGCAAGCCATGTGCCACTTGATGAAATTAGAGAATAACTGATATAACAATAAATAAAAATAGAATTGAGTATTATCGTCACTCAAAACAAAGAGCTTGCGTCTACACCACAAACATCTCTATGATATTCAATAATCCACTTTGTTCGCTATACTCAAAACTCTTCCGACAGTGTTCATCATCCTGCACATCCAGGCTGGTTTAAAAAGATCATGACCGTCCAAAACAATCCCAATCCTAGACAAAACCAGTCCTAACATATTAATACTGACACCGGTCTGGGCCCCGAATCAGAATGTCTCTCGACAGTCTGTAGATCTCATCGACGACTCTTACCTCGTTCATATATCGATATATCAGATTCGTGTCCTAAGTTCCAAAGTTCAGTGCGCTCTATACTCGTACCACATAATACACGACTTCTACACATTATATTCTCTAATCTGATAGCACTGTACTAGTGTTATTTCTCGCTGATTCCATTATCCACAGCATATCTCACCGACCGTTAATCATCTTGCAACGCCTCTGGTTAAAAATTAGACCGTCCAAATCTAGCTAGTCTAAAAAAATATCTATATATTAATACACTTGTTTCCTTAATCTTCCGACAGTTATCATCTGCAACATCCTCTGGTTAAAAATCAGACCGTCCAAAACAATCTAGTCTAACAAAACATCTTTATTTAATACACTTGTTCCTTAAAATGCCGACAGTTACCATCTTGCAACACCCACTGGTTAAAATCAGGCGTCCAAATCAAGCTAGTCATAAAAAACATCTTATATTAATACATTTGTTCCTTAATCTTCCGACCGTTGTTATTTGCAGCACCCTTCTGAAGTTTAAACATATTTTTCATGGATCTTAAAAAGTATTCATTACAGCCTCTACATTAGGATAACATTTACATATGAATGTTTCTCATCATTCTATAGACATCACCATTACTGCCATTTTTAGATGGGACAAATTATATATATAGCTCAGTCGGTAGAGCATCCGCCTAGGAATCACAATGTTCCTGGTTCGATACCGGCCATCGCCAGTTTAGCGTATGAAAGACACAGTGATATACGGTGGTAAACTGAGAAGCTGATGGAAGTGTGGTGCTCCAACTCATACGCTAAAAAGCAATCCCTTGGTCTAGCGCTAGTGAAAAGGGGATATACTCCCTCGCTATCTGTCTGATACCGACTTTGGGCCACCCCGATGATATATATACGGCGGAGGAAATGGACTCCTTCAACCCGAGTTCAATTCCTGGACGAAGCTGTATTTCACATAGCGCTAATACCCTTGGGAAAGTTATGGATCCAATTCTCCCTCCAGATATGCGCAAATAGCAGGGCAGACTCTTCTGCTCTTAAAAGGGCTCTTTAACCATGGCTAGATAACCAGTTTAGGAGAAGGAAAATTCTGAATTCAAACCTGCTAAACTCCCTTTAATAAATTGACCTTGTGTCCCATCCTGCTCGTGCGGAGGGGTTGGTAAATATATATACGACGAAGTGAAAGTCAAACAAGCTCGTGTCGCCGATTCCATTTTCTAACGACGATAACCGTTACGCTAAGTAAATTTTCATATTTATTGGAAATCATTTAGTCATCCATTGTATTAAATCCAAATCAACAGAGAAATCTTACTCGTTTAATCTTTCCCCGAGCCATTAAATTCAGTTACTTTCCATTAAGGATGATATTTCAAACAATGCAAATATCTAAATGCCGTTCCGTTTTTATTTTTCCTTCTCTTAACGTTACGTATGCTCCCGCCTTTCAAGCAATCGAATCGAAAAGGATGTTGCGTGTGCGCATGCGTTCAGACAAAAGTTTTAAGACGTGTATAAATGACGCAAAGGAAACCAGCTTTCGTTCAACTTCACTGTTCGTCAAAGAAGATATCTAGAGAGATGGAGTGGGTGTCTCTTAATGGAGTAGTGGCAAGCACGCTGTAATGGGTTCGATCCTTATAGAAAGAACATTTGTTGCACTGCTTGAGATTATGATAAACACAAATATTAATGTTGAAAAAAAAACCTTGATCAAGTTTTGGTCAAATTAAACAGTTAAATTAAAATGAATAAAAAATATTATACCGGTCGTACAATAAAGGAACACGAATTTTGATATATAGATATATATAAAAACTCGTGTTCCTTAATTATACGACCGTTATAATCTTGAAACACACTCTGCTTAAAATAAGACCGTCCAAATCGCCCAAGCTGAAATGCAAGAATGTAAATCCTGATTGTCTGGTATGGCTTATCCGCCGAATTCTTATGTATTATGAGGATCGTAATCCCTGCTAAATAATCGACCATTCAGGTTTTATTATAAAGAAAGAAAGTGAAAAAAGAGGACATGCTACACAGAAAAATGTAATAAAAAAGAAAGAAAGAAAGGGAGTTGTGAAAAGAGAGAGAGAGGGGGTAAGACAACCAGTCTTGGAGAAGGAAAACTCTGAATTCAAACCTATTAAACTCTGCTTAATAAATTGACCTTGTGGCACATACTTCTCATGCAGAGAGTTTG
The DNA here is from genome assembly GCA_023376005.1 of Doryteuthis pealeii. Classification (NCBI taxonomy): domain Eukaryota; kingdom Metazoa; phylum Mollusca; class Cephalopoda; order Myopsida; family Loliginidae; genus Doryteuthis; species Doryteuthis pealeii. The sequence continues at coordinate 73,065,753 of CM042165.1, forward strand.
GTAAATATATTTATATTGAAAGTGAACAATAAAAAAAAAGCAGGTATAGAAATATCGCCCAGGCTACACCCAACATTATTATTTGGATATTTATTTATTTATTTGTTTAAGATTTGATTGTTATAAATCTAGATTTTCATTGATCCTTGCATTTAAAATAAATAAGGAATATCATTACTTAGTTTTGTGGGAGTCTCCCTGGCGTAGTGGTTAACATGCTGGCATTAAGTAAGTTTGAACTTCAGTCGCGTTCTTTATTTTTCAGATCTTCCTTTTAGTTGTTTACATGAGTTAAACATATGGTCCATGCCATTTTCTATATATATATATATATATATATATATATATATGAGGTGAGATCAAAGGAAAAGTGACAAAATAATGACCCAAACAAGTAGAAGTAGGAAAGAAATATTTCGTTCTTCTTTACGCGAAGAACTTCATCAGTCTAAGTTTATATCAATAAAGTTTATCAATAAAGTTAGACTGATGAAGTTCTTCGCGTAAAGAAGAAGGAAATATTTCTCTCCTACTTCTACTTGTTGAGTCATTATGGTTTGTCCACTTTTCCTTTTACCTTACCTCCTTCTACTAACGGATTTACCCAACCCTCCTATCTTCATCTATACATATCGCACTTCTTGTAGATACACCGCAGATACCATTCCCATAATATATATATATATATATATATATATATATATGGGAATGGTGGCGATGAAGTGGTACTCCACACTCTCCAGAGCTCCAGAATTGGAACTTCACCACTAGATGCTGTTTACCGTCATACCCAGGACACTAAGACCCTTAACAACCACCTTCTAGCACATATATAAAAACAAGTTTTTTGGGGGTTTATTTATATATGATAAACAAAGGTTAAGGGTTTGCAATATTGTTGGGACAATCATATAGTTTCTATGCGTTGACCTGACCAGCCGATATATCGGAGGGGCTCTATGATCTCACTTCTAGACTATGAAAGGGCTAAAGTGAAGTGTTGCATGTCATGGACTGCTCAGCCCCCAGAATTCCGTCCTTAAGCATCACAGGTCGTCATCCACGGCCACCAGGTTGGAATAAAAGAAAGTTAAACTACAAGACATACACCTGTATGAGATCAATTTTTCACATCAAGTATTTTAAATTAGTTACAGTCTGGTGTTTTGTTTTATATATTCCATTCATGTTAATATAATAAATGTCGATTTAAATGAACTCAAAGATATATCATTTGCGTACGCTACTCAAAACCATTGACCGAATAACATTTATGCTTGAATTAGTGTCTGTTCATATATATATATATATATTTATATATATTATATATTATATATATATATTAAAATCTTCAATGTAAATAATGACGACAAAGTATTATCTCACCGCTTTGCAATGGCAAAATGTGACAAGCTCAGTAATCTTATATAATTATTTACTAAGCTTAGCTTAGATGTGGCACAAGGCCAGAAATGTGGGGCACCCAATGAGAATCGAACTCACTAACAATGGTCTGCTAATCGAGGTTGCTAACTATTACACCACGTGAAGTGTCCTAGTTATTTATTAAGCTTAGCTTAGATGTGGCACAAGGCCAGAAATATGGGGCGCCTAATGAGTATCGAAATTACTGACAATGGTCAGCAAATCTAGCTTGCTAACCATTACACCACGTGAGGTGTCCTAGTTATTTATTAAGCTGAGCTTAGATGTGGCACAAGGCCAGAAATATGGGGCGCCTAATGGGTATCGAATTTACTGACAAAGGTCTGCAAATCTAGCTTGCTAACCATTACATAAACTGAGGTGCCCCCAGTCATCTTATATATGGAACCCGTCTATCCACATAAAGTGCGTGGAGGCGCATGGTGTAATGGTTACCCTCCTAGGAAATGGACACGTCAAGACAAGTTCAAATCCTGGATAAAGGTGTTTGCGTATCACGTAGCGCAAATACCCTTTGTATAGGTATGGATGCAACTATTCTCCCTCCAGCTATGGGTTACTTGCAGAGCAGATTGGGCTATCTAAACTCTGTTAGGCAACAGTTTACGAGAAGGAAAACTCTGAATTCAAACCTGTTAAATTTCGACTAAGCAATTGATATTGCCTATTTAACTGTTTAGTTAAATTAGGACGTAAAGAATAAAATGACAATTATTTCTTCTTGTAAATGGATTTCTTTTTAAATTTATCTCTGAGATTTTTCCTACCGAGCACATATTTATCAAAATTAAATTTTTAGTATCAATATACAAATTAGCCTTCCCGTTCACACTGTAAACTGCAATTTTGTTGTATATATGAATACAATTGCATGTTATTAGTATGTAGATAAGGCCAACAGTATCAATAATGTAAAACAATTTTGTTAATAATTGGGCTTAATAAAATATAAAATCATGGAGAATGTGACGTAAATAACTAAGGCAATTGTGACTTAGGTACTGATATAGTTTCGGTTACAGACAACACACAATCTCCATTATAATAAGATGAACTACAAACAGCCTAATCTTGGATTTGAACTCTTGTCCAGTTTATCCAACGGTAAACATTACAGCATTAAAAAAAAACACTATTTCGTATTATATACCACCGGAACTTGCTACGCAATACAGCAAATGGGTATCCGTACTGCGTATGGAGAGGAAGAGGAGAAATTGGAAGGATGGAAGAGATACACATTTTCATTTGGTAGCGGGTGTGTCAATTTGAACGAACGGTAATTTTACCATTTTCCAAAGTTATTCCCCAGGAATTTCCACAGTTGAATCAACGCGATGACGTTCGATGAATTATTAGCCTTTGGGTTATATCGTGGTGTGTTCCATTACACGGGTCATAAATAGGAATTCTAAAAGTGAAGAACCGACAGAGTAGAGACAGTATTCATTGGAGAGACGTGTCTTTTTCAAAGATTTATAATAGAGATAAAAAACGAAAAAGTGAGCGAAAAAAATGCTGTAATTGTGAAAACCATAATAAATGCCATTAAGCTTAAGTAACTCTGATTAATGGAAATGAATAGAGAGAGAGAGAGAGAAGAGAGAGAGAGATGTATAAGAGAGAGAGAGATAGGAGAGAAAAACGAAAGAGAAAGAAATGAAGAGAAGAAAACGAGAGAGAGAGGCAAACGGGAGAGAGAGAAGAGGAGAAGAGAGAGAGAGAGAGAGAGAGAGAGAGAGAAGAGAGAAGAGAGCGCAACGAAAGAGAAAGAAAACGAAGAGAGAGAGAGAGAGCAAACGAAGAGAAAGAGAGAGAGAGAGAGAAAGGGAGAGAAAGAAAGAGAGAAGAGAGGCAAACGAAAGAAAAAGAAAGAGAGAGAGAGAGCAAACGGAGAGAGAAGAGAGAGAGCAAACGGGAGAGAAAGAGAGAGAGAGAGAGAGAGAGAGAGAGAGAGAGACGAGAGAGAGAGAGAGCAAACGAAGAGAAAGAAAACGAAAAGAGGAGAAGATAAGAGAGAGGGGTAGAAGAACATTCAAAATGTATGATGAATTTGCATGTTGCAAATCTGCGTGCGAGGCGCTCCTCGCGTAATGGTTATCGTTGTCGGAAGTGGAGTCGTTCCACCAGAGTTCAAATATTGAACGAGGCTCTTTGCAATTCGCATCGCGCTGTAGACTGCCGTATATTATTACCTGAGCTTAGCTTTAGTTGTGGCACAAGGCCAGTGGTATGGACCGCCAATATAGTAGATTGGGGTCTGTGCAGCCTCTTTCCACTTAAAATATCTCACACACACGTTTCACTGCTGCTACTCATACACAGAGTTGGCGGGGATCGGTATCGAACCAAGAACCTTGCGATTACTTGGTGGGTGACTGAGCTAAACCGGTCTTTTTGTATTATTTTTTTAATTTTTAATTTTTTTTTTAGAATCCATGCATTAAAATGTGTCAAATTATCAATAGTGTCAATTGATAAAAGAATTCTGGGTAATTTTTTTATTATTATTCGCAATTCCCTACTTCCGGTTCTTTAAGATCTGCTAACCTTGCCTTCTTCCTCGTCGAGGCAGAAGAGCCAAAATTGATTTCTCTCAAGTCTCTTCTGTTTCTTGTTAATGTTCATTGTCAATAGCAAATTCCCTATTCACACCTGTCGACATTCACGTTCTTCGTTCTGTCTTTAGTGACGTTTTCAAGTCACAATTCCTCCTGGGGGTGGGGGGTTCTTGTCTACAGGAACTTTGATGATGACTGAATCAAATCAGCGCGTCCGCAAAGCTGCAAAAATATAATTTCTCAAAAAACACGCGATAATATGCATAATTGACGTCATTGCACATTATAGTGTAGGTCGATTTTTCACTTTTTAAAAATATCAAATTGTCCATCTTTACGAAAGTTGTGTGTTTGTTTACTGAATACTGATACCAAAAATTATATCTTTACTTGTACCATTGTTTGAGTAAATAGCATCAAAGATCGTTTGTTACGGCTTAATTATTAAGGTAAAAATCAGCGCCCTTTCGGTAGGGCGTTAGAATGCACCGACTGCACTCTGCAGAGGGGTAAGACTCCCCCAATGGGGCGACCTGTAGGCCGTAGGTGGCGACCCGTGATGCTTAAGGATAGAGCCCAGGTGGATGAGCAGTTCATGACATGCAATACTCCACTTTGGCTCTATCTTGGGCTAGAAGGGCGGTCGGAGAGCCCCCCTCCGATCAATCGGCTGGTCACACCAAGCCCTAGCACCTATATGATTTTCCTAACCCTATTGCCCTTATGGCAAGCCCCAACCCCTTCTTATCATATGGGTGCTAGAAGGCGGTGGATGCGGGTCTGCATGTCCTGGGAATGACGTTAAACTCTATCTGATGGTGAGGTTCCAGTTTTGGAGGTTTGGGGAATGTGAGCACCCTTCATCACCATTGCTCCCTGGTCCACTCTGACCGGAGTGGAGTACCTGTTAGGGTCCATCTATGCTAAATAGAGAAATGTATTTATAAAAAATTGTATTATCCATTAAGAATTGATTTATTTCAAAACTTTATCGGCATTAAATGACCCACTGAGGTTGATATGCCGTAAACCAAACCAAAAGTAAAAAGCAGCATATCAGTGGTGTCGGTGATGATGGGAGAATTTTCAATTTGAATTCTATTTATGATATTTAACTTGTTTCAATTTAATAAAATAAAATAACATTTCTAATCTAAATAATGAAAACGGTAATTTTTCTAACCAATTTCTTGGCTAAATTTTGCGAAAACGAGGATTTTTAGTGCATTTTAGAAGACAATATTTGATGCCATTTCCTCAAACAATGTTGCAAGTAAAAGATCTAATTTTTGGTATCGGTATTCAGTATTCTACCACACAACTTTCGCAGAGACGGACAATTTGATATTTTTAAAAAGGTGAAAAATTTACTTACCCTATTGCACAATCCCCTGCGTGGCTTGCAAATGTCAAAACTGACAAGGGATATGACAGTCATTGAGACACTGCTTTAGCCCAAATAAAACGTGGTAACGTTAATATTAGTTTTGTAAAGTATTTTTCCTTAGTCTGATTGGTTTGGAGGTTTGTTTTGTTTTATGGCATATCAAACTCGGTGGGTTATTTAATACCGACAAAGTATAATTTATCAAACGGATAAAAAGGATTAGAGGTTTGCTATAAGAGCAAAACAGTCGGGACAATCTTATAGGTGCTAGGGCTTTATGTGACCAGCCAATTGATCGGATGGAGCTTCTGCGACCGCCCATCTAGCCTACTAGGGGTCAAAGTGGAGTGGTGCATGTTATGGATTGCTCAACCACTAAGATTCCGTCCTTAAGCATCATGAGTCGCCAGCCACGGACAACAGGTGGTGGTGGAGAATTATACCTATATGCAGAGGTGCAGTCGGTAAATTCTAGAGCCCGGATGTCAGTGTTTATATTATTGATTTAATCTCAAACGTATTAAAAGCAATCCTATGCATAATTCGATATAGATGTCAAAATAAATAAATAGAAATTTAATGATACTAAGACATAGCTGGACAGACACAGACACATAACCACACATACACACTGACACCTACACACACACATACAGCAAAATATATATACTATATATATATAAACTGGGATATATCACCAGTCATATGACAGAATTAACAGATCCTATCAACAAGTTAACAGCTCCAGAAACTAGCTTTCAGAAATTTTCTGACGAAGGATTTTTATTCCGAAATATTAAGAAAATAAATCAAAGCTAAGCGAACGACATCATAGTTACATCATTTTTCTTTATACTTGCATTGTGATAGCCTTCAAAACAAACCACCAAACCAATAAAAACACAATACAAATTATAAAACTCTTTTGGAAATTTATTCTTTTTAGACACGTTTTTATATAGTTTAGTTCGCCTTTCTAATTTGATAGCATATTTTATTGCATTAAAACTTAAATACCTACTTCCGAAGTGCGTATATGTTTGCTAGTGTTAATAATTTGGAAACGTTTGTTTATCTGTCCCCCAATGAACAGCCTTAGAATTTGATGAAACCTTACGAATTTTCCATGCATATTCATTGTTCCCTGTGGGAAAGTTTTAGCCGGAAACACTTCTTTTTTTTTTGGGGGGGAAATAGAAGCACAAGCAATGATTATAAAAAACAAAACAAACAGCCGTTATACTCGTTGTTCCCAGACGTGACGAATCAGAATTTTGTTCAGAGACGTGACTAATCGAACGCAATTTAAATGTCCAAACGTAAAAGAGACAAACGTATTGTGGTTCTAAAATATTTATTGAATGGCAATTCCTGTGGAATTCCTCTTTGTTTAAAATGATTTTTTTGTAAACAAATTAATTAAAGGGGGAATAAGATACATAAAGCACTTAACTTCCTTTGTGTATAACTTGATTTAGTAGTAAAAACAAGCGATACACTTGCATAGATCTTAATCTCTATGTATGTATGTATGTACGTATATATATATATATTATATATATATATATATATTATATATATAACAAGGTTTGTCAAAAAGTATCGAGATTTTTGTATTTTTGACACATCCTGCATTCTAAAAAAAAATGTTCCAGTCATGAATTTTTTTCAGAATACAAGGTGAGACAAAAAAGTAACAAATTTAAAGCTGTATTTACCAAGATAGAAATGAAGAATAAATGGAACGTTTTCTTTTTTTTTTTCAGAATACAAGGTGGGTCAAAAAAGTACCAATTTTAAGGCAGTATTTGCCAAGATAGAAATGAAGTATGAATGGAACTTTTTTTTTTGAATACAAGTTGTGTCAAAAGTACAAAAAATCTCGAAACGTATTTTACAAACCTTATATATATATATATATATATATATATATATAATATATATATATATAATCTTCATACAATGACTGCTATTTACTCAGTAGCATTGCAACGAACAAACCCTTCATCAGATGATGACTATGGGTTCAGGCATGGTTTCGGACCGAAACATCATTACCACTAACCCAGTTCGCCCTAGCAGTATCTCACGATACCACTAGACTTTAACGGTTTGATGTCACATTGTAGGATTGTCATATCCACGCTGATGCGGTTAGAGCTTTATCCTGGATCTTTTTATGTATTTCCTCTTGTCTAGTGGAGAAAGTCCAAGTTTAGTAAAAAAAAATGCCATGATTGAGTTATATATGTATATAATATAATATAATAAAATAAATATATAGAGGTTTTACATATCTATTTATTTGATGACAAAGGAACATTCGCAACCATTTGGTTTCATGCA
>CM042165.1:73078492-73085992 GCA_023376005.1 Doryteuthis pealeii
GAGAGAGAGAGAGAGAGAGAGAGAGAGAGAGAGAGGAAGGGAAGGGAGACTGTTATTCCATTCTAGCCTGTCATCTGAGGAAGAGAAAGAGGAGGAGAGGATTTTTTCAAACGGCTTTGAACTTTGCCAATTTTGACTAAGCCCAGTATTTCTTTCATGTGCATACCTTGCCAATCTGAACGATAGACTTGCCCCCCCTCCTGAACACCATCATCATAATCATCATCATTATTATTATCATTATTATTATTACTACTAGTACAAAATAAAAAAACGCCCTCTGGGCGACGTAAAAATAGATTTTTGAAACATATTGCCTGAGGGGTGAGAGTAAAAAAATCAATGTCAGCGAGTTTGTACCCTAAGTAAATAAAATCATCAAATTCATTAAAGGATTAAAAATAAAACAATTTGAAATGTAAATCTAAATATGTATTAAAATAAAACAAACTATATATAGATATATAATACCAGTCATGTATTTATTAAAACTTATTTTAAAAACAGTGAAGACTGTCTAATGTTGCATGTTCAAATTTTCAGTGTATTTATTGTATGTTATGACGGTTTTGGGTAATGTGACGTAAGCAGGGACGTAATTTTTGTTACAGACAAAAACCGGAAGCGAATCTCCATTATTAATAGATCATCATCATCATTATTATTATTATCATTATGATCATCATCATATTTTAATACTATTGTTAACTCTTCACATGTCGCCTGATTCTTTTATGACGTAATCAACCGAATTATTTATGCTTATCGTTTATTTCCAAATATCTCTCCAACATAATTCTGTTGACTAAAATGTAAAACACTAGAAATACATTCCAATCAGATTTTTTTTTCAAAATATATATTTTCTCGCTTCTTCAACCATACTGAGGTGTAAACGTTACTTTCAAAGGAAATGGGCACGGCGATACGAGTTCAAATCCTAGAGGAGGCTGGTTGCATTTCATATGACACTAATACCCTAGGGAAAGGTATGAATCCAACTATTCTCCCTACCACTATGGGTAAATAGTAGGACAGACTAGGCTCTTTGATCTTAGTACGGCAACTGGTCTAGTGAAGGTAAACTCTGAATTCAAACCTGGTAAACTCCACTTAAAAATTGACCCTGTGTCACATTCTGTTCGTGTGGAGGAGTTGGTAAATACTTACTTTATATTTACTAAAATTAATCGTTTATAGACCCCTAATTATATTCCGAGGCCCTTAATTAGATTACACGTTTTTTTCTCTTATATTTTAATGTCAAATTCGGCTTCATAAAGAAATTCTTAAAAAAAACAAAAAACAATAGAATGAAATGGTACAAAAACCCAGTACTAAAAATTAGAATTTGACGCGGGGAAAAATTACCGCCAAAATGAAATCAGACATTTTCCTTGCAGCACATATATCGTAGATCACGTTCGAAAATAAACAGAATGTAATTCACCAGGCAAAATACGGTTCTTTCCAATTCGTCGTGCATGACTTACATGGTTATAAACATACAGTTCCAGTAGGTCATACCTTCAGGCAGCACCTGCCCATTCATCAAAAACAGGGTAAGGGTGAGTTTTATTACTTGACGCTTGAGGCGCCCATTTCAAGAAGGAATGCCAACTGAGTGTAGGGCAATTTTAGTCATTGCCAACCCCAAGCGTCAATACCAGTTTTGGGCGGGGGGGTCGCTACATAAAACCTAACTTATACACACACACACATTCAGAGATAGGTACATAGATATCAACAGACAGAAGTTTTGACTCTCCGAATGGGGCCACATATACATATATATATATATATATATATATATATATATACCGCTAAGGTGGTAATATCCTATTCGGATTTCATAGTGGTGAAGACTATGCCTATATGATAAATATTGTTGAGAAAAAATTAGCGCTTATATCCCGAGATGCACAGATATAAATGAAATAATGATATGCATATAGGTGCAAGCATATCTTTAGAAGTATGTGTGCATAAGTATGTGCATAGCATAAGTGTATGTGAGTGTTAGCATATATATATTATATATATATATATATATATATATATATATATTATATAAACATATTTTTGGTACAGCTAAATTTGTATATAATTTTAAAAAGTATCATACTTTATTGATCAGCATTTTTAAACGAATAAAAAGAAAAGAGAGCGAAAGGAGGATAAACTTAGGGGCCCTTTCGACCGGTGCCGATACACACACACACATATATATATATATGTGTTATAAAAATAAAGCAAAAATACTATATTAATAATGGTGAATGTAAGCGTTTAAATAGACTAATATTTAAGAAATACAGATGACTTATCCATTGTGTTAGAATTGATAATGCAAATGACACTGGACATACGAAATATTTATACGAATTTTTGTTTGCCGATTAAGGCAGTAAAATCGCTTGATGTAAAATTTATTATGTTAATGGACATATATATATATATACATATATATATGTGTGTGTGTTTGTGTGTCTGTATGTGTGTAAGCTGTAGCCGTGTAAGTGCTACTGTATTGCTGAACCACTTGGATTTTAACAGAGTAAAGAACACTCGAGGGGAACTATACAAGGATGCTGTGGGCTGACCAGGAAAATCGGAGAAACAATCCCACAAGAAGCAATTATACGTCCTATCACACAAGCAATCCATATAAGAAGAACAAGACATACTGAACACCTGATGGAGAGGTAAGAACGAACACATAAGTGACATTCTCCTGCGAACGCCTACATATGGAAATATATATATATATATATATATATATATATATATATGGGCAGCATCGTTTCATTCAAACAAATTTGCTTAAACATAACAGAATCCTTATTTTCAATTTTTTTCTTTTAAAATTTAAATTTTCCTAACAATTATTTTAATGTGATTATCTTGAAAGTTGTTAATAAGTTGTTCAAAAGAGTTATTATTGGTAGACCAAGAACCGAATGTACTTGGTCTACTAATACTAAATCCACCCGGATTCCATAATTAAGTGTCACGGGCCACCACCCACGGCCAACAGGTAGACCCATTGGAGAGGGGTCTTACCTCTTTGCATATGTCATCCAAGCATTGGATTAATTCCGCATATATTGTAGCATTTTTGTCTACGAAAATTGGGTCCTCCGGTTGGTCATATGGCGCATTGATTATGTCATGCAGCTGAAAGGTTCTCAGATACCCATGGAACTTAGTCTCCGAAATTTCGTAGCTGGCCTCGTCACCATTGAAGAAGATCCGAGCGTACCTTGGCCCATAACCTGTTAAGTATCTGGCCGCCATCCTTGGCCAGTTGTAAAAGAACTTAAAGTAAATAAGTAAGTCCTGAGTTATAGAATCCTTTGGTAAGTGAATAAGTCCTGAGTTATAGAATTCTTTGGTAAGTGAATAAGTCCTATGATATAATCCTATGTTCCATCGTCCACGAAGGCTTGAAGCAATTTGTGTAGGTATGATCAGAACAGCCAGTATAAGTAACAATATCAGCAACAGACCACTGTCAGTGATTGGACAAGAAATTGTTTACATGGTTGTTGGCGAGTCTATAAGTACCAGAGGGTATTTGTCACACGCCTTATATTCCAAAAAACGTGGTGTAATGGTTAGAAGGTAGATTCACATACCATTGTTAGTGAGTTCGATTCTCATTGGGCGCCCCATACTTCTGGCCTTGTGCCATATCTATGCTACGCTTAGTAAATAACTATATTCCAAAAAACGCCAACAACAGTCGGTGTATTCTAAAGCTCCAGTCGATAGGGCTGCTCTACGTATATAAGTACGACTGTATACATATAAATCCACAGCATATATGTATTTATATGTATGTAGACAGGTAGAGTTTATGTATATTTTATGCATAAATATCAGCGTAGCGTGTATGTATGCATGTGCGTATAATAATATTAAAAGGGTAACCGGGGATGTCTTAAATGAAACGCTGGTTAGACCGCAATTCAGAAGATATTTTTGCTCATATTCATTAAGATAAAACGAAACAATTAGAAATCAATAATACCAAGCACATATTTATCAAAATCAAATTTTTAATATCAATATGCAAATTAGTCTTCCCGTTCCGACTATAAACCGCTATTTTGTTTTATATATTATTACAATTGCATATTATTAGTATGCAGATATGTTCAACAGTATTAATAATGTAAAACAATTTTATTAATAATTGTGGTTGAGATGAAAATAAAATCATGGAGAATGTGAAGAAGAATTAATAAGAATTTGTAAACAAGTATAGCTTCAAATAACTATTCTAAATACTAGTAACTTATAAACAATTATATGGTTTCAACCTCAGCAGCACGCGTCTGTTCTACTTCATCTCTGGTTGAAAACTGACTTCCTAACTAACTCTAACACGTGACGCGTGAGATTACTGCCTTTGGGGTCAAGGTCCCCAAACGGTCTGGTATTTTTCCACTTGGGCCCTTTGCATTCTCGCTACTGGGTATTGTCAAAAAAAAAACTCACGCCATCATACAATTATGCAATATCATCACGAAGTGAAATGTAAACAGCTTCGTCCAGAATTTGAACTCGGGTCGCTGATCCATCATCAACGACAACGGTTGTTTTTGGCAAGTGCGCCTCTTGTGTAAAGCTATAAGTATAAAAATAGCTATGTGCAAAATCGCTCTTTTAATACGCACGGGGATTGTTAAAAATATTTTAAAACGTCAATAAAAAATTGTAAATTTACTTTTTAATGTTTTATTTTATGTTTAATATAAAGAACAATTTGAAGTTTATGTGTTATAAAAAAGAAAAAAACAAATTTCTCTTACATAAAACCTAAATATACGCAATTCCGTATATGCAAAATTCAAATGAAAATTAGAATAATAAAATGTCGTCTGGTATGTTGTTGCTATAACTAATTGCATCTGCATTTAAAGTTTCAAGCTTTTAGAAAAAAATAATTTGATATTTGTCGTATTAAAATAAGTCACTAACAGTCCAACGCGAAAATTATTTGAAGGTAATTCTTACATTACTCAGGTGCAATTAAATAATTGTTTGGTACGAAGATAAATTCATTCTAGGCTAAGTATGTTTTTTTTTTATTAGATTAACAATAGAATGTGTTTTCTTTTCGTTTCTTATTTTAATCCTATTTGAAAGATTTCTTCGTTCATTTAATGATTCTTCTTGCTATGCACTAAGTAAAACAAACGCATTTTATAGTTAGTTTTTAGTTAAATCAAGTTATTCACTACTTCCAAAACTTTTCCCAAAATTTTTGTTTGTTTGTTTGTTTTGTTTTACGGCATATCAACCTCAGTGGAAGCCCCAACCCCTTTTTATCATATGGGTGCTAGAAGATGGTGGCTGAAGGTCTACCTGTCCTGGGAATGACGTTCAACTCTATCTGATGGTGAGGTTCCAGTTTTGGAGGTTTGGGGAATGTGGAGCACCCCTTCATCACCATTGCTCCCTAGTCCACTCTGACCAGGAGTGGTAGTACCTGTTATGGTCCCATCTATGGGTTAAATAGAAAAATGTATTTATAAAAAAATGTATTATCCATTAAGAATTGATTTATTTCAAAACTTTGTCGGCATTAAATTACCCACTGAGGTTGTTATGCCGTAAAACAAAACAAACCAAAACCAACCTCAGTGGGTTATTTAATGCCGATAAAGTTTTGAAATAAATTATTTCTTAATGGATACACAAATTTTTTTTATAAAAACATTTTTCTATTCAACCCATAGATGGGACCCTAACAGGTACTACCACTCCGGGTCAGAGTGGACCAGGGAGCAATGGTGATGAAGGGGTGCTCCACATTCCCCAAACCTCCAAAACTGGAACCTCACCAGCAGATAGAGTTTAACGTCATTCTCAGGACATAAAGACCCTCAGCCTCCGCCTTCTAGCACCCATATGATAAAAAGGGTTGGGGCTTGCCATAGGGGCAATAGGGTTGGGGCAATCATATAGGTGCTAGGGCTTGACGTGACCAACCGATTGATCGGAGGGGGCCTCTCCGACCGCCCGTCTAGCCTAAGTAAGGGTCTGAGGGGAGTGTTGCAGGTCATGGACTGCTCATCCACCAAGACTCCGTCCTTAAGCATCACAGGTGTCCCCATTGGGAGAGTCAAAACTTCTGTCTGTTGATATCTATGTACCTATCTCTGAATATTTTAGTGTATTGATAGTTTGGACTATAAACCCTTTTCTTTATATTTGAGTCTATTAATACATAGCCATAATTCTATTAATACGACGGTAAGTCAAAAAGTAATGCCATTTTGTTTAGGACAGATATAATTACCAACACAGGAACATGTATCATACATCAAAATGAAGCTGGTCGCCTCTGGATCACATCCCTACTTCTCCACATAGGGTTTCTCTCAATAGCTATGTTCCACCTTCAAATGAGAACATGTATCCCTGTTCCTTAAAATTTTATTGGCTGTTCTTAAAATCACTTCTTAACTACAGATTTCACTTCCTTGTCACTGGAATAATGTTTGCCTCTCTTTGGCCCCATGGAAGAGTATATATATATATTATATATATATATATATATATATATATATATATATGTGTGTGTGTGTGTGTGTGTGTGTGTGCATGTGTGTATAAAGAATGATAATATAATTTATTATATTTGTATATAAAATATAAATACATATGTAAACTATATAAAATATAGATAAAATATTGTTTAATATTATTGATACAGCATGTAATATATATTCAAGTTAGGGTAGCAAAGACATGAAGTTCACTACACAGCATCATATATATATATATATATATATATATATATATATACAAGATGTGTCAAAAAAGCATCGAGACTTTTTGTAACTTTTTTTACACACCTTGTATTCTGAAAAAATAACGTTCCATTAATTATTTTCAGAATACAAGGTGTGTCAAAAAAGTTCCAAGTTTAAAGCTGTATTTACCAAGATAGAAATGAAGAATGAATGAAACGTTATTTTGTTCAGGTGTGTCAGAAAGTTTAAAAAATCTCGATACATTTTTGACGCACCATATATATATATGTGGTTAATAATTAATTAATTAAATTAAATTAAATTAATTAAATAAATTAAAAAAAAAAAGAATGTCCACACATAGACTCTCGCTACCTACTCTCCATTCCTCTCCACCTACACTTCAGGAATAAATAAGTAAATAAAATCCTCCCCCTGCTCTTTCCACTAACTGACCTTTCCACTAAGATCACTCAACTCTCCCCTCCTCCATATCTTCCTCTAACATCAGAACTTTACCCACCTCCCTTAACCTACCCCTGTGCCCATCTACTCCCAACCTCTCTCTACTTCCTGTAAACTACCCTCATTCATGCCAGCCCCTATCCTCCCTTCCGCTACTAACTCACCCCCCACCAAATCACATGTACTTGCACGTAATT
Organism: Doryteuthis pealeii; assembly: GCA_023376005.1. Taxonomy (NCBI): domain Eukaryota; kingdom Metazoa; phylum Mollusca; class Cephalopoda; order Myopsida; family Loliginidae; genus Doryteuthis; species Doryteuthis pealeii. Next base: position 73,085,922 of record CM042165.1, read on the forward strand.
TTGCTTTCAATAAAAATCATTTGACTGATGATGTCCGTATAAATCGGACGAAACGTTTCAACTCTTAGATT
>CM042165.1:73090992-73111021 GCA_023376005.1 Doryteuthis pealeii
TAGATATACACATGTTTCAGTGATGATTCCATTATTTCTTTTTTAAAAGTTACAACAATGAGCTGTTTTTAATTAATAAATGTCGGCTATTACATACATATTCAATATTTCCTTTCTACCTTCTAGGCATGACGCTGACGCAAAGATTTCACATTAATTTCCCCACAGAACGAAAATAAATACTAAATGGATTAATTAAACAAAAATCTTAATATATTCATTATGTTTACACGGTTAATGTAGAAATGTTGAACTTATTTCCGATAAAAGCTTTTATTATTTACTGTTAATATATACTAACAGGTCCTGTGGATATACCACACTATGATGATTTAATTATTACAATGTTTGATAGGTTTACTTAAGTGCTATTGCAAAATACTTCAATATGTAAAAAGTATAACTCAACGTATGAGTAGCACTGGGATCTGTGCGGTGAAGTGAGGAGCTGATAGTAGTTGTGGTACTTCGTCTCAGAAGATGAAGCACTCTCCTTGGTCTAGCGCTAGTGAAAAGGGGATAGAATCCCTCGCTGTATGGCTGATACCAACTTTAAGCCACCCCAACAACTTTACTTACTTTTACTTATAGCAATCTCGATTTAACTTTTTCTTAGTTGTTTCTTTCTTTCTCTCTTTTCAGCTTTTCATTATGTTCGATTGCGCTCATCTCATCCCTCTATCTTTTCCCTACTCCCTTTATTTCTTTCTTATATTTTTCTGTGTAGCATGTCCCTTTTCCTCCCTTTCTTTATTTATAATAAAAACGGAATGGTCTATTATTTAGCTGAGGTGACGACGCTCATAAGAAATAAGAATTCGGCAGATAAGCGACACCAGATAAAAAGGATTTACATTTTTGAATTTCATCTTGGACGATTTTGGACGGTCTCATTTTTAACCAGAGCGTGTTGCAAGATGGTAACGATCTGAAGATTAAGGAACACCAGTATCAATATATAGATGTTAACATTGAGTTAATAAAAGTTTTGACGAATTAGTTTAATTGATTGTATACCTAATATCAAGGGATTTTGGTCAAAGTCGGAAATCTTTCCGATTACGACAAGAATTGTCCCGAGTTCGAAAAGAAGGTTTCCGAGTTTGACAAGAATTTTCCCGAGTTCGAAAAAAAGGTTTCCGAGTTTGACAAAAATTTCCCAAGTTCGAAAAGAATTTTCCCGAGTTTGACAAGAATTTTCTCAAGTTCGAAAAGAAGGTTCCCAAGTTCGAGAGTGCTCCAGAGTCCGATAAGAAATACCTAAAGAAGGCCGGAGGGCACATCGGCCGAAACGTTGTAGAGATAATAATTTTGTATAGAGGACAATAGTCAGAATAATTGTACAGAATCATACAAACAATACAAATAATACAAATCAAAAATGAAAAAGAGTTAAATCAAGATTGTTATAAGTAAAAGTAAGTAAAGTTGTCGGGGTGGCCTAAAGTCGGTATCAGCCATACAGCGAGGGATTCTACCCCTTTTCACTAATGCTAGACCAAGGAGATTTTTTAACGCTTATTTTTGATTTTTTACCAACTGTGAAACAAGGTTTTTGTTACCTTTATTTAAAGATCTCACTTAAAAATTATGAGACCACAGCAAAATTTTTTAGATCTAGCATCTGCTTTTAATACACTTCTGCTAAATGCATATATCGTCGACATTCTTCTGTTGTTTGGCCTTCGGGCCGGAGACCAACTGGCAATCGGGTGAGCTTATCTGGGCACATCGAGAAGATTACAACGTACAAGTTGAGTGGTTTGCTTCAATGTCGTAATTACATAAGCGCTAACCATAACTTGATTTTCTCATCGTCCTGGGGGATAGAAGTGCGCACATCTCTCGATCAGACGCGTGGACACGAAGTCTGCTTTCATCGAATGTCTAAGTTTTTCTCGATTCAAATTCTTCTAAGCCGCCCGGTCTGATGCTAGAGTCCAACATCAAAGGAGGCTCATCCAATTCGTAAGAGGTAATGAGAAGATTCTATGATGTAATTAGACTTTCTGTCCTCTGCGTGAATTATTGACCATTGGTCATTGGTCGCTTGGCTGGTTGGATTTTACGGCATGTCAACCCTGGGGTTATTTTATGCCGAAGACGTTATTCTTATTCATTCTAATTGGGGATTCAACTTTTTCTTTTGTTAATTCATTTTTAAACTCATTTATAATCCATTTAACCCTTAGAAAATGATAAAACTTTAAATAAAAACTATTTTAATATAAAACTGCTCTAGGATGGGGTGCCTATTGGTTTTAAGTTTTAAGCTATAGCCAGGACATTAAGACCCTTAGCAACCATATGATAAAAAGAGTTGGTGGTTTGCCGTCAGAGCAACACGGTCGGAACAATCATAGAGGTGCAAGCGCCTGCTGTCTTGCAAAAGTAACGGCCTAAGTGTATTGTTGCCACAAGAAATATAACAGTGTAATTTCTCATTACATAGTAGTAAGACTGAGTGTAGGGATACTAGATGCCTCGCGGAGGACGTGCCGGAAGTAATGATCGATAGGAACGAGTGGGGAGAGTCATGGAATCCGAGCTATCAGCAAGACTTGCTGATAAAAAAAAAACAAAAACAGAATCCAAATTCATTTTTTTTTGGGGGGGGTCTCGTGTATATATAAAAATATGTTAAATGACATATATACATACTTTAAATATAGTCATATATAGGACATATGTAGATATATATGTAACGTACATTTTATATGATATATAACATATGATATATATCACACACACACACACACATATATATATATATAACATGTCATATATATTTAGATATATTTGATATAATATAACATCATGTTATTTATGTATTCATATATATTTAGATATTATATTTGATAGTATATAACATTATGTTATATATATTTACATAACATTATATTTGACATAATCTAACATTATATATATATATATATATATATATATAATATATATATATATACATGATAGTATATATATATACATAAATACATACATGTATATATATGCATATATACATACATGTATATGTATACATATATACATACATATATAATATAATGTATATTATACACATATATAATACATATATATATAATCTATATATATATATATATATATATATGTACACATATATACATGTAGATATATACATACATTTACATACATACATATAATTGTATATATATACATATATACAAACATATATGTATACACACACATATATATATATATATATATGTACACATATATACATGGAGATATATACATACATTTACATACATACATACATGTTTGTATATATGTATATATATATATACAATTATACACACATATATGGCTTATTCGGTTAGTATTTGTATCGACCGTCGATATTGTAATTAATTCGATATTTCATTCCCAGTAAGTCATCTTCTTCATAATATACATACACACACACACACATATATATATAATATATATATATATATATATATATATATAAGGAAGGGAATTAAGAAGTAAATCTATCTTAAAGGAAAGTAATTGTAAAAGAGAAAGGTGTATGTCACATTATTAGACAATGACTTCATCATCATCATATAAACGGCTTATTTTATTACCATATCGATCGATCTTTCACTTGTATCTACACGTGTGTTCAACAAGTAATAGTTATATTTATATTAAGATGTATTACTTCACTGCTAGTAGCACAGATGTTCAAGTATCGACTTTATAATTAGCGTACGAAATTAGTAAATTGCGAAAAGCAGTCAAATCCCACCAAACAGTTTTGGGTTAATGAGAAATTAATGCGAGATTGAACCACTTTTAATGGCCCAAATAACAATAGAGACGTTTTATAAACACCGGTTGATTCAGTGCGCGGGAAAATAGTGAGAAATAAATTGTAGGGATGTTATAGTCGGCCATTTTTCAAAGCGCGGAATGATAGATTGTTTGAAAAAAGATATTGGAAAATATCAGCTCACACCTGGATTGTAACTCTCGAATTCTAGCCACATTTTAAAACCTATACGGACATCTTTACGGACTCGGGATGTTTGCGCTAATACTTCATTGAAAGGCATGAACCGATTCCTTGCTCGAGCAATGAGTAAATTACAGAATATGTTGGTTGGAACACTTTATATATATATATATATATATATATATATATATATATAAAGCGGCCTAGCGCCTCAACGTTAAGCAAGGCATGGAGATGGGTGAGGCAGAGTGGAGAGTAGCCTCGACAGAAAAGAGAGCCAGAAAGAGAGAGAAAAGCCAGCAGACCCTAAAGGCATCACAGTTTGTGTGCATTCAGTGTACCAAAGACTGTCACTCAAGAATTGGTCTGCAGAGTCACTTGCGCAGATAAAAAAATTATTTTTTATTTTGGACACTAATCCATCGTCCTTAGCGGACGGAAAGGATCCAATAAATAATAATAATAATAATAATAATAATATATATTATTATTATTATTATTATTATTATGAATAAGTTAGATGGAAGTTATAAAGAATGCTACGTGTGACCTTAAAACATCGTGGATACAACAACCCACAAGGAAGCAGCAGTACAACCCCTTGCCAACTATCATATATACCATCCGAGTGAGACAGACTAGACAGGCTATAGAAGCAAGGACGAACTCATAAGCGACGTTCTCCTATGGAAACCAGCACATGGGCACGTCAGTGTGAGCTGTCCTTTAAAGACCTACATTGACCAGCTTTGTATGGATACTGGATGCTGCGCAGATGATCTTCCGAGGACAATGAATGACAGGGGCGGTTGACGAGAGATTGTTATAGATATCTGTGCTAATATAGCGACGTTCTACTATGGAAACCAGCACATGGGCACGCCAGCGTGGGTCGTCCAGCAAAGATCTACATTAACCAGCTCTGTATGGATACTGGATGCTGCGCAGAGGACCTTCAAGGACAATGAATGATAGGGCGGATGGTGAGAGAGCATCATGGATATATGTGCTCATAGCGCTACATAATGATGATAATGATTTTTTTACAATAAACGGTTCGCTTGCTTATTTTCTAAAAGTTATTTATTGCAATTTTTTTGCTGATAATTTAATGATATATAAATGTTATTCATTTCTTCCTATGCTACTCATCCGCTGAGTTGGCGAGGACCGGTATCGAATTTGAACCTTGTATTTCCTCGTCAAACACTCTCTACCGACTGACCTAGGAGCTGATGATAGGTGTGACGCACCTCAGACGCCAAAACAATCTCCTTAATCTAGCGCTAGTGATAAGGGGATCCCTCGCTGATACCGACTTTACGCCCCCGACGACTTTACTTTTGTTCATTTCTAAGCGGTGAATGTCGCATATTTGTTTCTTAGTTATTTTTAAAAGATGTTCTTTAAAAAAAGAAATGTCTTGTCATGAAATGAGATACATCTGTTGATTCGGCACTGCAAGGCTTCAAGAATCACATTCAATGTATTGAAATAGGAAATATGATGCCTTCATATGATGCCTATTTCATCAATCATTTCATCTTCCATATTTAAAATTCGCTTCTCGCTTGAATATACCTGTTCTTCAGATAGAGAAAGGGTGAACAGAAAATTGTAACTTTCCCACACAATACAGACCCCAAAACAGGCATTGCACACACACAAACACACACACACACACATATATATATATATATTATAACCTCATGTTTTCTCGGTGGGCACTGTACCAATTGAGCTAAACAGAAACCAGTGGAAACGAAATAGAAAATTATGTTATCATTATTATTATTATTATTATTATTATTATTATTATGCATAGTTAAAGAGCCCAGTCTGTCCAACTATTTTACCCATAGCCAGTTGTACCTTGACTCACAAGTTTAATTCATTCGCTGTTCCTCTTCTGGCTATGGATGAAATGGTTGGATAGATTGGGCTCTTTACCATGCGTAGTAGTAGTAGTAGTAATAATAATAATAATAATAATAATAATAAATCTCTGGGACTTTGAAATAAAAACGGATCACCTTATTCCAGCAAGAAGACCAGACCTAGTGTTGATAAACAAAAAAGAAAGAACTTGTCAACTGGTGTATTTTGCAGTTCCAGCAGATCACAGGATGAAGCTAAAGGATAATAAAAAAATGGAAAAATATCTAGACCTTGCCAGAGAACTGAAAAAGTTATGGAATATGAAAGTGAAAGGGATACCATTTGTAGTTGGTGCACTTGGAACGGTCCCAAAATGATTGGAAAGTTTGGAAATCAGAGGAAGGATTGAAACCATTCAGAACACTGCACTGCTGCAATCTGCCAGAATATTCAGAAGAGTCCTGGAGACCTAAGGAGACTTGCTATCACTCAGACTCCAGTGAAAGACCATCAGCTAATAAAACTCAAAAGGAGTAAATAATAATAATAATTTTCTATTTCGTCTCCGCCGGCTTCGGTTTAATTCAGTTGGTAGAGGGCCCACTGAGAAAACAAAAGGTTCCGGATTTGATATCGTCCCTCGCCAACTCAGTGTATGCGTGGCACAGCTTGTTACTGACGGTAGGTATGCTGCTCAACCTCAGACGCAAAAGCAATCTCTCTGGTCTAGCATTAGGGAAAAGGAGATAGACTCCCTCGTTTCCGGTTGATACTGATAATAGGCCACTTCGCCAACTTTTTAAATAAGTGTTATATTTTGGTGACAAGACTTTCGGGCCGCCCTGTACATCAATACATATAAGTGAGACAAAGTTGAAAACATAATTATTAGCATTTGATAGGAATACTTGAAATCATACAATTATGGGGAAACCATATGTATAAGATAGGAATACTTGATATATATATATATATAACTGTATACAAAACCTCTACAACAAAGTGTAAATGAACGTACAATAACCACAATTTCCCAACCTATTGGCATAAAATAACCCAAGACGAGTTGACATAGAGTTAAAATAATATATATATATATATATATATATATATATATATATATATATATATGTGTGTATAACAAATATGAAGAAAATGATAGTAATGATAGCAATAATAATCTATACATATATAAAGGGCAGTTGTGTGTATGTGTATGTCGGGAGGAAACTTCGAGAATAAAACAATTAACGACAAAGTAAATATATATACACATTAAATATCATCAGGGCATGGTTTTTGAGCAAAAATAATAGAGATTTGATTTATATTCGTGAAGATAATTAAAAAAATAAAATTTAAATGATAACAGCATGGATCTTTTTTTCATTTAATATAGTTTACATTAACATTTATTTTCAGAGTAGCTAGATCAATGCAATCTATTTTTAGTTTTTTTTACATAGGGATTTAAATGGGGCATCCCACGAGGATTCAATTCACGATTCAGTGATAATGGATCTGGGTGACTAAATTAAAAAAAATCCCCCTCTATCCAGGTGACGCCGGGTAGCCGCTGCTAGTAATATATAAAAGGAACGAATATACACCAGTATGAAATAAAACGCAAAAGAAGAAATACAGTAGCAAATAGCGAAATTGATAAACACTAGACTAGAACGCCCTTCCCAAAATCCCACACAAAGAAAATAATCCTTTTCATCCCCCACAAACTAAACTATCCCTCCCATCGTTCACCAATAAACAGTATATAATTGGTTGGTTGATTGCTTTTAACGGCATATCAACCCGTCTGGCGTTATGTCATGCCTAACGGTTAGGAAGTAATATGTTGTGTATTTATATTTATACTTTTTTAGTAATTGGTTTAAACAATGTGTTAGCAGCATTGGGGATAATGTTGTATGGTATTGATTAAGTTCATGTCCATATTCTATTGTATAATTTTATATATATAGTATATAAGGAAAAATATTTAGACAACGCACTATTAATAGAATTAACATTAAAACTATCGACAATATTCTAAAAAGCTTAAAATAGATATAACACTTTATTCTAAATTTAACTTATTAGACATACATAGAAATAAACTGCATTTACTGATATTTACTGTCACCTTAATAACAAAAACAAAACAATAGTTTTGGTTAAATATCAAACCGTTTTAAAAATTACAGTTTAGACGGATATTCAATACCTTGATGATGGTGCGGAAAAGAACCGGAAGTACTTTGTCTATCAATAATAACTCTTTCGGGCAACTTATTAATAATTTTGAAGAAAATAACATCAAAAGATTTGGTTGGAAACTTGAAAGGAAAAAATAACTTGAAACCAATAAGTATTCTGTCATGTTTTACCAAATTTGTTTGAAGGAAAACTATGAAGACAAACAATTCACTTGGTTTGAAAACCGCACAGGCTAGAAATTATCAGTTACGAAGCACCGTTGACCTCCCATCTTCGTTTTCCTAACTTAGATTATATATTTGAGTTATCCGTAAGATCTTTCACCGTTTCATTGTCGTCTTTACTATTTGTGATTAGAGATATAGATAATGGGAAACTCAGTGAATATCTCGACCTTTTTTTAAGTATCTTTTTAGTTGGAAAGATAGTGCAACGGATATAAGTGACAATCATCTCTAGGTATATTTGTCTCATACCCCACTTGTATGGACTGGGCACAAGGCCTCGTTTTAACGTGGGCCCACCCACAAGCCGAAGCTCATTAATGGGAAAACAAAAATTGCGTCGATCTCTTCGGCATTCCTCTCAAGAGGGGCGCCTCAGACGCTGGGCAATAAACCCAGCCCTGCCCCTTTAAGTCAAGGGGGCAGGTATTGCCTGGGGAAAGCCCCCTGGGATCGACGCTATTAACTTGTAAAGATCAGGGCCGAAGCCACTGGACCCCCAACCTGTTGGGTTCAATCCTGACCAAGGGCGATAATAACATTGAATACTTAACACAGCTTAGCATTAGTCATAGTTAAAGAAAAGAGAACAGTCCATCCCCGTGGATTGAATAAAAGGTTCGATTCGAAATTACATGAAGGTTCCTGGGTTGGAAGAGAAAGTTCCCGAGTCCAAGAAGGTTCCCAAGTTTAACAAGAAACACCTGAAGAAGGCCGGCGGCATATCGGCCGAAACGTTGTGTTGGTAACAATAAAGATGAGGACAATAGTCCGAATAATCCATTTTTTAAGTAGTTAATCAGTCTAAACAATATTCCGGAGCTATTTTGGTTGGTCGTCAGAAGTACAGAAAATAGGGGAGGTAACTCCTACATTCTGATCGTTTATACATTCATCAGAAAGCAAGAGTTATCTGCCCAATTTACTGGAATTGCATTCAATCGTCTGCAGAGGTGAACCAAACTCAATCAGGATTTTCATCGACATGACCCATTCAGTTGTCAAAAATGGCGATTCAAAAGTTTCTTGTATATACTTTTTTTTTCTTTGGTTGTTCAATAATTCCTAATTAGCAGGGCCTGTGGATATACCAGAGTATGATAATTTAATTATTACAACATTTGATGTTTTCGTAAGGGCTATTGTGAAATAGTTCAATATGTAAAAAGTATAATAATCTTGACTTAACTCTCTCTCACACTTATTTTTCTTTTCTTCTTTTCATCTATTCATTATGTTCGATTGAAACAGATTAGCGTTATCACCCCTTCTTTCTATTTTTCCTCCACTCTTTTTCTTTTTTCTTATATTTTTTCTGTGTAGCATGTCCTTTTCTTCCCTTTCTTTATAATAAAGATGCAATGGTACATTATTTAGCTTAGGTGACGACACTAATAAGAAATAAGAATTCGGCGGATAAGCAACACCAGAAACTCAGGATTTACATTTTTGCATTTCATCTTGGACAATTTGGACGCTCTAATGTTTAACCAGAGGATGTTACAAGATGATAACGGTCGCAAGATTAAGGAACAAGCGTATGAATATATAGATTAAATACTTTAAAGATTGAGATAAAACGGAGTTCCTGTGTTTTAAACAAGATGGAGACATCTCCACACTGGATGCCTTAACGTAAATTAGAAGACAAATTCACATAACGTGGTAGTAATATCTCATCAACGGAAAGCGATATCAATATATGTATAGGAAAAACATGGTCTGACATAGGCAGATTACAGATCATACAAAAATCTGGTCTCTCAGACAGGATAAAGTGAAAATATTTCCAAGCTGTAGCCGTGTCAGTACTACAAGAATACTGCGTGTTGATCTGAAAAAATCCCGAAAGTAGCACCCCACAAAAATACAACTGAACGGCCACTTACCTCCCATCACACAAACTATCAAGTTAAGACAAACAAGACACACTGAACACAGGAGAAGTAAGAACGAACGAATGTGACGTTTTCCTGTGGATACCAACGCATGGACACACCATGGTATGAACCACTGAAATCTTTTGAGGCACAACATACACCTCTGTAATCCTTTTTAGCACAACATACACCTCTCCAATCAGTTGCAGAATGACATGCACTCTTTATAGTGCAATATGCAGCACCAATCTTATGCAGTATTACATGCACCTCTCTAATTTTTCCAATTATGCGTAGCAGGATATGCAACATTCTAATCCTTTGATGTGCAACATGCACATCTTATATCCTTAGCTGCGTGACACGCATATCTTATATCCTTTGCTGACAGAAATGCACATCTCCAATTCTTTGCTGCGCGACATGCACATCTCCAATCCGTAGCTGCGCAACATGTACATCTTAACTCCTTTGCTGTCAGAAATGCACCTCTCCAATTCTTTTCAATAAGAAATGAACCTCTTAAATCCATCGTATCACAACGTGCACCACTTGAATGCTTTGCAGCATGTCAGACATATATCAGAACCTTTTAATGACAATATGCATCTTTCCCACGATTTTCAGAACAATACGCACTTTGCGAAGTGTACCAACTTGTCGACATGTACCTTTTGTATTTCTTTCTGTATGAAATGCACCTCTTCAATCCGTTGCAGAACAACATGCACTTCTTTAATCATTTATAGCCCCATATACTCTTCTATAATCTTTTATTTTACAGCATGGATCTCTCCAATCATTTGCAGTACACCTGTTACATAATTGTTACCATCCTAAAAATTATGTAGGGTTAGTGTAGAAATCAGTTAGAACTTACGGCTAGCAGTTTTTGAGTGGTAGTATGTGACGATATAATGGAAGATTGATTGGCACATGTTGATCTCGTGTTAACCACTTTTCCGGTAGATACCGTGAGAATTAGTAGAGAAACGAGAAACAAAGGCCTCTTCCGGTTTTGATTTGAAAGAGTTAGTTATGTCAGTACTGGGCAAGCCACGGAGGTAGCAAGTCCTGCTCAGCACGCTCCCGGTTGGGGTCGTACTCACTATGCGCAGTTAGTCTGGATGGGGATTTCTAAATAAAATATGATATAAATAAAATCTAACTCTTGGGTTATTTATCCAAAAACTACTAATGAACCAGGGCTTCTGATAGATGAGAAATCCCTAATGGAAGACCAGACACGAAATCCCCAAATGGAAAGTTCCAGACGCTAGAAGAAGAACTCCCAAATACATAAGATACCAAAGATGATCAGAAGACGAGTAATGAGTATATAACACACCACTCATTTCTCTAAGTCTCTAGGCTCTTTACCATGCGTAATAAATATGTTACTACTACTACTACTACTAATAATAATAATTTGTAGCTCCATATACACTTCTAAAATCCTTTAAATTACAACATGCATTCCTCTATTCAACCATACATTTCTCTAAGACTCTGGGCTCTTTACCATGCGTAATAATAACAATAACAATAATAATAATAATAATAATAATAATAATAATCTTCTCAATTGGTAGATTTTGCAGTGCCAGCAGATCACAGGGTGAAGCTAAAGGAAAATGAAAAAATGGACAAATATCTAGACCTTGCCAGACAACTGAAACAGTTATGGAATATGAAAGTCAAAGTGATACCAATTGAAGTTGGTGCACTTGGAACGGTCCCAATAAACTTGGAAAAAAGACTGGAGGATCTGGAAATCAGAGGAAGAATTGGGACCATCGAGATTACTGCACTGCTGGAATCGGCTAGAATACTCAGAAGAGTCCTGGAGACCTGAGGAGACTTGCTGTCACTCAGACTCCAGTGAAATACCATCAACTAACGCTGATATGAAAAGCTCAAAAGGAGTGAAAATAATAATAATAATCTGTAGCTCCATATACACTTCTAAAATCCTTTATATTACGACATGTATCTCTCTAATCCACCATATATTTCTCTAAGTCTCTGGGCTATTTACCGTGCGTAATAATAATAATAATAATAATCTGTAGCTCCATATACACTTCTAAAATCCTTTATATTACAACACGCATCTCTTCAATCCTATGCAGTACACCATTCATTTTTCTAAACCGTTGCCGCATGCCACGCACCTCTCTAATCCTGTTCAGTGCAATATACACCACTAATCCGTTACTGTACAAAATACGCCTCTCCAACCCTTTATAACACAACATGCACTTTCCCCATCATTTTCAGTGCAAGATGCACCGCATATCCTTTGCAATATACACAAAAGTACTTCACATGCAACTCACAAATTCTTTACAGAAGAACAGGGACTCCTCTCCAGCTTTGTAGGGTGGCATGCATCCCTTCAAATAACAGCAACACGGACGTGCGCACATTAAAACATTTCAACTAGATGTGCACTTATATAAAACTGATCAGTAGAGGCGCGAGGTGCAATGGTTGTAGTCGTTGGAAATGGACTCGTCGACCCAAATTCAAAACCTGGACGAGTCTGCTTGCATTTCACTTAGTAATTATACACTGGTAAAAGGCATGCATCCAACTACTCTTACTCCAGCTATGCATAAATAGTAAGGCAGACTGGGCTCTTTAACCTGGATAGGCAACCAGTCTAAGAGAAGGAAAACTGTGAATTTAAACCCCCTCTTAAGAAATTGACCTTGCGTCACATCCTACTCGTACAAAGGCGTTGGCATATATATATATAAGTATGAAAAGGTGGAATGAAACATTGACCATTGACATTGACACTTAACACTTATATATATATATATATATATATATATATATATATATATATGTGTGTGTGTGTGTGTGTGTGTGTGTTAGTCTTTTGTTAGTATTGGAGAATTGAGAATAAAGTGCTCGATTATTTTAGTAAGAGCTGTATTTATTTATTATAGTGTACAATACATTTAAGGTGCAATTGTTACCACTGGTTTTCAGGCAGCATGCTTGCTACCCTTCATCACGACAAAGGGCCTGTTAAGAAATACGTGGACTGTCCCTTCTTTTATATATGTGTGTATATGTGACATCCGTTTTTGTTTATATATATATAACTGATGTCTCACATATGCTGATTCCAATGTTTTATATTGCTTTATTCGCCTGTTTCAACGTTTTTGGTGCCACATCCATAGCTAAGAACTTGACACTTTATGCCAATCATTCACAGAAGTTATGGCAAATTTGCTTTTTCTGCCAAGAAAACCTTTGTAGTACAATACACGCCTCAATGAACGACGCTTACTGAAGCTTTTCACTCGGCTTTAGTCGATTGACACTCTGAACAGGGATGTGTATATGCATATATATATTTACCCATGGAGGCGCCTGGTCTAATGATTATAGTATTAAACGTATAGTATTAAAGGAGTATTTTTGGTTGGTACAATCACATTGTTCTTTTGTTTGTTTGTTTTTTCATTTTTTCCCCTAGTGAAGTTTTACAGTCAAACTCTTTGACGGGTTTTTTCTTACTGCAAGGGTTTACAATAAGTTTGGTATATTGAATTATATCAATATAATATATATATTGATATATATATATACATCAATATAATATATACATATATAAGAGATAAGAATTTTATATATATATATATATATATATAAGAGATAAGAATTTCAAAAAGTAAATTGATACCCATCTGATGTGACTGAATTTTGGGGAGCTATATTAAATCAACTTAGATTTATATAGGCCCCAATTTTGGTCGGAATAAATTTATTATGGAATTACGGTGTTGAGTTCTTCCTTCCTATATATATATATTATATATATATATATATATATATGAAGAGAGGATGGTTGGAGTAAAATCCGACAGTATGAGTGTGAGGTAAAAGGAAAAGTGAACAAAAATAATGACTCCAACAAGTCCAAGTGGGAGAAAAATATTTCGTCCTTCTGACGCAAAGAACTTAGTCAGTCTGACTTTTTATTCAAAGCAAAATAAGTACATTTGTGTTTATAGAAGAGAAAGTGAGTTAGTGGTAAAATTGAGGGGTAGGGAAGTTAGGGAGGATATATATATATATATATATATATATATATATATATTATATATATATATGAAATTAGATAAATCGATCCTATATTCTGTATAGTTAAGCTCCGTTGTTGGAAAATGCTTTTCTAAAAGGGCTTATCCTTCTTCAGTGATGCCAGGAGGAATGCAATATATTTGACGGGAAAAGTCTAAGAGAAGATATTCTGAAATAAAATCATGCTTTTTGCATTGTCAGCAGTTATCTTGCTATGCCTGTCGTCTCTTTGCTGTCACTATGTAGACCCAGACACTGGCATAAGTGTCCTACAAGCGTGTCTCATCGCAATTCAACGATATACAGACGTCTTATCATCTTCCGCAACTTGTATATTTTTAACAGGTTGAAGTAGTTATTAATCAGGATACTTGAGTTGTAATTCAGGTGTTAACGATGGCTATCATCTCTCAAGATATCACATTACTCGTATATATAAGTATGTATATACATATACATACATATATATATATTTACATATATACATACATGTATAGACATATACATACATGTATACATACATATATAGACATATACATACATGTATAGACATATATATATATTTACATATATACATACATACATATATAGACATATACATACATGTATAGACATATATATTTACATATATACATACATATATAGACATATACATACATATATAGACATATATATTTACATATATACATACATATATAGACATATATATATACATACATATATTAACATATAAAAATACATATGTACATATATATATATATGTATATATAAAGTTGTCGGGGTGGGGTAAAGATGTTATCAGCCAGACAGTGAGGGAGTCTTTCCCTTTCATTAGCGCTATAAAAAGAGATAGTTTTTGCCTCTGATGTGCAGCGCCACACCTACCATCAGTTCCTTACTTTCCCGCACAGATCCCAGTGCTACTCATACGTTGAGTTTCCGAGGGCCGGTATCGAATATATGCATATATGATCATACGTATATGTAAACATATATATATATTATTATATATATATATATATATATATATATATACTTATATTTACATATATATATATATATGTTCATACATAAAATATTTACCAACCCCTCCGCACAAGCAGGATGTGAAACAAAGTCAATTTCTTAACCGAAGTTTAACAGGTTAGAATTCAGAGGTTTCCTTCTCCTAGACTGGTTACCTAACCAAGGTTAAAGAGCCCAGTCTACTCTACTATTTATCCATAGCTGGAGGGAGAGTATGATTCATACCTTTCCCAAGGGTATAAGGGCTAAGGGAAATGCAATTACCACGTCCAGGATTTGAACTCGGGGCAACGAGTCCATTTCCCATGACTTTAACCATTACACTACGCGCTTCCAAATGATCATACATATATGTATACATATACAAACATATATATATATATATATATATATATATATACATGAATGAATGAAAGAATAAAAGGCTTAGCTTTTCATTTATTTGGGAACAATATTTACAACCAATGGTTTCTTGCTAACTCATTCGTCAGGTAAACGGAAGAGTTTTTTTTAAATGATAGAAATGGTGTAAATGTTTAAATGTGTGCGTTTTTAAACTGTACGTTGGATTACTACTGATTTTTCTAGTATGATAGTGCCAACCATACACACTAATAATATATATATATATATATATATTATATATATAATGAACATACGTATATATATATATATATACACATATATGTAATATACATACACATATATACATACATATATGTATATACATACACATATATACATACATGTAATATATATATGTATACAAATACACACACATATATATATATGTATTACAAATACACACACACACACATATATATATATATGTATAAATACACACACACACACATATTATATATATGTATACAAATACACACACACACATATAATAATATATATGTATAAATACAACACACACACACATATATATAATATATGTATACAATACACACACACACACACACACACACACACACACACATATATATATGTATACAATTCACACACACACACACACATATATAATATATATATATATATGTATAAATAACACACACACACATATATATATATATGTATACAAATACACACACACACATATATATACACACACACACACACATACATATATATATGTATACAAATACAAACACACACACACACACATATATTGTATACAAATACACACACATACACATATATATGTATACACACACATATATATGTATACAAATACACACACACACACATATATATGTATACAAATACACACACACACATATGTATACAAATACACACACACACATATATATGTATACAAATACACACACACATATATATTATACAAATACACACACACACATATGTATACAAATACACACACATATGTATACAAATACACACACATATGTATACAACATACAACACACACACACACACATATATATATGTATACAAATACACACACACACACATATATGTATACAAATACACACACACACACACATATATGTATACAAATACACACACACACACACATATGTATACAAATACACACACACACACCATATATATATATATATATATATATATATAAGATACCCGTATATATGGCATGTTTCTCATAAGAATTTTCAATAAAAGTAGCTGAAATTTTCAAAAGATCCGTTTTTGTTTCTTTTTACTAGTTGAAAAATCAAAATTATACTTGCATAGATATTGAATTCCTGAAAAAAGATTCTTCAGAGACAGAACATATTACTTCCATTGCAATTTTTACGGTTGAATATTAAATTACTCTTAGACCCAAACAATGTTGAGATTTGGGGCATGGGCAGAAATATATGCAATGTTTATAACCAATACATTTTATGTGATAATATTACTCCGGCATCTCATTTTACCAAGCTGCAATGACACGCATTCATTCGTAAAAAATAAATATGCGTTAATATATTTCGGTAACGATACTTCATCGACTTTTTAATATCACTAATCATAAGACATTTATCAAATACGCTACCAAACAACGTATATATATATAAATAAATAAATAAATATATATATATATATATATATATCTTATTATAATAGAGATTGTGTGTTTTTCTTTTTATAACCGAAACTATATTACTATACAAATCACAATTCCTTTTGTTATTTACATCACATTCTCCATGATTTTATTTTTTATTTAAACCTCGATTATTAATAAAATTGTTTTACATCATTAAGACTGTTGACCATATCTACATACTAATAACATGCAATTGTATTTAAATATACAACAAAAGAGCGGTTTACAGTCTGAATGGGAAGGCTAATTTGCATATTGATATTTAAAAAATTGATTTTAATAAATATATGCTAGGTATTATTGATTTCAAATTGTTTGGTTTTTTTTTTCTTATTGAATATGAACAACAATCTCGGGGATAAATCTTCAAAGAAATTCATTAACAAGAAGAAATAACTGTAATTTTATTCTTTACTTCCTATTTTAACTAAATAGTTAAATTAGGAAAATTTACCAATGAAAGACGGGAGTAATGGAATGATGGAAGAGTTAGTTTCAAAGTTGTTCTATTTTTCGATTATACCCCCTCTGTTCCAAATGTTTTTATCTGCATTCTTATTCATTTTCATTAGCCTTTCTAATTTAATATGATATTTTATTATATTAAAACTTAAATATTTGCACCCGGAGGGTGCATATATTTTCTAGTATATATAAGCTAGATGGGACCTGCACAAGAATGCTGCGTGCAGTCTTAAACAAATCGTGGAAACAGCACCCCACAAGGAGGCAGCTGTATGGTCACTTGCCCCCCATCTCCCAAACCAGGACCTATATTGACCAACTATGTGAGGATGCTGGATGCTGCACAGAGGAGCTCCCGGGGGCAATGAATGATAGGGAGGGTTGGCGTGAGATTGTCATGGATGTCGGTGCTACTTGCGCGACATGATGTGTGTGTGTGTGTGTGGTGTGTGTAATGTAATTTAAATGATTGGTAAGTAAAGGATGATTCTATTTGGGATCATCAAAATCTCACAGTACAACCATAATATATGCTCTTGTAGAGGCAAACATATACACTCATACAAGGATGTTTTATAAAAAACCCTAAAAAGAAATCAATTCATAATAATCAATAAATTAAATTATATACAGAGCAATATATATATATATATATATATATATATATAGTATTCATATTACTGCCGACCTGTATATATAAATGCGTTCTAGGAACGTTTTTTTTTGTAATTTTAATATTTAATTTTAATTACTTCGCATTTTTATTATCATTTTGAATATATGTATATTTTTGTTTTCTTTTTTATTTTAATTATCGACTCGCAGTTCTCCACTTTATGACGAACAGTTTTATGCCGGAGATATTTCAAGTCTCTCCTAGGTGAAAATCTCGTTGACACTCTCTCTCTCGACTCTCTATGACTCTCTCTCTCTCTCTCTCTCTCTATGACTCTCTCTCTCTCTCTCTCTCTCTCTCTACTCTCTCTCTCTATGACTCTCTCTCTATGACTCTCTCTCTCTATGACTCTCTCTCTATGACTCTCTCTCTCTCTGACTCTCTCTCTCTCTCTCTCTATGACTCTCTCTCTTTATGACTCTCTCTCTCTCCTCTCTCTTATGATCTCTCTCTATGCTCTCTATGACTCTCTCTCCTCTCCTCCTCTCTATGACTCTCTCTCTCTTCTCTCTCTCTCTATGATCTCTCTCTCTCTCTCTCTCTCTCTCCTATGAATCTCTCTCTCTCTCTCCTCTCTCATGAATCTCTCTCTCTCTCTCTCTCTCTCTATGAATCTCTCCTCTCTCTTCTCTCTCTCTATGAATCTCTCTCTCTCTCTCTCTCTCTCTCTATAATTCTCTCCTCTCTCTCTCTCTCTCTAATGAATCTCTCTCTCTATGAATCTCTCTCTCTCTATTCTTTCTCCTCTTCTCTCTCTTCTCTCTCTCTCTCTTTCTCTCTCTCTCTCTCTCCTCTATGAAATCTCTCTTCTCTCTCTCTTCTCTCTCTCTCTCTCTCTCTCTCCATATGAATCTCTCTCTCTCTCTCTCTCTCTCTATGAACTCTCTCTCTCCTCTCTCTCTCTTGAATTCTCTCTCTCTCTCTCTCTATGAATCTCTCTCTCTCTCTCTCTCTCTATGAATCTCTCTCTCTCTCTCTATCTCCTCTATGAATCTTTTCTCTCTCTCCTCTCTCTCTCTTTCTCTATGAATCTCTCTCTTCTCTCTCTTCTCTATGAATCTCTCTCTCTCCTCTCTCTCTCTCTCTCTCTCTCTCTCTCTCTCTCTCTCTCTATGAATCTCTCTCCTCTCCTCTCTCTCTCTCTTGAATCTCTCTCTCTCTTCTATCTCTCTAATGAATTCTTCTCTCTCTCTCTCTTCTCTCTCTCTCTATGAATCTCTCTCTCTCTCTCTCTCTCTATGAATCTCTCTCTCTCTCTCTCTCTCTCTATGAATATCTTGTCTCTCCTCTCTCTCTCTCTCTCTCTCTCTCCTAAATGAATCTCTCTCTCTCTCATCTCTCTATAAATGAATTCTTCTCTCTCTGTCTCTCTCTCTCTCTATGAATCCTCTCATTCTCTTCTCCTCTTCCTCTCTTTCGCTTTGAATCCTCTCTTTATTGCATATATATATAATATGAACCTCCTCTCTTCTCTCCCTTCCCCATCTCTCTCCCTCTTCCTCTCTCGTC
>CM042165.1:73111121-73118621 GCA_023376005.1 Doryteuthis pealeii
AATCAATACCATACAACATAATTCCCAATAATGCTAACACATTTTTAAACCAATTATTAAAAGTTATAAATATAAATACGATGATATGTATTAACTTCCTAACCGTTTTAGGCATGACATACCCCAGACGGTTGATATGCCAGTTGTAAAATCAATAAACAAACAAAACAACAAACAGACAACAAGGCATGCTGGAAGTAACAGGAACGGGACTTATTGTGACGTTCTTCTCTGGACCTTAACATGACACCGCTAGTATGGACGTCCATCAAGCCCACCTATACCAGCTTTGTGCGGATTCTGATGCCACACAGAGGAAATCCGGGGGCGAGACCGATATACATTTAGATATATATATATATAATTCTCCCTGACAACTCCCCCTCTACTTTATATATTCTCATTTTCAATCAGAAATCCTCCCGACCTCCCTCCCCTCAATTCCACCACTAATTCACTTTCTCTTCTATAAACAAATGTACGTATTTTTGCCTTGATAAATCAGACGAGATGTCTTCGCACGTTGTAAGGACGAATATTTATCTCCTACTGACTTGTTTGAGGTCATTATTTATGTTCACTTTCCTGTGTACCTCACCCCATACTGTCGGATTTTACTCGAACCCTCCTATCTTCATATTTAAATATGGTTAATCTCCACATGTCGCCTGATTCTTTTATGACGTAATCAACCGAATTATTTATGCTTATCGTTTATTTCCAAATATCTCTCCAACATAATCATTTTGTTGACTAAAATTTAAAACACTACAAATACATTCCAATCAGATTTTTCTTTCCAAAATTTTTTTTTCAAAATATATATTTTCTCGCTTCTTCAACCATATTGTGGTGTAAATATTACCGTCAAAGGAAATGGGCAAGGCGATACGAGTTCAAATCCTAGACGAGGCTGGTTGCATTTCATATGACACTAATACCCTAGGGAAAAGTATGAATCCAACTATTCTCCCTACAACTATGGGTAAATAGTATGGCAGACTAGGCTCTTTAATCTTAGTACGGCAACTGGTCTAGTGAAGGAAAACTCTGAATTCAAACCTGGTAAACTCCACTTAAAAATTGACCCTGTGTCACATCCTGTTCGGGCGGAGGAGTTGGTAAATACTTACTTTATATTTACTAAAACTAATCGTTTATAGACCCCTAATTATATTACGAGGCCCTTAATTATATTACACAGTTTTTTTCTCTTATCTCTTAATGTCAAATTCGGCTTCATAAAGAAATTCTTAAAAAAAAAACTAAAAAAAAAAACACAATAGAATGAAATGGTACAAAAACCCAGTACTAAAAATTAGAATTTGACGCGGGAAAAAATTACCGCCAAAATGAAATCAGACATTTTCCTTGCAGCACATATATCGTAGATCACGTTCGAAAATAAACAGAATGTTATTCAACAGGCAAAATACGGTTCTTTCCAATTCGTCGTGCATGACTTACATGGTTATAAACATACACTTCCAGTAGGTCATACCTTCAGGCAGCACCTGTCCATTCATCAAAAACAGGGTAAGGGTGAGTTTATTACTTGACGCTTGAGGCGCCCATTTCAAGAAGGAATGCCAACTGAGTGTAGGCAATTTTAGTCATTGCCAGACCCCAAGCGTCAATACCAGTTTTGGGCGGGGGGGGGGGTCGCCACATAAAAACCTAACTTATACACACACAAACATTCAGAGATAGGTACATAGATATCAACAGACAGAAGTTTTGACTCTCCGAATGGGCCACATATATATATATATATATATATATATATATATATATATACCGCTAAGATGGTAATATCCTATTCAGATTTCATGGTGGTGAAGACTATGTCTATATGATAAATATTATTGAGACAAAATAAGCGCTTATATCCAGAGATGCACAGATATAAATGAAATAATGATATGCATATAGGTGCAAGCATATCTTTAGAAGTATGTGTGCATAAGTATGTGCATAGCATAAGTGTATGTGAGTGTTAGCATATATATATATATATATATAAACATATTTTTGGTACACCTAAATTTGTATATAATTTTAAAAATTATCATACTTTATTGATCAGCTTTTTTAAACGAATATAAAGAAAAGAGAGCGAAAGGAGGATAAACTTAGGGGCCCTTTCGACCGGTGCCGATACACACACACACATATATATATATATATATATGTGTTATAAAAATAAAGCAAAAATACTATATTAATAATGGTGAATGTAAGCGTTTAAATAGACTAATATTTAAGAAATACAGATGACTTATCCATTGTGTTACAATTGATAATGCAAATGACACTGGACATAAGAAATATTTATACGAATGGTTTTTTGCCGATTAAGGCAGTAAAATCGCTTGATGTAAAATTTATTATGTTAATGGACATATATATATACATATATATATGTGTGTGTGTTTGTGTGTCTGTATGTGTGTAAGCTGTAGCCGTGTAAGTGCTACTGTATTGCTGAACCACTTGGATTTTAACAGAGTAAAGAACACCCGAGGGGGACTATACAAGGATGCTGTGGGCTGATCGGGAAAATCGGGGAAACCCACAAGAAGCAATTATACGTCCTATCACACAAAAAATCCATAAAAAAGAAGAACAAGACATACTGAACACAGATGGAGAAGTAAGAACGAACACATAAGTGACATTCTCCTGCGAACGCCTACATATGGAAATATATATATATATTTGGGCAGCATCGTTTCATTCAAATAAATTTGGTTAAACATAACAGAATCCTTATTTTCAATTTTTTTCTTTTTTTTTTTTAATTTTCCTAACAATTATTTTAATGTGATTATCTTGAAAGTTGTTAATAAGTTGTTCAAAAGAGTTATTATTGGCAGACCAAGAACCGAATGTACTTGGTCTACCAATTCTAAATCCACCCGGATTCCATAATTAAGTGTCACGGGCCCCACCCACGTCCAACAAGTAGACCCATTGGGGAGGAGTCTTACCTCTTTGCATATGTCATCCAAGCATTAGATTAATTCCGCATATATTGTAGCATTTTTGTCTACGAAAACTAGGTCCTCCGGTTGGTCATATGGCGCATTGATTATGTCATGCAGCTGAAGGGTTCTCAGATACCCATTGAACTTAGTCTCCCAAATTTTGTAGCTGGCCTCGTCGCCATTGAAGAAGATCCGAGCGTACTTTGGCCCATAACCTGTTAAGTATCTGGTCGCCATCCTTGGCCAGTTGTAAAGAACTTAAAGTAAATAAGTAAGTAAGTTCTGAGTCATAGAATCCTTTGGTAAGTGAATAAGTCCTGAGTCATAGAATCCTTTGGTAAGTGACTAAGTCCTATGATATAATCCTATGTTCCGTCGTCCACGAAGGCTCAAAGCAATGTGTGTTTTTTTTTTTTTCGGAAAGGAGGTACAACGAATGTGCACACGACTCGGCATGTAGCCGGAATTTTGGTTTTGGGGGAGGGGTGATAAAACTGGTCATACCACTACACGGATCTATCTAGCTGGGTTCACTCGCCGACCGTTTCATTCAAAAATAAAAATAGAAATCTTGCATTCTCCTTGCGCAGCTCCCTTCCACCAAAATACCTCATTCGCTCTATGCATCTATCCTACTTAAAAATTTCCCAATATTCGTTTGATGAGCTCGAAGCAATGTATGTAGGTATGACCAGAACAGCCAGTATAAGTAACAATATCAGGAGCAGAGCACTGCCAGTGATTGGACAAGAAGTTGGTCACATGATTGTCGGCGAGTCTATAAGTACAAGTGGGTATTTGTCACACGCCTTATATTCCAAAAAACGCACCTCTCGTGGTATAATGGTTAGCAAGCTCGCTTCGCAAACCATTGTTAATGAGTTCGATTCTCATTGGGCGCCCCATACTTCTGGCCTTGTGCTATATCTAAGCAAAGCTTAGTTTTTTAGGGACCTCACGTGGTGTAATGGTTCGCAAGCTAGATTAGCAGACCATTGTTAGTGAGTTCGATTCTCACTGGCGCCCCCACACTTCTGGCCTTGTGCTATATCTAAGCAAAGCTTAGTTTTTTAGGGCACCTCACGTGGTGTAATGGTTAGCAAGCTCGCTTCGCAAACCATTGTTAGTGAGTTCGATTCTCATTGGGTGCCCCATACTTCTGGCCTTGTGCTATATCTAAGCAAAGCTTAGTTTTTTAAGGGCACCTCACGTGGTGTAATGGTTAGCAAGCTCGCTTCGCAAACCATTGTTAGTGAGTTCGATTCTCATTGGGAGCCCATACTTCTGGCCTTGTGCCATATCTAAGCTCAGCTTAGTAAATAACTATATTCCAAAAAAACGCACCTCTCGTGGTGTAATGGTTAGCAAGCTAGCTTAGCAGACCATTGTTAGTGAGTTCGATTCTCATTGGCGCCCCATACTTCTGGCCTTGTGCTATATCTAAGCAAAGCTTAGTTTTTTAGGGCACCTCATTTGGTGTAATGGTTCGCAAGCTAGATTAGCAGACCATTGTTAGTGAGTTCGATTCTCACTGGGCGCCCCACACTTCTGGCCTTGTGCTATATCTAAGCAAAGCTTAGTAAATAACTATATTCCAAAAAACGCACCTCTCGTGGTGTAATGGTTAGCAAGCTCGCTTCGCAAACCATTGTTAGTGAGTTCGATTCTCATTGGGCGCCCCATACTTCTGGCCTTGTGCTATATCTAAGCAAAGCTTAGTTTTTTAGGGCACCTCACGTGGTGTAATGGTTAGCAATCTAGATTTGCAGACCATTGTTAGTGAGTTCGATTCTCACTGGGCGCCCCACACTTCTGGCCTTGTGCCATATCTAAGCTAAGCTTAGTAAATAACTATATTCCAAAAAACGCACCTCACGTGGTGTAATGGTTAGCAAGTTCGCCTCGCAGACCATTGTTAGTGAGTTCGATTCTCATTGGGAGCCCCATACTTCTGGCCTTGTGCCATATCTAAGCTAAGCTTAGTAAATAACTATATTCCAAAAAACGCCAACAACAGTCGGTGTATTCTAAAGCTGCAGCCGATAGGGCTGCTCTGAGTATATAAGTATTACTGTGTATATATAAAGCCACAGCCTATATGTATTTATATGTATGTAGACAGGTAGAGTTTATGTATATTTTATGGATAAATATCAGCGTAGCCTGTATGTATGCATGTGCATATAATAATATTAAAAGAGTAACTGGGGATGTCTTAAATGTAACGCTGGATGGACCGCAATTCTGAAGATATTTTTGCTCAGATTCATTAAGATAAAACGAAACAGTTAAAAATCAATAATACCAAGCACATATTTATCAAAATCAAATTTTTAATATCAATATGCAAATTAGTCTTCCCGTTCCGACTATAAACCGCTATTTGTTGTATATATAATTACAATTGCATATTATTAGTATGCAGATATGTTCAACAGTATTAATAATGTAAAACAATTTATTAATAATTGCGGTTGAGATAAAATAAAATCAGGGAGAATGTGAAGGAGAATTAATAAGAATTTGTAAACAAGTATAGCCTCAAATAACTATTCTAAATATAGTAACTTATCAACAATTATATGGTTTCAA
The DNA here is from genome assembly GCA_023376005.1 of Doryteuthis pealeii. Taxonomy (NCBI): domain Eukaryota; kingdom Metazoa; phylum Mollusca; class Cephalopoda; order Myopsida; family Loliginidae; genus Doryteuthis; species Doryteuthis pealeii. Next base: position 73,116,701 of record CM042165.1, read on the forward strand.
CCTCAGCAGCACACGTATGTTCTACTTCATCTCTGGTTGAAAACTGATTTCCTAACTAACTCTAACACGTGACGCGTGAGATTACTGCCTTTGGGGTCAAGGTCCCCAAACGGTCTGGTATTTTTCCACTTGGGCCCTTTGCATTCTCGCTTCAGGGTATGGTAAAAAAAAAAAAAAACTCACGCCATCATACAATTATGCAATATCATCACGAAGTGAAATGTAAACAGCTTCGTCCAGAATTTGAACTCGGGTCGCTGATCCATCATCAACGACGACGGCTGTTTTGGCAAGGGCGCCTCTTGTGTCAAGCTATAAGTATAAAAATAGCTATGTGCAAAACTCGCTCTTTTAATACGCACGGGGATTGTTAAAAATATTTTAAAACGTCAATAAAAAATTGTAAATTTACTTTTTAATGTTTTATTTTATGTTTAATATAAAGAACAATTTGAAGTTTATGTGTTATAAAAAAGAAAAAAACAAATTTCTCTTACATAAAACCTAAATATACGCAATTCCGTATATGCAAAATTCAAATGAAAATTAGAATAATAAAATGTCGTCTGGTATGTTGTTGCTATAACTAATTGCATCTGCATTTAAAGTTTCAAGCTTTTAGAAAAAAATAATTTAATATTTGTCGTATTAAAATAAGTCACTAACAGTCCAACGCGAAAATTATTTGAAGGTAATTCTTACATTACTCAGGTGCAATTAAATAATTGTTTGGTACGAAGATAAATTCATTCTAGGCTAAGTATGTTTTTTTTTTATTAGATTAACCATAGAATGTGTTTTCGTTTCTTTTCTTATTTTAATCCTATTTGAAAGGTTTCTTCGTTCATTTAATGATTCTTCTTGCTGTGCACTAAGTAAAACAAACGCATTTTATAGTTAGTTTTTAGTTAAATCAAGTTATTCACTACTTCCAAAACTTTTCCCAAAATTTTTGTTTGTTTGTTTGTTTTGTTTTGTTTTACGGCATATCAACCTCAGTGGAAGCCCCAACCCCTTTTTATCATATGGGTGCTAGAAGGCGGTGGCTGAAGGTCTACATGTCCTGGGAATGACGTTAAACTCTATCTGATGGTGAGGTTCCAGTTTTGGAGGTTTGGGGAATGTGGAGCACCCCTTCATCACCATTGCTCCCTAATCCACTCTGACCAGGAGTGGTAGTACCTGTTATGGTCCCATCTATGGGTTAAATAGAAAAATGTATTTATAAAAAAATTGTATTATCATTAAGAATTGATTTATTTCAAAACTTTGTCGGCATTAAATTACCCACTGAGGTTGATATGCCGTAAAACAAAACAACCAAAACCAACCTCAGTGGGTTATTTAATGCCGATAAAGTTTTGAAATAAATCAATTCTTAATGGATACACAATTTTTTTTTATAAATACATTTTTCTATTCAACCCATAGATGGGACCCTAACAAGTACTACAACTCCGGGCCAGAGTGGACCGGGAGCAATGGTGATGAAGGGGTGCTCCACATTCCCCAAACCACCAAAACTGGAACCTCACCATCAGATAGAGTTTAACGTCATTCCCAGGACATAAAGACCCTCAGCCACCGCCTTCTAGAACCCATATGATAAAAAGGGTTGGGCTTGCAATAGGGGCAATAGGGTTGGGGGGGTGCTAGGGCTTGACGTGACCAGCCGATTGATCGGAGGTGGCCTCTCCGATCGCCCGTCTAGCCTAAGTAAGGGTCTGAGGGAGTGTTGCAGGTCATAGACTGCTCATCCACAAGACTCCGTCCTTAAGCATCACGGGTCGCCACCGCGGCCAACAGGTGGCCCCATTGGGAGAGTCAAAACTTCTGTCTGTTGATATCTATGTACCTATCTCTGAATATTTTAGTGTATTGATAGTTTGGACTATAAATCTTTATCTTTATATTTGAGTCT
>CM042165.1:73123621-73157499 GCA_023376005.1 Doryteuthis pealeii
TTTTGAAAATTAATTAATTGATAATTAATGAATTAGGCGGGCATAACTATTCAAATGTAAGGCTAAACAAATCTCTGTATGAAATGTACATACAGAGATTGATTTTTCTCGATTTGTTTACCCTTACATTTGAATAGGTATGCCCGCCTAATTCATCAATTATCAATTAATTAATTTTCAAAATTAGGTACGACTTCAATAAAGCATATATTCTCCCAAATATATATATATATATAAATATATATATATATATATATTATGGTGTCTCAATATTCATTTGGCTTAAAAGGGTGATATATTAAAGAAACCGGTCCGTTATTCGATTACTTAGTAATTTGAAATTAGTTCACTGGCGCTTGAATTTGTGTTCTACTTTCTTAGTTATAAGGTTCTTTTCTGGGTTGAAATTATGATAAACATTTCCAAGGGCCGGGTAGCTCAGTCGGTAGAGCAATCGGCCTAGAAACCACACGGTTCTTAGTTCGATACCGCCCTCACCAACTCAGCATATGAGTAGCACAGGGATTTGTGTGGTAAAGTAAGATGTTGGTAGGGTGTGGCGCTCCATCTCAGACGCAAAAACAATCTCGTTGGTCTAGCGCTAGTGAAAAGGGAATAGACTCCTTCGCCTGATTGGCTGATACCGACTTTAGACCACCCGACGACTTTCCATGATTTATTGGAACGTTAATGCTCTTACGATGTTCATATATTCACTTTTTAAGGAAGCGTGTGGTGTAATGGTTAAAGTCTTGGGAAAATGGACGCGTCGCCCCGAGTTCAAATCCTGGACGTGGTAATTGCATTTCACTTAGCGCTAATACCCTTGGGAAAGGTATGAATCCTACTCTCCCTCCAACTATGGGTAAATAGAAGGGCAGACTGGGCTCTTTAACCATGGTTAGGCAACCGGTCTAGGAGAAGGAAAACTCTGAATTCAAACCTGATAAACTCCACTTAAGAAATTGATCTTGTGTCGCATCCTGCTCGCGCGGATATATATATATATATTCACTTTTTAAGATCCTACTACTTTTCTATGTATCTTTGTGGCATATATAACAAAATATTTTGTATACACATATTTCTGTTATTTCCATGAATTTACAGGATCGTTACAGTCTTCAATGCTCTACGATGTTCATATATTCACATTTTAAGATTCGAATATTTTTTTATGTATCTTTGTCGCATATGTAACTAGATATACACATGTTTCAGTGATGATTCAATTATTTCTTTTTTAAAAGTTACAACAATGAGCTGTTTTAATTAATAAATGTCGGCTATTACATACATATCTATATTTCCTTTCTACCTTCTAGGCATGACGCTGACGCAAAGATTTTCACATTAATTTCCCACAGAACGAAATGAACTAAATGGATTAATTAAACAAAAAATCTTAATATATTCATTATGTTTACACGGTTAATGTAGAAATGTTGAACTTATTTCCGATAAAAGCTTTTATTATTTACTGTTAATATATACTAACAGGTCCTGTGGATATACCACAGTATGATGATTTAATTATTACAACGTTTGATAGGTTTACTTAAGTGCTATTGCAAAATACTTCAATATGTAAAAAGTATAAACTCAACGTATGAGTAGCACTGGATCTGGGTGGTAAAAGTGAGGAGCTGATAGTAGTTGTGGTACTTCGTCTCAGAAGATGAAACAATCTCCTTGGTCTAGCGCTAGTGAAAAGGGGATAGAATCCCTCGCTGTATGGCTGATACGACTTTAAGCCACCCCAACAACTTTACTTACTTTTACTTATAGCAATCTCGATTTAACTTTTTCTTAGTTGTTCTTTCTTTGTCTCTTTTCAGCTTTTCATTATGTTCGATTGCGCTCATCTCATCCCTCTATCTTTTCCCTTCCTTTTTTTCTGATATTTTCTGTGTAGCATGTCCCTTTTCCTCCCTTCTTTCTTTATAATAAAAACGGAATTGTCTATTATTTAGCTGAGGTGACGACGCTCATAAGAAATAAGAATTCGGCAGATAAGCGACACCAGATAAAAAGGATTTACATTTTGAATTTCATCTTGGACGATTTTGGACGGTCTCATTTTTACCAGAGCGTGTTGCAAGATGGTAACAATCGGAAGATTAAGGAACACTAGTATCAATATTTAACATTGAGTTAATAAAAGTTTTGACGAATTAGTTAATCGATTGTACACTTTAATATCAAGGGATTTTGGTCAAACTCGGAAACCTTTCCGATTACGACAAGAATTTTCCCGAGTTCGAAAAGAAAGTTCCCAAGTTTTACAAATTTTCCCGAGTTTGAAAAGAGGTTTCCGAGTTGACAAGAATTTCCCGACGAAAAGAAGGTTCCCGAGTTCGAAAGAAGGTTCCCGAGTTCGAAAAGAAGGTTCCGATTTGACAAGAATTTTCCCGAGTTCGAAAAGAAGGTTTCCGAGTTTGACAAGAATTTCCCGAGTTCGAAAAGAAGGTTTCGAGTTTACAAGAATTTTCCCAAGTTCGAAAAGAAGGTTTCCGTGTTTGACAAGAATTTTCCGAGTTCGAAAAGAAGGTTTCTGAGTTTGACAAAAATTTTCCCAAGTTCGAAAAGAAGGTTTCCGAGTTTGACTAGAATTTTCCCGAGTTCGAAAAGAAAGGTTTCCGAGTTTGACAAAAATTTTTCCAAGTTCGAAAAGAAGGTTCCAAGTTCGAGAGTGCTGCAGAGTCCAACAAGAAATACCTAAAGAAGACCGGAGGGCACATCGGCCGAAACGTTGTAGAGATAATAATTTTGTACAGAGGACAATAGTCAGAATAATTGTACAAAATAATACAAATAAAAAACGAGAAAGGGTTAAATCAAGATTGTTATAAGTAAAAGTAAGTAAAGTTGTCGGGGTGGCCTAAAGTCGGTATCAGCGAGGAGGTCTCCCCATTTCACTAATGCTAGACCAAGGAGATTGTTTAACGCTTATTTTTGATTTTTTACCAAAAGTAAAAGTAAGTAAAGTTGTCGGGGTGGCCTAAAGTCGGTATCAGCGAGAGAGACTATCCCCTTTTCACTAATGCTAGACCAAGGAGAATTTTTAACGCTTATTTTTGATTTTTTACCAACTGTGAAACAAGGTTTTTGTTACCTTTTTTTTAAAGATCTCACTTAAAAATTATGAGACCACAGCAAAAAAATTCAGATCTAGCATCTGCTTTTAATACACTTCTGCTAAATGCATATATCGTCGACATTCTTCTGTTTGGCCTTCGGGCCGTTGACCAACTGGCAATCGGGTGAGCTTATCTGGCACATCGAGAAGATTACAACGTACAAGTTGAGTGGTTTGCTTCAATGTCGTAATTACATAAGCGCTAACCATAACTTGATTTTCTCATCGTCCTGGGGGATAGAAGTGCGCACATCTCTCGATCAGACGCGTGGACACGAAGTCTGCTTTCATCGAATGTCTAAGTTTTTCTCGATTCAAAATTCTTCTAAGCCGCCCGGTCTGATGCTAGAGTCCAACATCAAAGGAGGCTCATCCAATTCGTAAGAGGTAATGAGAAGATTCTATGATGTAATTAGACTTTCTGTCCTCTGCGTGAATTATTGACCATTGGTCGCTTGGCTAGTTGGATTTTACGGCATGTCAACCCTGGGGTTATTTTATGCCGAAGACGTTATTCTTATTCATTCTCATTGGGGATTCAACTTTTTCTTTTGTTAATTCATTTTTAAACTCATTTATAATCCATTTAACCCTTAGAAAATGATAAAACTTAAATAAAAACTATTTTAATATAAAACTGCTCTAGGATGGGGTGCCTATTGGTTTAAGTTTTAAGCTATAGCCAGGACATTAAGACCCTTTAGCAACCATATGATAAAAAGAGTTAATGGTTTGCCGTCAGAGCAATACGGTCGGAACAATCATAGAGGTGCAAGCGCCGGCTGTCTTGCAAAAGGCCTAAGTGTATTGTTGCCACAAGAATTATAACAGTGTAATTTCTCATTACATAGTAGTAAGACTGAGTGTAGGGATACTAGATGCCTCGCGGAGGACGTGCCGGAAGTAATGATCGATAGGAACGAGTGGGGAGAGTCATGGGAATCCGAGCTATCAGCAAGACTTGCTGATAAAAAAAAAAAAACAAAACCAAAAAAAAAAAAAAACAGAATCCAAATTCATTTTTTTTGGGGGGGGTCTCCGTGTATATATACAAATATGTTAAATGACATATATACATACTTAAATATAGTCATATATAGGACATATGTACATATATTTGTAACGTACATTTTATATGATATATAACATATGATATATATCACACACACACACACACACATTATATATATATATATATATATATATACATATATTTGTAACGTACATTTTATATGATATATAAATATGATATATATACACACATACACACACACATATATATATATATACATATATATAATATATAACACACATACACACACACACATATATATATATACATATATATAATATATAACATGTATATACATTTAGATATATTATATTTGATATAATATAACATTATGTTATTTAATATTTATATATGTTTAGATATTATATTTGATATTATATAACATTATGTTATATATATATTTACATAACATTATATTTGACATAATCTAACATTATACACACACACACACACACACATATATATATATATATATTATATATATATATATACATGATAGTTATATATAATATACATAAATACATACATGTAAATATATGCATATATACATACATGTATATATACACACATATAATATATATATATATTATATATAATAATACACATGTACACATATATACATGTAGATATATACACACATTTACATACATACATGTTTGTATATATGTATATACAATTATACACACATATATGGCTTATTCGGTTAGTATTTGTATCGACCGTCGATGTTGTAATTAATTCGATATTTTATTCCCCGGTAAGTCATCTTCTTCATAATATATATATATATATATATATATACATATATAAGGAAGGGAATTAAGAAGTAAATCTATCTTAAAGGAAAGTAATTGTAAAAGAGAAAGGTGTATGTCACATTATTAGACAATGACTTCATCATCATCATATAAACGGCTTATTTTATTACCATATCGATCGATCTTTCACTTGTATCTACACATGTGTTCAACAAGTAATAGTTATATTTATAATATTAAGATATATTACTTCACTGCTAGTAGCACAGATGTTCAAGTATCGACTTTATAATTATCGTACGAAACATTACTTGTAAATTGCGAAAAGCAGTCAAATCCCACAAAACTGTTTTGTGTTAATGAGAAATTAATGCGAGATTGAACCACTTTTAATGGCCCAAATAACAATAGAGACGTTTTATAAACACCGGTTGATTCAGTGCGCGGGAAAATAGTGAGAAATAAATTGTAGGGATGTTATAGTCGGCCATTTTTTCAAAGCGCGGAATGATAGATTGTTTGAAAAAAGATATTGGAAAATATCAGCTCACACCTGGACTGTAACTCCCGAATTCTAGCCACATTTTAAAACCTATACGGACATCTTTACGGACTCGGGGTGTTTGCACTAATACTTCATTGAAAGGCATGAACCGATTCATTGCTCGAGCAATGAGTAAATTACAGAATATATTGGTTGGAACACTTATATATATATATATATATATATATAAAGCGGCCTAGCGCCTCAACATGGAGATGGGTGAGACAGAGTGGAGAGTAGCCTCGACAGAAAAGAGAGCCAGAAAGAGAGAGAAAACCAGCAGCCCCCGAAAGCATCACAGTTTGTGTGCATTCAGTGCACCAAAGACTGTCACTCAAGAATTGGTCTGCAGAGGCACTTGCGCAGATAAAAAAATTATTTTTTTATTTTGGACACTACTCCATCGTCCTTAACGGACGGAAAGGATCTAATAAATAATAATAATAAAAATAATGATAATAATATATATATATATATATATATATTAATATTATTATTATTATGAATAAGTTAGATGGAAGTTATAAAGAATGCTACGTGTGACCTTAAAACATCGTGGATACAACCCACAAGGAAGCAGCAGTACAACCCCTTGCCAACTATCATATATACCATCCGAGTGAGACAAACTAGACAGGCTAGAGAAGTAAGGACGAACTTATAAGCGACGTTCTCCTATGGAAACCAGCACGTGGGCACGTCAGTGTGAGCTGTCCTTCAAAGACCTACATTGACCAGCTTTGTATGGATACTGGATGCTCCGCAGATGATCTTCCGATGACAATGAATGACAGGGGCGGTTGACGAGAGATTGTCATGGATAATCTGTGCTAAAAGAGCGACGTTCTCCTGTGGGAAACCAGCACATGGGCACACCAGTGTGGGTCGTCCAGCAAAGATCTACATAAACCAGCTCTGTATGGATACTGGATGCTGTGCAGTGGACCTTCAGAGGACAATGAATGATAGGGGCGGATGGCGAGAGAGCATCATGGATATATGTGCTCATAGCGCTACATAATGATGATAATGATTTTTTTACAATAAACGGTTCGCTTTGCTTATTTTCTAAAGTTATTTTATTGCAATTTTTTTTGCTGATAATTTAATGATATATAAATGTTATTCATTTCTTTCTATGCTACTCATCCGCTGAGTTGGCGAGAACCGGTATCGAATTTGGAACCTTGTAGTTCCTCATCAAACGCTCTACCGACTGACCAAGGAGCTGATGATAGGTGTGACGCTCCACCTCAGACGCCAAAACAGTCTCCTTAATCTAGCGCTAGTGATAAGGGGATGGACTCCCTCGCTGTCTGGCTGATACCGACTTTACGCCACCCCGACGACTTTACTTTTTGTTCATTTCTAAGCGGTGAATGTCGCATATTTGTTTCTTAGTTATTTTTAAAAGATGTTCTTTTTAAAAAAGAAATGTCTTGTCATGAAATGAGATACATCTGTTGATTCGGCACTGCAAGGCTTCAAGAATCACATTTCAATGTATTGAAATAGGAAATATGATGCCTTCATATGATGCCTATTTCATCAATCATTTCATCTTCCATATTTTAAAATTCGCTTCTCGCTTGAATATACCTGTTCTTCAGATAGAGAAAGGGTGAACAGAAAATTGTAACTTTCCCACACAATACAGACCCCAAAACAGGCATTGCACACACACACACACACATATATATATTATAACCTCATGTTTTCTCGGTGGGCACTGTACCAATTGAGCTAAACAGAAACCAGTGGAAACGAAATAGAAAATTATGTTATCATTATTATAATTATTATTATTATTATGCATAGTTAAAGAGCCCAGTCTGTCCAACTATTTTACCCATAGCCAGTTGTACCTTGACTCACAAGTTTAATTCATTCGCTGTTCCTCTTCTGGCTATGGATGAAATGGTTGGATAGATTGGGCTCTTTACCATGCGTAGTAGTAGTAATAATAATAATAATAATAATAATAATAATTCTCTGGGACTTTGAAATAAAAACGGATCACCTTATTCCAGCAAGAAGACCAGACCTAGTGTTGATAAACAAAAAAGAAAGAACTTGTCAACTGGTGTATTTTGCAGTTCCAGCAGATCACAGGATGAAGCTAAAGGACAATAAAAAAATGGAAAAATATCTAGACCTTGCCAGAGAACTGAAAAAGTTATGGAATATGAAAGTGAAAGGGATACCATTTGTAGTTGGTGCACTTGGAACGGTCCCAAAATGATTGGAAAGTTTGGAAATCAGAGGAAGGATTGAAACCATTCAGAACACTGCACTGCTGCAATCTGCCAGAATACTCAGAAGAGTTCTGGAGACCTGAGGAGACTTGCTGTCACTCATACTCCAGTGAAAGACCATCAGCTAATGCTGATGTGAAAACTCAAAAGGAGTAAATAATAATAATTTTCTATTTCGTTTCTGCGGCTTCGGTTTAATTCAGTTGGTATCTGAAAAAAACAAAAGGTTTCCGGATTTGATATCGTCCCTCGCCAACTCAGTGTATGCGTGGCACAGCTTGGTACTGACGGTAGGTATGCTGCTCAACCTCATTCGCAAAAGCAATCTCTCTGGTCTAGCATTAGGGAAAAGGAGATAGACTCCCTCGTTTCCGGTTGATACTGATAATAGGCCACTTCGCCAACTTTTTAAATAAGTGTTATATTTTGGTGACAAGACTTTCAGGCCGCCCTGTACATCAATAGATATAAGTGAGACAAAGTGTTGCATAGCGCGTCGTCACTGTACTAAATTGCAATAGATTTATCTTCGTTGTAAGGGATGACAATAACACCAAAGTTATCCTCCAGAAGTTTATTGAAATAAATTCAAGCTTCTTAACTTCGAGAGAGAGGGTCAGTTTAATTAATATATTCAGTCTTTAGACTTTCGGTCCTTCGATTCAATTTCTGGGCGACAAGCTTTTTCAGTCGGTAAATATTAACGCTAGCTTTTCCGACACCAACTACACGAGGTCCCGCTCGGCCGACTACTGACCCCGATCACCTCACTCTCTCTCCGGGTGACTGCCTCCGGGGCTAACTGCCGACTGACCTGTCTCGGGCCCTCGGTTCTTTTATATTCATAGCTACACCCACGTATTTTTATCTCTTGATCTGATAACGGGCAGGTGTAAAAAAACTTCTTTGTTTAATAAAACCGGAAATTCATATTTCCCTTTGTACAATATATAACAAAAGTTGAAAACATAATTATTAGCATTTGATAGGAATACTTGAAATCATACAATTATGGGCAAACCATATTTATAAGATAGGAAACTTGATATATAATATAATATATATATATATATATATATATATATAACTGTATACAAAACCTCTACAAACAAAGTGTAAATGAACGTACAATAACCACAATTTCCCAACCTATTGGCATAAAATAACCCAAGACGAGTTGACATAGAGTTAAAATATATATATATATATATATATAACAAATATGAAGAAAATGGTAGTAATGATAGCAATAATAATCTATACATATATAAAGGGTAGTTGTGTGTATATGTATGTCCGGATGAAACTTCGAGAATAAAACAATTAACGACAAAGGAAATATATATACACATCAAATACCATCAGGGAATGGTTTTTGAGCAAAAATAATAGAGATTTAATTTATATTCGTGAAGATAATTAAAAAATAAAATTTAAATGATAACAGCATGGATCTTTTTTTCATTTAATATTTTAGATAGTAGACATTAACATTTCTTTTCAGAGTAGCTAGATCAATGCGAGGTCTTTTTTTTTTTACATAGGGATTTAAAAGGGGCATCCCACGAGGATTCAATTCATGATTCAGTGATAATGGATCTGGGTGACTAAATTTAAAAAATCCCCCTCTATCCAGGTGACGCCGGGTTGCCGCTGCTAGTAATATATAAAAGGAACGAATATACACCAGTATGAAATCAAACGCAAAAGAAGAAATAAAGTAGCAAATAACGAAATTGATAAATACTAGACTAGAATGTTCTTCCCAAAATTACACACAAAGAAAATAACCCTTTTCATCACCCACAAACTAAACTATCACTCCTATCGTTCACCACTCAGCAGTATATAATTGGTTGGTGATTGCTTTTAACGGCATATCAACCGTTCTGGCGTTATGTCATGCCTAACGTTAGGAAGTAATATGTTGTGTATTTATATTTATACTTTTTAGTTAGTTGTTTTAACATGTGTTAAGCAGCATTAGGGATAATTGCTGTATAGTATTGATTAAGTTCATGTCTATATTTTATGGTATAATTTTATATATATATATTAAGGAAAAATATTTAGACAACCACTATTGATAGAATTAACATTGAAAACTATCGACAATATTCTAAAAAGCTTCAAATAGATATAACACTTATTCTAAATTTAACTTATTAGACATACATAAAAATAAACTGCATTTACTGATTTTACTGTCACCTTAATGACAAAAACAAAACAATAGTTTTGGTTAAATATCAACCGTTTTAAAAATTACAGTTTAGACGATATTCAATACATTGATGATAGTGCGGAAAAAGAACCGGAAGTACTTTGTCTATCAATAACTCTTTCGGGCAACTTATTAATAATTTTGAAGATAATAACATCAAAAGATTTGTTTGGAAACTTGAAAGAAAAAGAAAACCTTGAAACCAATAAGGATTTGTCATGTTTTGCCAAATTTGTTTGAAGGAAAAATATGATGGCAAACCATTCACTTGGTTTGAAAACGCATAGGCTAGAAATTATCAGTTACGAAGCACATTGACTTCCCATCTTCGTTTTCCTAACTTAGATTTAATATTTGAGTTTATCGTTAAGATCTTTCACAGTTTCATTGCGTCTTTACTATTTGTGATTAGAGATATAGATAATGGAAACTAATGAACATCTCGATTTTTTAAGTTAGCTTTAGTTGGAAAGATAGTTCAACGGATATAAGTGACAATCAGCTCTAGGTATATTTGTCTCATACCCACTTGTATGGACTGGGAGGCCTCGTTTTACGTGGGCCACCACAAGCCGAAGCTCATTAATGGGAAAACAAAAATTGCGTTCGATCTCTTCGGCATTCCTCTCAAGAGGGCGCCTCAGATGCTTAAACCAGCCCTTGCCCCTTTAAGTGTATTTGCCTGGGGGAAAGCCCCCCTGGGATGCTATTAACTTGTAAAGATCCAGGGCCGAAGCCACTGGGCTGTTGGGTTCCATCCTGGCCAAGGGCGATAATAACATTGAATACTTAACACAGCACACTAGTCCCGGTCATATTTAACGAAAAGAGAACAGTCTACCCCGTGGAGTGAATAAAGGCTTCGATTCGAAATTACTGGTTCCTGGGTTGGAAGAGAAAGTCCAGAGTAAGGTTCCAAGTTTAACAAGAAACACCTGGAGAAGACTGGAGGTTACGAAACGTTGTGTTGGTAAAAATAAAGATTAGTCCGATTTTTTAAAATAGTTAATCAGTCTAAAAAATATTCCGGAGCTATTTTGGCTGGTCGTCAAAGTACAGAATAGGGGAGGCTTAACTCCTACATTCTGATCGAATTTACTGGAATTTGCATTTGAACCAAACTCAATCAGGATTTTTATCGACATGACCCAATAATAGTTTATTCTTTGGTTGTTATTATACCTTGTTTCGTCCTTCATTATGTTTTGATTAGCGACTGTGTAGCATGGTTTGCCCTTTGGAACCATTCATTACTTAAAGATTGAGATTCATTTGAAACACCTCTGGTTAAACATTAGAGCGTCCAAATTGTCCAAGATGAAATGCAAAAATGTAAATCCTGAAGTTTCTGGTAGTTGCTATCCGCCGAATTCTTATTTCTATTAGTGTCGTCACCTAAGCTAAATAATGTACCTTGCATTCTTTATTATAAAGAAAAGAAGAAAAGGACATGCTACACAGAAAAAAATATAAGAAAAAAGAAAGAGTGGAGGAAAAATAGAAAGAAGGGTGATACGCTTTAATCTGTTTCATCGAACATAATGAATAGTGAAAAGAAGAAAAAGAAAAATAAGTGTGAGAGGAGAGTTAAATTCAGATTATTATACTTTTTACATATTAATACTATTTCACAATAGGCCCTTACGAAAACATATCAAATGTTGTAATAGATTAAATTATCATACTCTGGTATATCCACAAGGCACCTGCTTAATTAAGGAATTATTAACAACCAAGAAAAAAAAAGTATATACAAGAAACTTTTGAATCGCCATTTTTGACAACTGAATGGTCATGTCGATAAAAATCCTGATTGAGTTTGGTTCACCTCTGCAAGGACGATTGAATGCTAATTCCAGTAAATTGGGCAATAACTCTGCTTTCTATAATGTATAAAACGATCAGAATGTTAGAGTTACCTCCCCTATTTTCTGCTACTTCATGACGACCAGCCAAAATAGGCTCCGGAATATTGTTTAGACTGATTAATATTTAAAAAATGGATTATCGGACTATTGTCCTCATCTTTTATTGTACCAACACAACGTTTCGGCCGATATGACCTCCAGTGCTTCTCAGGTGTTTTCTTTTAAACTGGGGAACGTTCTTGGACTCTGGAAACTTTCTCTTCCAACACCAGGAACCTTCAGTAATTTCGAATCGAAGCCCTTTATTCAATCCCGGGGGAGACTGTTCTCTTTTCGTTAAAATATTACCGGGGCACTATGTTACTGTGTTTAAAGTATTCAATGTTATATCGCCCTTGGCCAGGATGTGAACCCAACAGGTTGGGTCCAGTGGCTTCGGCCCTGGATCTTTACAAGTTAAAGCGTCGATCCCAAGGGGCTTTCCCCCAGCAATACCTGCCCCCTGACTTTAAAGGGCAGGGCTGGTGTTTATTGCCCAGCATCTGAGGCGCCCCTCTTGAGAGGAATGCCGAAGAGACGACGCAATTTTGTTTCCATTAATGAGCTTCGCTGTGGGTGGCCCACTGTTAAAAACGAGCCTTGTGCCCAGTCCATATGAAGTGGGTATGAGACAAATATACTAGAGATGATTGTCACTTATATCCGTTGCAACTATCTTTCAAACTTAAAAAGATACTTAAAAAAAGGTCGAGATGTTCATTAATTCCCATTATCTAATCTCTAATCACAAATAGTAAAGACGACAATGAAACTGTGAAAGATCTTACGGATAACTCAAATATATAATCTAAGTTAAGGAAAACAGATGGAATCAATGTGCTTCGTAATGATAATTTCTAGCCTATGCGGTTTCCAAACCAAAAGTGAATGGTTTGCATCATATTTTTCTTCAAACAAATTTGGCAAAACATGACAGAATCCTTATTGGTTTTCAGGTTTTCTTTTTCTTTCAAGTTTCCAAACAAGCTTTTGATGTTATTATCTTCAAAATTATTAATAAGTTCCCAAAGAGTTATTGATAGACAAAGTACTTCCGGTTCTTTTCCGCACTATCATCAATGTATTGAATATCCGTCTAAACTTAATTTTTTAAAACGGTTGATATTAAAACCAAAACTATTGTTTTGTTTTTGTCATTTAAGTACAGTAAATATCAGTAAATGCAGTTTTTTCTATGTATGTCTAATAGTAAATTTAGAATAAAGTGTTATATCTATTTGAAGCTTTAGAATATTGTCGATAGTTTCAATGTTAATTCTATCAATAGTGCGTTGGTTCTAAAATTTTTCCTTATATACATATAGATAAATATTACCATAAAATATAGACATGAACTTAACAATACCATACAGCATTATCCCTAATGCTGCAACACATGTTAAAACCAACTATAAAAAGTATAAAGATAAATACACAACATATTACTTCCTACCGTAGGCATGACATACGCCAGACGGGTGATATGCCGTTAAAAGCAATCAACCAACCAATTATATACTGCTGAGGGTGAACGATATGATGATAGTTTAGTTGTGGGTGCATGAAAAGGGTTATTTTTCTTTGTTGTAATTTTGGGAAGAACATTCTAGTCTAGTATTTATCAATTTCGTTATTGCTACTTTATTCTTCTTTTGCGTTTTTCATACTGGTGTATATTCGTTCCTTTATATATACTAGCAGCGGCAACCCGGCGTCACCTGGATAGAGGGGGATTTTTTAAATTTAGTCACCCAGATCCATTATCACTGAATCATGAATTGAATCCTCGTGGGATGCCCCTTTTAAATCCCTATGTAAAAAAAAAAAGACCTCGCATTGATCTAGCTACTCTGAAAAGAAATGTTAATGTCTACTATCTAAAATATTAAATGAAAAAAAGATCCATGCTTTATCATTTAAATTTTATTTTTAATTATCTTCACGGAATATAAATTAAATCTCTATTATTTTTGCTCAAAAACCATTCCCTGATGGTATTTGATGTGTATATATATATTTCCTTTGTCGTTTAATGTTTTATTCTCGAAGTTCATCCGGACATACATATACACACAACTACCCTTTATATATGTATAGATTATTATTGCTATCATTACTACCATTTTCTTCATATTGTATATATATATAATATTATATTATATTTAACTCTATGTCAACTCGGTCTTGGGTATTTTATGCCAATAGGTGTGGAAATTGTGGTTATTGTACGTTCATTTACACTTTGTTGTAGAGGTTTTGTATACAGTTATATATATATATATATATATATATATATATATATAGATATATCAAGTATCCTATCTATAAATATGTTTGCCCATAATTGTTATGATTTCAAGTATTCCTATCAAATGCTAATAATTATGTTTTCAACTTTTGTTATATATTGTACAAAGGGAAATATGAATTCCGGTTTTATTAAACAAAGAAGTTTTTACACCTGCCCGTTATCAGATCAAGAGATAAAAAAATCGTGGGTGTAGCTATGAATATAAAAAGAACCGAGGGCCCGAGACAGGTCAGTGGGCGGCAGTTAGCCCCGGAGGCAGTCACCCGGAGAGAGAGTGAGGTGATCGGGTCAGTAGTCGGCCGAGCGGGACCTCGTGTAGTTGGGTGTCGAAAAGCTAGCGTTAATATTTACCGACTGAAAAAGCTTGTCGCCCAGAAATTGAATCGAAGGACCGAAAGTCTAAAGACTGAATATATTAATTAAACTGACCCTCTCTCTCCGAAGTTAAGAAGCTTGAATTTATTTCAATAAACTCTGGAGGATAACTTTGGTGTTATTGTCATCCCTTACAACGAAGATAAATCTATTGCAATTAGTACAGTGACGACGCGCTATGCAACACTTTGTCTCACTTATATCTATTGATGTACAGGGCGGCCTGAAAGTCTTGTACCAAAATATAACACTTATTTTAAAAGTTGGCGAAGTGGCCTATTATCAGTATCAACCGGAAAACGAGGGAGTCTATCTCCTTTTCCCTAATGCTAGACCAGAGAGATTGCTTTTGCGAATGAGGTTGAGCAGCATACCTACCGTCAGTACCAAGCTGTGCCACGCATACACTGAGTTGGCGAGGGACGATATCAAATCCGGAACCTTTTGTTTTTTCAGATACCAACTGAATTAAACCGAAGCCGGCAGAAACGAAATAGAAAATTATTATTATTTACTCCTTTTGAGTTTTCACATCAGCATTAGCTGATGGTCTTTCACTGGAGTATGAGTGACAGCAAGTCTCCTCAGGTCTCCAGAACTCTTCTGAGTATTCTGGCAGATTGCAGCAGTGCAGTGTCTGAATGGTTTCAATCCTTCCTCTGATTTCCAAACTTTCCAATCATTTTGGGACCGTTCCAAGTGCACCAACTACAAATGGTATCCCTTTCACTTTCATATTCCATAACTTTTTCAGTTCTCTGGCAAGGTCTAGATATTTTTTCCATTTTTTTATGTCCTTTAGCTTCATCCTGTGATCTGCTGGACTGCAAAATACACCAGTTGACAAGTTCTTTCTTTTTTGTTTATCAACACTAGGTCTGGTCTTCTTGCTGGAATAGGTGATCGTTTTTATTTCAAAGTCCCAGAGAATTATTATTATTATTATTATATATTATTACTACTACTACGCATGGTAAAGAGCCCAATCTATCCAACCATTTCATCCATAGCCAGAAGAGAACAGCGAATGAATTAAACTTGTGAGTCAAGGTAAACTGGCTATGGGTAAAATAGTTGGACAGACTGGGCTCTTTAACTATGCATAATAATAATAATAATTATAATAATGATAACATAATTTTCTATTTCGTTTCCACTGGTTTCTGTTTAGCTCAATTGGTACAGTGCCCACCGAGAAAACATGAGGTTATAATATATATATGTGTGTGTGTGTGTGTGCAATGCCTGTTTTGGGGTCTGTATTGTGTGGGAAAGTTACAATTTTCTGTTCACCCTTTCTCTATCTGAAGAACAGGTATATTCAAGCGAGAAGCGAATTTTAAATATGGAAGATGAAATGATTGATGAAATAGGCATCATATGAAGGCATCATATTTCCTATTTCAATACATTGAATGTGATTCTTGAAGCCTTGCAGTGCCGAATCAACAGATGTATCTCATTTCATGACAAGACATTTCTTTTTTAAAAGAACATCTTTTAAAAATAACTAAGAAACAAATATGCGACATTCACCGCTTAGAAATGAACAAAAAGTAAAGTCGTCGGGGTGGCGTAAAGTCGGTATCAGCCAGACAGCGAGGGAGTCCATCCCCTTATCACTAGCGCTAGATTAAGGAGACTGTTTTGGCGTCTGAGGTGGAGCGTCACACCTATCATCAGCTCCTTGGTCAGTCGGTAGAGCGTTTGATGAGGAACTACAAGGTTCCAAATTCGATACCGGTTCTCGCCAACTCAGCGGATGAGTAGCATAGAAAGAAATGAATAACATTTATATATCATTAAATTATCAGCAAAAAAAATTGCAATAAAAATAACTTTTAGAAAATAAGCAAAGCGAACCGTTTATTGTAAAAAAATCATTATCATCATTATGTAGCGCTATGAGCACATATATCCATGATGCTCTCTCGCCATCCGCCCCTATCATTCATTGTCCTCTGAAGGTCCACTGCACAGCATCCAGTATCCATACAGAGCTGGTTTATGTAGATCTTTGCTGGACGACCCACACTGGTGTGCCCATGTGCTGGTTTCCACAGGAGAACGTCGCTCTTTTAGCACAGATATCCATGACAATCTCTCGTCAACCGCCCCTGTCATTCATTGTCATCGGAAGATCATCTGCGGAGCATCCAGTATCCATACAAAGCTGGTCAATGTAGGTCTTTGAAGGACAGCTCACACTGACGTGCCCACGTGCTGGTTTCCATAGGAGAACGTCGCTTATAAGTTCGTCCTTACTTCTCTAGCCTGTCTAGTTTGTCTCACTCGGATGGTAATATTGATAGTTGCAAGGGGTTGTACTGCTGCTTCCTTGTGGGTTGTATCCACGATGTTTTAAGGTCACACGTAGCATTCTTTATAACTTCCATCTAACTTATTCATAATAATAATAATTATATAATATATATATATATATATATTATTATCATTATTTTTATTATATTATTTATTAGATCCTTTCCGTCCGTTAAGGACGATGGAGTAGTGTCCAAAATAAAAAAATAATTTTTTTATCTGCGCAAGTGCCTCTGCAGACCAATTCTTGAGTGACAGTCTTTGGTGCACTGAATGCACACAAACTGTGATGCTTTCGGGGGCTGCTGGTTTTCTCTCTCTTTCTGGCTCTCTTTTCTGTCGAGGCTACTCTCCACTCTGTCTCACCCATCTCCAGTTGAGGCGCTAGGCCGCTTTAATATATATATATATATAATATATAAGTGTTCCAACCAATATATTTCTGTAATTTACTCATTGCTCGAGCAATGAATCGGTTCATGCCTTTCAATGAAGTATTAGTGCAAACACCCCGAGTCCGTAAAGATGTCCGTATAGGTTTTAAAATGTGGCTAGAATTCGGAGTTACAGTCCAGGTGTGAGCTGATATTTTCCAATATCTTTTTTCAAACAATCTATCATTCCGCGCTTTGAAAAAAATGGCCGACTATAACATCCCTACAATTTATTTCTCACTATTTTCCCGCGCACTGAATCAACCGGTGTTTATAAAACGTCTCTATTGTTATTTGGGCCATTAAAAGTGGTTCAATCTCGCATTAATTTCTCATTAACACAAAACAGTTTTGTGGGATTTGACTGCTTTTCGCAATTTTACAAGTAATGTTTCGTACGATAATTATAAAGTCGATACTTGAACATCTGTGCTACTAGCAGTGAAGTAATATATCTTAATATTATAAAATATAACTATTACTTGTTGAACACATGTGTAGATACAAGTGAAAGATCGATCGATATGGTATAAATAAGCCGTTTATATGATGATGATGAAGTCATTGTCTAATAATGTGACATACACCTTTCTCTTTTACAATTACTTTCCTTTAAGATAGATTTACTTCTTAATTCCCTTCCTTATATTGTATATATATATATATATATATATATATATGAAGAAGATGACTTACCGGGGAATAAAATATCGAATTAATTACAACATCGACGGTCGATACAAATACTAACCGAATAAGCCATATATGTGTGTATAATTGTATACATATATACAAACATGTATGTATGTAAATGTGTGTATATATCTACATGTATATATGTGTACATGTGTATATAATAATATATATATATATATATTATTATATGTGTGTATATATACATGTATGTATATATGCATATATTTACATGTATGTATTTATGTATATATATATTACTATCATGTATATATATATATATATATATATATATATATATATGTGTGTGTGTGTGTGTGTGTATAATGTTAGATTATGTCAAATATAATGTTATGTAAATATATATATAACATAATGTTATATAATATCAAATATAATATCTAAACATATATAAATATATAAATAACATAATGTTATATTATATCAAATATAATATATCTAAATGTATATAACATGTTATATATTATATATATGTATATATATATATGTGTGTGTGTGTATGTGTGTTATATATTATATATATGTATATATATATATAGTGTGTGTGTATGTTGTGATATATATCATATGTTATATATCATATAAAATGTACGTTACAAATATATGTATATATATATATATATATATATATATATGTGTGTGTGTTGTGTGTGTGATATATATCATATGTTATATATCATATAAAATGTACGTTACAAATATATGTACATATGTCCTATATATGACTATATTTAAAGTATGTATATATGTCATTTAACATATTTGTATATATACACGGAGACCCCCCCCCCAAAAAAAATGAATTTGGATTCTGTTTTTTTTTTTTTTTTGGGTTTTGTTTTTTTTTTATCAGCAAGTCTTGCTGATAGCTCGGATTCCCATGACTCTCCCCACTCGTTCCTATCGATCATTACTTCCGGCACGTCCTCCGCGAGGCATCTAGTATCCCTACACTCAGTCTTACTACTATGTAATGAGAAATTACACTGTTATAATTCTTGTGGCAACAATACACTTAGGCCCTTTTGCAAGACAGCCGGCGCTTGCACCTCTATGATTGTTCCGACCGTATTGCTCTGACGGCAAACCATTAACTCTTTTTATCATATGGTTGCTAAGGGTCTTAATGTCCTGGCTATAGCTTAAAACTTAAAACCAATAGGCACCCCATCCTAGAGCAGTTTTATATTAAAATAGTTTTTATTTAAAGTTTTATCATTTTCTAAGGGTTAAATGGATTATAAATGAGTTTAAAAATGAATTAACAAAAGAAAAAGTTGAATCCCCAATGAGAATGAATAAGAATAACGTCTTCGGCATAAAATAACCCCAGGGTTGACATGCCGTAAAATCCAACTAGCCAAGCGACCAATGGTCAATAATTCACGCAGAGGACAGAAAGTCTAATTACATCATAGAATCTTCTCATTACCTCTTACGAATTGGATGAGCCTCCTTTGATGTTGGACTCTAGCATCAGACCGGGCGGCTTAGAAGAATTTGAATCGAGAAAAACTTAGACATTCGATGAAAGCAGACTTCGTGTCCACGCGTCTGATCGAGAGATGTGCGCACTTCTATCCCCCAGGACGATGAGAAAATCAAGTTATGGTTAGCGCTTATGTAATTACGACATTGAAGCAAACCACTCAACTTGTACGTTGTAATCTTCTCGATGTGCCCAGATAAGCTCACCCGATTGCCAGTTGGTCAACGGCCCGAAGGCCAAACAACAGAAGAATGTCGACGATATATGCATTTAGCAGAAGTGTATTAAAAGCAGATGCTAGATCTGAATTTTTTTGCTGTGGTCTCATAATTTTTAAGTGAGATCTTTAAATAAAGGTAACAAAAACCTTGTTTCACAGTTGGTAAAAAATCAAAAATAAGCGTTAAAAATTCTCCTTGGTCTAGCATTAGTGAAAAGGGGATAGTCTCTCTCGCTGATACCGACTTTAGGCCACCCCGACAACTTTACTTACTTTTACTTTTGGTAAAAAATCAAAAATAAGCGTTAAACAATCTCCTTGGTCTAGCATTAGTGAAATGGGGATAGACTCCCTCGCTGATACCGACTTTAGGCCACCCCGACAACTTTACTTACTTTTACTTATAACAATCTTGATTTAACCCTTTCTCGTTTTTTATTTGTATTATTTTGTACAATTATTCTGACTATTGTCCTCTGTACAAAATTATTATCTCTACAACGTTTCGGCCGATGTGCCCTCCGGTCTTCTTTAGGTATTTCTTGTTGGACTCTGCAGCACTCTCGAACTTGGGAACCTTCTTTTCGAACTTGGAAAAATTTTTGTCAAACTCGGAAACCTTCTTTTCGAACTCGGGAAAATTCTAGTCAAACTCGGAAACCTTCTTTTCGAACTTGGGAAAATTTTTGTCAAACTCAGAAACCTTCTTTTCGAACTCGGGAAAATTCTTGTCAAACACGGAAACCTTCTTTTCGAACTTGGGAAAATTCTTGTCAAACTCGGAAACCTTCTTTTCGAACTCGGGAAAATTCTTGTCAAACTCGGAAACCTTCTTTCGAACTCGGGAAAATTCTTGTCAAACTCGGAAACCTTCTTTTCGAACTCGGGAACCTTCTTTTCGAACTCGGGAACCTTCTTTTCGAACTCGGGAAATTCTTGTCAAACTCGGAAACCTTCTTTTCAAACTCGGGAAAATTTTTGTAAAACTTGGGAACTTTCTTTTCGAACTCGGGAAAATTCTTGTCGTAATCGGAAAGGTTTCCGAGTTTGACCAAAATCCCTTGATATTAAGTGTACAATCGATTAAACTAATTCGTCAAAACTTTTATTAACTCAATGTTAAATATTGATACTAGTGTTCCTTAATCTTCCGATTGTTACCATCTTGCAACACGCTCTGGTTAAAAATGAGACCGTCCAAAATCGTCCAAGATGAAATTCAAAAATGTAAATCCTTTTTATCTGGTGTCGCTTATCTGCCGAATTCTTATTTCTTATGAGCGTCGTCACCTCAGCTAAATAATAGACAATTCCGTTTTTATTATAAAGAAAGAAAGGGAGGAAAAGGGACATGCTACACAGAAAAATATCAGAAAAAAAGGAAGGGAAAAGATAGAGGGATGAGATGAGCGCAATCGAACATAATGAAAAGCTGAAAAGAGACAAAGAAAGAAACAACTAAGAAAAAGTTAAATCGAGATTGCTATAAGTAAAAGTAAGTAAAGTTGTTGGGGTGGCTTAAAGTCGGTATCAGCCATACAGCGAGGGATTCTATCCCCTTTTCACTAGCGCTAGACCAAGGAGATTGTTTCATCTTCTGAGACGAAGTACCACAACTACTATCAGCTCCTCACTTTACCACCCAGATCCCAGTGCTACTCATACGTTGAGTTATACTTTTTACATATTGAAGTATTTTGCAATAGCACTTAAGTAAACCTATCAAACGTTGTAATAATTAAATCATCATACTGTGGTATATCCACAGGACCTGTTAGTATATATTAACAGTAAATAATAAAAGCTTTTATCGGAAATAAGTTCAACATTTCTACATTAACCGTGTAAACATAATGAATATATTAAGATTTTTGTTTAATTAATCCATTTAGTATTCATTTTCGTTCTGTGGGGAAATTAATGTGAAATCTTTGCGTCAGCGTCATGCCTAGAAGGTAGAAAGGAAATATAGAATATGTATGTAATAGCCGACATTTATTAATTAAAAACAGCTCATTGTTGTAACTTTTAAAAAAGAAATAATTGAATCATCACTGAAACATGTGTATATCTAGTTACATATGCGACAAAGATACATAAAAAAATATTCGAATCTTAAAATGTGAATATATGAACATCGTAGAGCATTGAAGACTGTAACGATCCTGTAAATTCATGGAAATAACAGAAATATGTGTATACAAAATATTTTGTTATATATGCCACAAAGATACATAGAAAAGTAGTAGGATCTTAAAAAGTGAATATATATATATATATCCGCGCGAGCAGGATGCGACACAAGATCAATTTCTTAAGTGGAGTTTATCAGGTTTGAATTCAGAGTTTTCCTTCTCCTAGACCGGTTGCCTAACCATGGTTAAAGAGCCCAGTCTGCCCTTCTATTTACCCATAGTTGGAGGGAGAGTAGGATTCATACCTTTCCCAAGGGTATTAGCGCTAAGTGAAATGCAATTACCACGTCCAGGATTTGAACTCGGGGCGACGCGTCCATTTCCCAAGACTTTAACCATTACACCACACGCTTCCTTAAAAAGTGAATATATGAACATCGTAGAGCATTAACGTTCCAATAAATCATGGAAAGTCGTCGGGTGGTCTAAAGTCGGTATCAGCCAATCAGCGAAGGAGTCTATTCCCTTTTCACTAGCGCTAGACCAACGAGATTGTTTTTGCGTCTGAGATGGAGCGCCACACCTACCAACATCTTACTTTACCACACAAATCCCTGTGCTACTCATATGCTGAGTTGGTGAGGGCCGGTATCGAACTAAGAACCGTGTGGTTTCTAGCCGATTGCTCTACCGACTGAGCTAACCCGGCCCTTGGAAATGTTTATCATAATTTCAACCCAGAAAAGAACCTTATAACTAAGAAAGTAGAACACAAATTCAAGCGCCAGTGAACTAATTTCAAATTACTAAGTAATCGAATAACGGACCGGTTTCTTTAATATATCACCCTTTTAAGCCAAATGAATATTGAGACACCATAATATATATATATATATATATATATTATATATATATATATATTGGGAGAATATATGCTTTATTGAAGTCGTACCTAATTTTGAAAATTAATTAATTGATAATTGATGAATTAGGCGGGCATACCTATTCAAATGTAAGGGTAAACAAATCGAGAAAAATCAATCTCTGTATGTACATTTCATACAGAGATTTGTTTAGCCTTACATTTGAATAGTTATGCCCGCCTAATTCATTAATTATCAATTAATTAATTTTCAAAATTAGGTACGACTTCAATTAAGCACATATTCTCCCAAAAATTGTCGGCTAAAAAATATCAAATATTTTTTGTTTGTTTACTCCTCATATATATATATATATATATATATATATATATATAATATATATATATATATATATACACTTGCAGGACCTGTGATATACCAGTGTATGATAATCTAATTATCACAGGGTTTGATATGTTTACTTAAGAGGTATTGCAAAATAGATTTATGTGTAAAATATATAATCACCTTGATTTAACCCTCCACCGGCCTTTGTTTTTTTCTTTCTTTCTTCTTTCAGTCTCTCTCTCTCTCTCTCTCTCTATATATATATATATATATAATATATATATATATATATATATATATATATATTCCCCCTGCTCTCTTTCTTTCTTATTATAACATTTCTGAGTACCTCTTTCTTTATAATAAAAATGGAATGGTTCATTATTCAGTTGAGGTTACGACACTCATAAGAAATAAAAATTCGCCAGACAAGTAACAACAGATAATCAGGATTTACATTTTTTTCATTTCATCTTGGACGATTTCGACGGTTTTATTTTTAACCAGAGAGTGTTGCAAGATGATAACGGTCGGAAGATTAAGGAACAAGAGTATCAAAATATATATATATATAATATATATATATATATATATATATATATATCTTAAGAATCATTCCAAGCTGGCCGTTTTGTTTTAACATCGGAATTTTAAAATGCGTAAAGTCTGATTTGAGAGCTCAATGTACAATAGTTTGGGTATCACAAAGCAATATATTTAGCTTAAATCGTGGTCATATTAGCAATTATGAATTTATTTCCACCGCGCCTGATGAGCCCATGCATCTGTAAACATCCTTTGTTTTTTCAATATATCATATTCACACTGTCGGATTAATTTCCATTTTATTTTCACATATATATATATAAATTATATATAATGTGTGTGTGTGTGTGTGTGTCGTTGGAAATCAATGTATAACTGCTACTATGATCTGGATTTAAGCCTTTCTCCCAATTACACTCCCCCCCACACACATATATATATATATATATATATATATTATATATATATAAAGTCGTCGGACGGCCTAAAGTCGGTATCAGCCAATCAGCGAAGGAGTCTATTCCCTTTTCACTAGCGCTAGACCAAGGAGATTGTTTTGGCATCTGAGCTGTAGCGTCACACCTACCATCAGCTCCTTACTTTACCGCATAGATTCCTGGCTACTCATACGAGTTGGTGAACATGAATCGAACGAGGAACCAGTTATATATATATATATATATATATATATATATATATATATTTGGGAGAATATGTGCTTAATTGAAGTCGTACCTAATTTTGATATTTAATTAATTAATTAATCAATTAGGCGGGCATACCTATTGAAATTAAAATTGTCGGCTAAAAAAAGCCATATCATAAATACATCGCTTGTGTATTTACTTCTCATATATATATATATATATATATATATATATATATATATAATCTACGTATGTACATTCATGTATATATATGTTTATGTGTATATGCATATAACTTTTTTTAGGTTTTATTCTGCACTATGAGCCGGTATTTGTGCACTTTCTGAAAAATGTGTTTGCACTGTGTTTATTCACCTACACACACACAACACATATATATATATATATATATATATATATATATATGTATATTAGTAAATGCCTATATTATAAACTTTCTGATAATTTCACATCAAAGTATTACACTGTAGTCTAACAGTCCTGATTATAACAGAAGATCTGCAACGAAAGCCGTAATCACCGTAGCAATGTTTGTTTGTTTTTGTCTTTTCTTTTTTCCTTCTCTCTCTCTCTCTCTCTCTTCTCTCTCTCTCTCTCTCTCTCTCTCTCTATTTTGCCGATGAAGTGTTTCATCAATCGTAAAATGAAAGGTTTCTTCTTTTCATATTTACACTAATGTGTCTTCATAAGAAACCGCCAGTCTGTGAAGTCACGTGACCATTTACGGAATGTGATAATACTTTTCTAATGATGGATACTTCAAAGTGAATAAGGTTTCTGACTTAAACGTCTACCTTTCCGCTCATTCCACGACAGTTTTAATTTTACCGCTTTCTTCGTCCGTTTGTGTGCTGAGACAGTTCACATGATATCATAATTAATATATATATATATATATATATATATATATGTGTGTGTGTGTGTGTGTGTGTGTGTGTGTGTGTGAAACGTGTATTTAAACAAGAGAAGTGCGAGAATTAACTTAGTATCCGCTTCTAAGTCCGAAGTCACTAGAAATACGGATTCTAAGTTCATTCTCCCATATAATATATATATATATATATATATATATATATATATATAATGTGTGTGTGTTAGTTGTATACCGAGATGCAGGATATACAGAATTGAAAATAAAAACAGGAAATATGTTAACAATAACAATATTTGTTTTATTTATTCGCACTGACAGGAATACAGTGGGATGGTTTTTGGATTCAGTTTCGGCTTGATGATAGGATACGCGTGTGTCCTGTACCGGGTCCGGTTCTTGTCTGCTGCTGCCAGTATTTGTCCTCCATTTCTTTTTAGAGAGTATATCCGGTTCGAATCGTTAGCGGAGATAAATTGTCCTAAAATTACTCGCTGAAGGACTGCTTAAAGGAATGACCAACAGAAAGGATTATAGAACTCTCTAATTCAAGACAGGATAAACTCTGATACAACCCCTACTTTAAGGACAGACAAAAAGACAATGATTATACAATTTTCTACTTCAAGACAGGATAAACTCTGAGGTCAACAGGTTTTGAGGACAGATCAACGGACCAGAATCAAAACTGATACTACATATTTCTACTTCAATAAAGGATCAAACATCATGTTACAAAGGATCTCCACTGTAAAACTGCTAAATGGCCACGCGAATCGTAACAAATATACAAGGTGTGTCAAAAAAGTATCGAGATTTTTTTGTACTTTTTGACACACCTTGTATTCTGAAAAGAAATAACGTTCCATTCATTCTTCATTTCTATCTTGGTAAATACATCTTTAAACTTGGTACTTTTTGACACACCTTGTATTCAGATAAAATTAATGAATGGAACGTTATTTTTTTTTCAGAATACAAGGTGTGTCAAAAAGTACCAAGTGTAAAGCTGTATTTACCAAGATAGAAATGAAGAATGAACGGAACGTTAATTTTTTTTTTTCAGAATACAAGGTGTGCCAAAATGTAAAAAAATCTCGATACTTTTTTGACACACCTTGTATATTGCTGCAAAAGGGTAAAACAAATGGCAAAGTTTGTCTTGCTAGGGAAAGTCCCCGTTGCCTAGTAACTAACGTGATGGACTTGGATATCATAGCAAGAAGCGTTGTTATAGCAATGCAGTGTTCTCATTGATAAACAGTATGAATACAAATGCATTATGACGGCCATGATGTTTTTTCCCATCGTTTTAGGTTCCATTGACACATTCAGACACTTATGTTGAATTTATTATATGAAACATCGCCAATTACTGTCTTTATTCAATAATATATGATACATTTGCATATAAATTCCATTCACTAAATGTTACTATTATTATGGGATAGATATGGTGTAACGTATTTCTACTACTACTGTTGAATTATACATAGATAAACACACACACACACACACACATATATATATATATATATATATATATATATATATATATATATAATATATATATATAATGGACTCCCCCGTCGATCGACCATGAGTGTTCATACAATGAACGTCCACACAGTGATTTGTTTATAGTGGTGAAGGCTTGTATTGGACCATCCACAATTTTTGGCACAGTCGATAGGAAAGAATTGGTGCATCAAGGGTTGCCACAAACCCAATCAACGACCGACCTCAGGAATTTTGAATTCAGAGTTATCCCTCTTCTAGACTGGTTACGTACCCAAGGCTGAAGGACCCAGTCTGTCCTACTATTTAACCCATAGCTGGAGGAGAATATATGGATTCATACCTTTCCCAAGGCATTAGCGCTATGTGAAACGCAACAGCTTCGTTTAGGAATTGAACTCGAATCGACGAGTCCATTTTCCAGGACTCTAACGTCAAAAATGTATCGAGATCTTTTAAAACTTTCTGACACACCTGAAAAAATAACGTTACATTAATTCTCTATTTCTATCTTGGTAAATACACCTTTAAACTTGGAAACTTATTTGACACACCTTGTATTCTGAAAAAATGAATGGAACCTTATTTTTTCAGAATACATGGTTTGTAAAAAAATGTTACAAAAAGTCTAGATGCTTTTTTGACACATCTTGTATATATATATATAATATATATATATATATATATATATAATGCTGTGTAGTGAACTTCATGTCTTCGCTACCCTAACTTGAATATACATTACATGCTCTATCAATAATATAAACAAGATTTTATCTATATTTTATATAGTTTACAAATGTATTTATGTTTTATATATATTAATATAACAAACTATAGTATCATTCTTTACACACACACAAATATATATATATATATATATATATATATATATATATATATATTTATATTATGAATTTTTCTCTTTAACAGCATCGTGTGATGTTTTCATTCCACGTTTTCATACTGATATAATATATATATATATATATATATATATATATATACTCTTTCATGGGGCCAAAGGGAGGCAAACATTATTCCAGTGACGAGGAAGTGAAATCTGTAGTTAAGAAGTGGTTTTAAGAACAGCAAATAGAATTTTACGGAACAGGGATACATGCTCTCATTCGAAGGTGGAACATTGCTATTGAGAGAAACCCTGACTATGTGGAGAAGTAGGGATGTGATCCAGAGACGACCAGCTTCATTTTGATGTATAATACATGTTCCTGTGTTGGTAATTATACCTGTCCTAAACAAAAATGGCATTACTTTTTGACATACCGTCGTATTAATAGAATTATGGCTATGTATTAATAGACTCAAATATAAAGATAAAGATTTATAGTCCAAACTATCAATACACTAAAATATTCAGAGATAGGTACATAGATATCAACAGACAGAAGTTTTGACTCTCCCAATGGGGCCACCTGTTGGCCGCGGGTGGCGACCCGTGATGCTTAAGGACGGAGTCTTGGTGGATGAGCAGTCTATGACCTGCAACACTCCCCTCAGACCCTTACTTAGGCTAGACGGGCGATCGGAGAGGCCACCTCCGATCAATCGGCTGGTCACGTCAAGCCCTAGCACCTATATGATTGCCCCAACCCTATTGCCCCTATTGCAAGCCCCAACCCTTTTTATCATATGGGTTCTAGAAGGCGGTGGCTGAGGGTCTTTATGTCCTGGGAATGACGTTAAACTCTATCTGATGGTGAGGTTCCAGTTTTGGTGGTTTGGGGAATGTGGAGCACCCCTTCATCACCATTGCTCCCCGGTCCACTCTGGCCCGGAGTTGTAGTACTTGTTAGGGTCCCATCTATGGGTTGAATAGAAAAATGTATTTATAAAAAAAAAATTGTGTATCCATTAAGAATTGATTTATTTCAAAACTTTATCGGCATTAAATAACCCACTGAGGTTGGTTTTGGTTTGTTTTGTTTTACGGCATATCAACCTCAGTGGGTAATTTAATGCCGACAAAGTTTTGAAATAAATCAATTCTTAATGGATAATACAATTTTTTTATAAATACATTTTCTATTTAACCCATAGATGACCATAACAGGTACTACCACTCCTGGTCAGAGTGGATTAGGGAGCAATGGTGATGAAGGGGTGCTCCACATTCCCCAAACCTCCAAAACTGGAACCTCACCATCAGATAGAGTTTAACGTCATTCCCAGGACATGTAGACCTTCAGCCACCGCCTTCTAGCACCCATATGATAAAAAGGGGTTGGGGCTTCCACTGAGGTTGATATGCCGTAAAACAAAACAAAAACAAACAAACAAACAAAAATTTTGGGAAAAGTTTTGGAAGTAGTGAATAACTTGATTTAACTAAAAACTAACTATAAAAATGCGTTTGTTTTACTTAGTGCACAGCAAGAAGAATCATTAAATGACGAAGAAACCTTTCAAATAGGATTAAAATAAGAAAAGAAAAAAACACATTCTATGGTTAATCTAATAAAAAAAAAACATACTTAGCCTAGAATGAATTTATCTTCGTACCAAACAATTATTTAATTGCACCTGAGTAATGTAAGAATTACCTTCAAATAATTTTCGCGTTGGACTGTTATGACTTATTTTAATACGACAAATATTAAAATTATTTTTTCTAAAAGCTTGAAACTTTAAATGCAGATGCAATTAGTTATAGCAACAACATACCAGACGACATTTTATTATTCTAATTTTCATTTGAATTTTGCATATACGGAATTGCGTATATTTAGGTTTTATGAGAGAAATTTGTTTTTTTCTTTTTATAACACATAAACTTCAAATTGTTCTTTATATTAAACATAAAAATAAAACATTAAAAAGTAAATTTACAATTTTTTATTGACGTTTTTAAAATATTTTTAACAATCCCCGTGCGTATTAAAAGAGCGAGTTTTGCACATAGCTATTTTTATACTTATAGCTTGACACAAGAGGCGCCCTTGCCAAAACAGCCGTCGTCGTTGATGATGGATCAGCGACCCGAGTTCAAATTCTGGACGAAGCTGTTTACATTTCACTTCGTGATGATATTGCATAATTGTATGATGCGTGAGTTTTTTTTTTTTTTTACCATACCCTGAAGCGAGAATGCAAAGGGCCCAAGTGGAAAAATACCAGACCGTTTGGGGACCTTGAACCCAAAGGCAGTAATCTCACGCGTCACGTGTTAGAGTTTAGTTAGGAAATCAGTTTTCAACCAGAGATGAAGTAGAACATACGTGTGCTGCTGAGGTTGAAACCATATAATTGTTGATAAGTTACTAGTATTTAGAATAGTTATTTGAGGCTATACTTGTTTACAAATTCTTATTAATTCTCCTTCACATTCTCCCTGATTTTATTTTTATCTCAACCGCAATTATTAATAAAATTGTTTTACATTATTAATACTGTTGAACATATCTGCATACTAATAATATGCAATTGTAATTATATATACAACAAAATAGCGGTTTATAGTCGGAACGGAAGACTAATTTGCATATTGATATTAAAAATTTGATTTTGATAAATATTGCTTGGTATTATTGATTTTTAACTGTTTCGTTTTATCTTAATGAATCTGAGCAAAAATATCTTCAGAATTGCGGTCCATCCAGCGTTACATTTAAGACATCCCCAGTTACTCTTTTAATATTATTATATGCACATGCATACATACAGGCTACGCTGATATTTATCCATAAAATATACATAAACTCTACCTGTCTACATACATATAAATACATATAGGCTGTGGCTTTATATATACACAGTAATACTTATATACTCAGAGCAGCCCTATCGGCTGCAGCTTTAGAATACACCGACTGGTTGGCGTTTTTTGGAATATAGTTATTTACTAAGCTAGCTTAGATATGGCACAAGGCCAGAAGTATGGGGCTCCCAATGAGAATCGAACTCACTAACAATGGTCTGCGAGGCGAACTTGCTAACCATTACACCACGTGAGTGCGTTTTTGGAATATAGTTATTTACTAAGCTTAGCTTTAGATATGGCACAAGGCCAGAAGTGTGGGGCGCCAGTGAGAATCGAAACTCACTAACAATGGTCTGCAAATCTAGATTGCTAAACCATTACACCACGTGAGTGCCCTAAAAAACTAAGCTTTGCTTAGATATAGCACAAGGCCAGAAGTATGGGGCGCCCAATGAGAATCGAACTCACTAACAATGGTTTGCGAAGCGAGCTTGCTAACCATTACACCACGAGAGGTGCGTTTTTTGGATATAGTTATTTACTAAGCTTTGCTTAGATATAGCACAAGGCCAGAAGTGTGGGGCGCCCAGTGAGAATCGAACTCACTAACAATGGTCTGCTAATCTAGCTTGCGAACCATTACACCAAATGAGGTGCCCTAAAAAACTAGCTTTGCTTAGATATAGCACAAGGCCAGAAGTATGGGGCGCCCAATGAGAATCGAACTCACTAACATGGTCTGCTAAGCTAGCTTGCTAACCATTACACCACGAGAGGTGCGTTTTTTGGATATATTATTTACTAAGCTGAGCTTAGATATGGCACAAGGCCAGAAGTATGGGGGCTCCCAATGAGAATCGAACTCACTAACAATGGTTTGCGAAGCGAGCTTGCTAACCATTACACCACGTGAGGTGCCCTTAAAAAAACTAAGCTTTGCTTATATAGCACAAGGCCAGAAGTATGGGGACCCAATGAGAATCGAACTCACTAACAATGGTTTGCGAAGCGAGCTTGCTAACCATTACACCACGTGAGGTGCCCTAAAAAACTAAGCTTTGCTTAGATATAGCACAAGGCCAGAAGTGTGGGGCGCCCAGTGAGAATCGAACTCACTAACAATGGTCTGCTAATCTAGCTTGCGAACCATACACCACGTGAGGTGCCCTAAAAAAACTAAGCTTTGCTTAGATATAGCACAAGCCAGAAGTATGGGGCGCCCAGATGAGAATCGAACTCATTAACAATGGTTTGCGAAGCGAGCTTGCTAACCATTATACCACGAGAGGTGCGTTTTTTGGAATATAAGGCGTGTGACAAATACCCACTTGTACTTATAGACTCGCCGAAATCATGTGACCAACTTCTGTCCAATCACTGGCAGTGCTCTGCTCCTGATATTGTTACTTATACTGGCTGTTCTGGTCATACCTACATACATTGCTTCGAGCTTCATTCAAACGAAATAGTGGGAAATTTTTAAGTAGGATAGATGCATAGAGCGAATGAGGGTATTTTCTGGAAGGGAGCTGCGCAAGGAGAATGCAAGATTTCTATTTTATTTTTGAAGAAACGGTCGGCGAGTGAACCCAGCTAGATAGATCCGTGTAGTGGTTATGACCAGTTTTATCACCCCTCCCCCAAAACCAAATCCGGCTACATGCAGTCGTGTGCACAATTCGTTGTACCTCCTTTCCGAAAAAAAAAAAACCACACATTGCTTTGAGCCTTCGTGGTGGACGGAACATAGGATTATTATCATAGGACTTAGTCACTTACCAAAGGATTCTATGACTCAGGACTTATTCACTACCAAAGGATTCTATGACTCAGAACTTACTTACTATTATACTTTAAGTTCTTTACAACTGGCCAGGATGGCGACCAGATACTTAACAGGTTATGGGCCAAAGTACGCTCGGATCTTCTCAATGGCGACGAGGGCCAGCTACAAAATTGGAGACTAAGTTCAATGGGTATCTGAGAACCCTTCAGCTGCATGACATAATCAATGCGCCATATGACCAACCGGAGGACCTAGTTTTCGTAGACAAAAATGCTACAATATATGCGGAATTAATCTAATGCTTGGATGACATATGCAAAGAGGTAAGACTCCTCCCCAATGGGTCTACTTGTTGACGTGGGTGGGGCCCGACACTTAATTATGAAGAATCCGGGTGGATTTAGAATTGGTAGACCAAGTACATTCGGTTCTTTGTCTGCCAATAATAACTCTTTTGAACAACTTATTAACAACTTTCAAGATAATCACATTAAAATAATTGTTAGGAAAATTAAAAAAAAAAAGAAAAAAATTGAAATAAGGATTCTGTATGTTTAACCAAATTTATTTGAATGAAACGATGCTGCCCAAATATATATATATATTTTCCATATGTAGGCGTTCGCAGGAGAATGTCACTTATGTGTTCGTTCTTACTTCTCCATCTGTGTTCAGTATGTCTTGTTCTCTTTTTTTATGGATTTTTGTGTGATAGGACGTATAATTGCTTCTTGTGGGTTTCCCCGATTTTCCCGATCAGCCCACAGCATCCTTGTATAGTCCCCCTCGGGTGTTCTTTACTCTGTTAAATTCCAAGTGGTTCAGCAATACAGTAGCACTTACACGGCTACAGCTTACACACATACAGACACACAAAACACACCACACATATATATATGTAATATAGTATATGATCCATTAACTAATAAATTACATCAAGCGATTTTACTGCCTTAATCGGCAAAAAACCATTCGTATAAATATTTCTTATGTCCAGTGTCATTTGCATTATCAATTGTAACACAAGATAAAGTCATCTGTATATTCTTAAATATTAGTCTATTTAAACGCTTACATTCACCATTATTAATATAGTATTTTTTGCTTTATTTTTATAACACATATATATATATATATATATGTGTGTGTGTGTATCCGCACCGTCGAAAGGGCCCCTAGTTTATCCTCCTTTCGCTCTCTTTTCTATATATTCGTTTAAAAAAGCTGATCAATAAAGTATGATAATTTTTAAAATTATTATACAAATTAGGTGTACAAAAATATCGTTTAATATATATAATAGATATGCTA
Organism: Doryteuthis pealeii; assembly: GCA_023376005.1. NCBI lineage: Eukaryota > Metazoa > Mollusca > Cephalopoda > Myopsida > Loliginidae > Doryteuthis > Doryteuthis pealeii. The sequence continues at coordinate 73,157,153 of CM042165.1, forward strand.
ACACTCACATACACTTATGCTATGCAATACTTATGCACACATATCTAAAGATATGCGTTGCACCTATATGCATAATCATTATTTCATTTATATCTGTGCATCTCTGGATTATAACGCTTATTTGCTCAATAATATTATCATATAGACATAGTTTCACCACCATGAAATCGAATAGGATATTACCATCTTAGCGGCTAGTATATAGTAGTATATTATATATAATATATATATATATAGTATATGGTGGCCCCATTACGGAGAGTCAAACTGTCTGTCTGTTGATATCTATGTACCTATCTCTAGAATTGTTAATTTTGGTTTTTGTTGTATAAGTTAGGATCTCTCTC
>CM042165.1:73157599-73170099 GCA_023376005.1 Doryteuthis pealeii
AAAGAATATTATTATTTTTTAAAGGCAATTCAATGCGTTTATAGTGCTAAAATTCGATTTAATTATGAAAATAATCATGGAAAAGCAAAACCCCTTTTTGATCTCAATTTTAAGGAAAGGACTGTTTTTCATTTAGACCGTCAATATCCTGTTGTTTTAACCATTGACGATTTTAGATTCTTTAAATATTATAAACCAACCATAGATGGCCCCAAAAGGTACGGACAGAATGACCTGGAATAATTGGCGGGATAAAGGGGTACCCCACATGGGGATAAAGGGAGTACCCCACATTCCCCAGAGCTACAGAAACTAGGAACTTCAGTATCAGAGCGCCAAAGGGGAGAGGCGGGAATAAAAACACAAGTTGACATGGGATTTGGGGCAGAAAGAACTCGCATTGAATTGAAGGGGCCATGGTCAAAAAAGGGTGAGCACCACTGATGTAGACTACTGAAAATTGACTGGTATTCTAACTGTGACGGTCTCATCGCTTTACTTGTCGCTTGTTGTATTCTTAAGGGAAAATACCGCCAAAGATCCATCAGCTTTTTCTTCGCCTGTTGTTCAGATGGACATAAATGCAAACTGGCGCAGACAGGAAATGAATAATGACTGGTCGGTGCCACTCACCATTTTTCATAATATTCATACGAATGTGTTTGACGCGTATGTGACAGTTTCTTTTTGTCGATAATTACTTCCTGTATCTTTAGGCGAAGAACAAATAATTATAAAATATTTCTCTGAATTTTTTAGATGAGGGCTGATAATTTGAATTATTTCAATTGGACACAAAGGCGGTAGATGATATTAGGCGTTGAATAAGACAGTTTAAGTGACCAGTTATTCTCAAGGGGGGGATGCTTGGTTTCAATCCGGTCAAGGATTGACAGTAACTCTGCCATATATAATAACACAGCTTAAACACTTGGGACCCAATTCATGGTTAGCAGAATGAGAACATTATTACACCTGATTGAATAAAGGGTTGGGGATCAGAGTTCCGTGAAGGCTCCCGATTACGGACAAGTAGGTTCGAAGAGAAGGTTCCCGAAGTGTCGGACAAGAAATACCTAATGAAGTCTGGATGACAGATTGGCCGAAACGTTGGACAGAATAAATATTAAAGGATTGAGGACAATAGTCGAATAAATCTATTGATAATTGGAGTTCGTCTGTATTTTTCTGTCTGTAACAAAAACTACGTATAGCTCTACGTCACAGTTTACATCACAATATTCTTATGCTATATACACCCACAATTGAGTAAGCAATTTTAAAAATTGATTTTTACTCTTCGTCCGTTTTTTTTTTACAGTAACAGAAGTTAAACTAAAAAAGTTTACAAATAAAATAAATACTACGATTTTTGTGTAAAATTGATGTGGAAAAATATTCAAAATAATTGTTTGATTATTCATGCACGCAACATTTTATTTAGAGGGGACGGGGCTTCAGTTATTCTTTCAAATTGGTTTTTTGATTTTTTTATTCCTTAACTAAATATGGGATTTGTTTACTTTATGATACAGACCCTCTGACACTGAATTTTTAACTCTCAGGCATGTTCTTTCAAAAATTAGTTTTTTACGACGTCCGGAGGGTGTTTTCTGTTGCTAGTCCAAATAATAGTTTTACACCCGTATTGGCATATTACTTTTAAGAATGAACTATGTGAATAAGTTGGAAGCTCTGTCAGTTGGATTTTAAGATACACGCTTGCACCTCTGCAGAAGGCGTAAAACCCTGTTTTGGGTCCATTCCATGGGCGTAGGCAGAACAAAAGAGTTCTAAATATGTTTTAAAATTGAGTTTAAAAAGGAGTTACCCATCAAGAATGATAAAACAAACGTCTTTTGGTTTGGATTGAGCCAATGACGTGTGACATCCGAAAATCCAAACAATCAACCAGGAAGGTTTCTGTATCGTAAAAAAACATAGGTTCTTTTTTGCGATAAGAATAGAACTGTTGAAACTAACAAAGACAAAGCAGCTACTTTGATCTACTAAAATATTTAAGCAGTGAAATTTTAATGTGGTTAGTACAGGTGCGAGTATTGAAATCGAGGTTGCTTCCCTATCTTTCACGTTCAGGAATGACTATATACTTTCTTAAACATGACTAAAAACAGTCTCAACACACAACACATACTACAACACACACACACACACACATATTATATATATTATATTATGCGTGTTTATTTCATTTTGGAAAGTTATTTCGATATTTGGTTTTCGAAGTTTATTTTCATAATTAAATCCCATAATTTTCCCTCGTGAACGTTGCCGGCATGCGTTCCCTAATGAACACTTGCAGACGAAGCTATTGACTTCATTCGTGCGCCATGTGTATCGGGTGTGTGTCATGTACCGCCATTATTGCCAGTTTATACCGATTTCTGAGAAAGCATGTTTTTGTTTTGTGGTTTTTTTTTGGTTTTGTTTTTTGTTTTTTCTCTGGGAAAAAAGTTGTTCTAAAATTTACGATAGGCTCGTGAATTGATTCGATTTTCGTCGCGCTGACTTTCAAATTAAATGTTGTGTTGGCAACAAAAATAATTTGATGATTAAATAAATGAAAACAATTATGTTATCTTTCCTCATTGTTTTTGGTATGCATCGAGTTTATCTAATGTTTGTATTATTATCTTTCTATTTTCATTGCCGTCAGTTGCCATCCGATTCGTTACCCTTTTTGTAAACAATCTAATCTATTTTCTCTAATTTTATAATTGTCCTGGGGACAGAAAACTACACGGATTTTGAAAAGATTTTAACGGCATTGTCACCCTTATTGGCCTACTTTTATTCTTAGGGATTTAGGAAAAATAGCGCTCATTATACGTTATATATTTACATTTTTTGTATTTGTTTCTGAAAAGAGTGGTTTTGTGGAAATTACATGATATTGAATATTCCTATCCAATAATTTCAAGGAAAATATTTTACCTTTAAAAAGTACTTGTCACTCCCGGTCAGAGTGAAAGTAGGAGTAATAGCATTCCCCACTCCTCGGAGCTCAAGTATTGTAAGCCTCCCCTCAGTGTGATACGCAGGATTCCCGTTTGAGTATGAGTTCTTAATTTCTGGGGGTATATTAAGTATAAAGGATTTTCTAATATTCAATAATCGTGCACAGTTATATGCGTTTTAAATTGTTGTTTATGATTTTAACGGGCATATCAACCCGTCTTGGCGGTTATTTTATGGCCTAACGGTAGGAAGTTATACAACGTGTATTTCACATTATACTTTTTAGTATTGGTTTAAAAATGTGTTAGCATTATTGGGGATTATTGTTTGTATGGTATTGAAACGTTCCATTCATTATTTTTTTCAGATACAAGGTGTGCTCAAAAAAGCACTAAGTTTTAAAGCTGTAATATATATACCCAAGATAGAAATGAAGAGTGAATAGGAACGTTGACTTTTTCAGAATTCAAGTGCTAAAAAAGTTCCAAAGAATCTCGATACTGTCGTATTTACACAAACTGATGTACATATATATAATATATATAATGAGGGAGTGGTGGTTTCAGTACACGATTTTTTGTTGAAATTGGCCTGAAGAAACAGACAGATGATAACAGCTTTGGAATATATGTATGTATGTATGTCAGTGCATATATATTAATATGTGTGTGGGTTGGGTGTGTTAGTATTTAGTATGTATATATGTATATTAATATGTATATTATTGGCGTGTTATGTGTGTAATAAATGTATATATTTATGATAGTGTATTAATATGTATGTGTGATCAATTTGTTATATATGTGTTGGCGGTGTGTGACTATTAAGATGTATGATATATTATATATATATATATATATATATATATACATTATATATATATATATATATATACATACAATACATATAACTAGTAAGTAAAAAAGTGCTTCATAAAAATAATAAAAGGATAAATCTAATGAGTCAGATAGACTAGTAAAAGTTTCGCATAATGCTCTTCAGGCTTAAGATTCTGAAGATCATTAGCGAAACTATTAATAGTAGTTTATTCTGACTCATTAGATTTATCTCTTATATAATATAATATATATATAAATGTGTGTGTATGTCTTGTATTATATATATATATATGTGTGTGTGTCTCTCTCTCTCTCTCTCTATATATATATATATATATATATATATTTATATAAAATAAAATAAATTTTAAAAATTTTGTTTAAAACGGGCCTCCTGTTCTTTTTTGGAGTAAATAAATTACTCAGCTTCTCACTTCTTGGCATTATCTTTGTCTATATTATATCTGTATATAGATATGTGTATATGTCTATTGTGTGAATATGTTATATTAAGTATATACATATAGATATATAAATGAGTCTATATATATTTATTAAATATATATATATATATAAATATATATATAATGTGTGTGTGTGGGTAAACAATACTTCAGGCTACTCACTTTCTTTTTTTTTGAACTTCTTGCCACATATATTTTGTTTTTGCTTCTTTTATTTTTAAAGGACTACAACAAAAAAATAATAATAAACCATTCCATTGTTAACGTGAAAAACTAAAAATGGATTTAAGCTTCGACTCCTGAAACAAATTAATTGTAATTTGCATCGCCGGAAGCTGAAAGAGTGAAGGGGAAAGTTTGAAAATGAGTACGCATTTGAAAATCCACAAGGGCCACCCTTTTCGTTTTTTTTGTTTGAAAAAAGGTTATTCTCAATTATTTCATTCGAGCAAAGTTCCGGAACTTCGGGCAATAAAAACAAATAAACAGAAATAATCACCAGATGGCGTGTAACCCTTAACTTTGTTGGGCCGTGACACTTGTAGGCATCCAATCAAGATCGAACCCTGGTAAAAATTCAACACCTCCACCCTTTCTTTCCGACAGGATGTAGCACAAGGTCATGTAACAACAACAACATCAATCCATTGTTAAATGGTATTTTTTTTTTATTGTCGTACGGTGAGAAATGGCCAATTTTTTTTAGACCGTCGCATTCCGTTCTTGAATCTCCTCTTATCAGAGAATTATGTATTTGTTAACTGTTTTGTTTATACAAACAAAATACAGCACTGATGAGAATGCAAGATTTTAGGTTGTTTGGAAATTAACAAGGTTTTAACAGAGAAAGATGCTTTTACACTAAAAGTGACTTGATTAGTTCAACGTGTAGCGCATACGTCCGTCCAGGACGAAACCAAATCCATAGTATCATGGCAGAAACTCCATTCCGGGTTCCCATCAAACCCTTATTGATCAAAGGGAGTAACTCTAGATTTCGTTTGGTTCTGAACCTACAGCAATCTTCCTTACAGCTGGGTTGATTTAGTCTTCCTTCTCTGAGAATGGTTGCCTTTACCAAGGCTAAAAGCATTACTGATCAGGGAGTAACTCCACATATTCGTTAGGTCTGAACCTAACAGCAACTCTTCCTTACAATTGTTTTGAATTGAATGAGTTTTCCTTCTTCTGAGAACTGGTTGTTTACCAAGGTAAAGAGCTCTCTGATCAAGGGGAGTAATTTCCAGATTTCGTTAGGTCTGAATCTAACAAGCAAACCGTTCTTTTTGAAGTTTAAAGTTTCTCTCTGAAGGGTTGGTTGCCTTTACCAAGGCGATTTTTCTCTACTATCGCACTCAACCATGAAGCAGGTGTATCCCGATCATTCTGTCAGATCCATTAATGTGCTCATTGTCCAACATCTTTCCTCTGCTTTATGGCAATTTTTTTATCCTATCAATCTTTTCATTTCATATAACAAATATACATAGGCGCGTGGTGTAATGGTTAGAGTCGTAGGAAAGGAACTCGTCGATCCGAATTCAAATCTTGGACTAGACCATTTGTTATTTCGTATAAGCGCTAATATCACCTGGGGAAAGGTATAATCCACAATACACTCCATCCATGTATGGATAAATAGTACGGGTGGACAGGGCTCTTTAACCTTGGCTATGGACGAAGAGATGATAGTTCTGAAGGCGCAAATCTGGTGAGCAACCCCACCTCACTGAACAGAGATGCGCGCAAGGTCAATTTATTAAGTGGGGCTTAACAGGTTGAATTTTAGTGTTTTCCTTCTCCTAGACTGGTTTACCTAGCCAAGGTTAAAGAGCCCTGTCCACCCTACTATTTTTTATCCATACATGGATGGAGTGTATTTGGATTCATACCTTTCCCAGGGATATTAGCGCTATACGAAATACAAATGGTCTAGTCCAAGATTTGAATTCGGATCGACGAGTTCCTTTCCTACGACTCTAACCATTACACCACGCGCCTATGTATATTGTTATATGAAATGAAAAGATTGATAGGATAAAAAAAACTGCCATAAACAGAGGAAAGATGTTGGACAATGAGCACATTTAATGGATCTGACAGAATTGATCGGGATACACCTGCTTCAATGGTTGAGTGCGATAGTAGAGAAAAATCGCCTTGGTAAGGCAACCACCCTCAGAGAAGGAAAACTTTAACTTCAAAAAGAACGGTTGCTGTTAGATTCAGACCTAACGAAATCTGGAATTACTCCCCTTGATCAGAGAAGCTCTTTAGCCTTGGTTAAGACAACCATTCTCAGAGAAGGAAAACTCATTCAATTCAAAACAATTGTAAGGAAGAGTTGCTGTTAGGTTTCAGACCTAACGAAATGTGGAGTTTACTCCCCTTGATCAGTTAAAGCTCTTTCAGCTTGGTAAGGCAACCATTCTCAGAGAAGGAAGACTAAATTCAAACCAGCTGTAAGGAAGAGTTGCTGTTAGGTTCAGACCAAACGAAATCTAGAGTTACTCCCTTGATCAGTAAGGTTTGATGGAACCCGGAAGTGGAGTTTCTGCCATGATACTATTGGATTTGGGTTCGTCCTGGACGGACGTATGCGCAACACGGTTGAACTAATCAAGTCATTTTATGTAAGAAGCATCTCTTCTCTGTTAAACCTTGTTAATTTCCACACCTAATCTTGCATCTCATTCAGGTGACCTGTATTTTGTTTGTAAAAAACAAAACAGTTTCACAAATACATGATTCTCTGATACCAGAGGAGATTCAAGAACGGGAATGCGACGGGTCTAAAAAAAATTGCCATTTTCTCACACGTACGCCATAAAAAAAATACCACTTTAACAATGATTGTATGTTGTTGTTGTTAACATGACCTTGTGCTACATCCTGTCGGAAAGAAAGGGTGAGGTGTTGAATTTGTTACCGGGTTCGATCTTGATTGGATGACCTACAAGTGTCACGTGCCCAACAAAGTTAAGTTACACGGGCCCATCTGGTGATTATTTCTGTTTATTTGTTTTATTGCCCGAAGTTCCGGAACTTGCTCGAATGAAATAATTGAGATAACCTTTTTCAAACAAAAAAAAACAAGGGTGTCCCTTGTGGATTTTCAAATGCGACTCATTTTCAAACTTTCCCCCTCACTTCTTTTCAGCTTCGGCGATGCAAATTTAACAATTAAATTTGTTTCAGGCAGTCGAAAGCTAAATTCCATTTTTAGTTTTTCACGTTAACACATGGAATTGGTTATTATTATTTTTTTGTTGAGTCCTTTAAAAATAAAAGAAGCAAAAACAAAATATAGTGGCAAGAAGTTTTCAAAAAAAGGAAGTGAGTAGCTGAAGTAATTTGTTTACACACACACCAATTATATATATATTTATATATATATATAATATATTATATATATATTATATATAGACTCATATGTATATATCTATATGTAGATATACTTATATATACATATTCACACATAGACATATACACATATCTATATACAGATATATATAGACAAAGTATAATGCCAAGAAGTGAGAAGCTGAAGTAATTTATTTACTCACAGAGGCGTACATTATATATATATATATATATATATATATATATTATATATAGAGAGAGAGAGAGAGAGAAACACACACACATATATATATATATACATACATAGACATACACACACATTTATATATATATATATATTAAAGATAAATCTATGGAGTCAGATAAACCTACTAAAAGTTTCGCTTAATGATCTTCAGATCTTAGCCCTGAAGAGCATTATGCGAAACTTTACTAGGTCTATCTACTCATTAGATTTATCTTTATTATTTGTTCTTGAGCACTTTTACTTACTAGTTATTATTGTATGTATGTATATATATATATATATATATATATATATATATATATATATATATATATATACATTCTTAATAGTCCACACACGCACACATATTATACAATTGATACCACATACATATAATACACTCATGCATAAATATATACATATTATTACACACATACACGCACAATAATATACATTTTAATTACATATTACATACTAATACTAACACACCCACCCACACACATATTAATATATATGCACATACATACATACATATATTTCAAAGCTGTTACACTGTCTGTTCTTCAGGCACAATTCAACAAAATTCGTGTCACTGAAACCACCACTACCCTCATTATATATTATTATATATATTACATCAGTTGTGTAAAAGAAGTATCGAGATTCTTTGGACTTTTTTAGACACTTTGAATTCTAAAAAAGTCAACGTTCTATTCACTCTTCATTTCTATCTTGGTAAATACAGCTTTAAACTTTAGTGCTTTTTTTGGACACACCTTGTATTCTGAAAAAATAATGAATGGAACGTTTCAATACCATACAACATATCCCCAATAATGCTAACACATTTTTTAAAACCAATTACTAAAAAGTATTAAATGTGAATACACGTATTGTATAAACTTCCTAACCGTTAGGCATAACATAACCCAGACGGGTTGATATGCCGTTAAAATCAATAAACAAAACAATTTTAAACCATATAACTGTGCACAGATTATTGATATTAGAAAATCCTTTATACTTAATATACCCCAGAAGTTAAGACTCATCTCAAACGGGATCTGCTGTATCACACTGATGGGGAGGCTACAATACTTGAGCTCCGGAGTTGGGGAATGCTATTACTCCTACTTTCACTCTGACCGGGAGTGACAGTACTTTTTAAGGTAAAATATATTTCCTTGAAATTATTGGATAGAATATTCAATATCATGTAAATTTCCACAAAACCACTCTTCAGAACAAATACACAAAAATGTAAATATAAACGTATAATGGCGCTATTTCCTAACCCCTAGACATAAAAATAGGCCTATAAGGGTTGACATGCCGTTAAAATCTTTTCATCCGATGTAGTTTTCTGTCACTCCCAGGACATTATAAATTAGAGAAAAATAGATTTAGATTGTTTACAAAAGGTAACGATCGGATGGCAACTGACGGAATGAAATAGAAAGATAATAATAACAAAACATTTAGATAAACCTTCGATGCATACCAAAAACAATGAGGAAAGATAACGATATTTGTTTCATTTTATTTTATCATCAAATTATTTTGTTTGCCACACACATTTAATTTGAAGTCAGCGCGAAACGAATCGAATCAATTCACGAGCCTATCGTAAATTTTAGAACAACTTTTTTCCAGAAGAAAAAACAAAAAAAAACAAAAAAAAACAACAAAACAAAAACAATGCTTTCTTCAGAAATCGTATAAACTGGCAATATGGCGGTACAAGACACACACCCGATACACATGCGCACGAATGACGTCATAGCTTTCGTCATCAAGTGTTCATTAGGGAACGCAGCCCGGCAACGTCACGAGGGAAATTATGGGATTTAATTATGAATATAAACTGCGAAAACCAATATCGAAATAAACTTTCCAAATGAATAAACACGCATATATATATATATATATGTGTGTGTGTGTGTGTGTGTGTAGGTATGTGTGTGTGTGTATGAGAAAGTTTTTAGTCATTTTAAGAAAGTATATAGTCATTCTTGAACGTGAAAGATAAGGGAATGCAACCTGCGATTTCAATACTCGCACCTGTACTAAACACATTAAAATTTCACTGCTTATATTTTAGTAAGAAATCAAAGTAGCTTCTTTGTCTTTGTTAGTTTCAACAGTTCTATTCTTATCGCAAAAAAGAACTATGTTTTTTACGATACAGAAACTTCCTGGTTGATTGTTTGGATTTTACGGCATGTCAACTCATTGGCTCAATCCAAACCAAAGACGTTTGTTTTATTCATTCTTGATGGGTACTCCTTTTTTAAACTCAATTTTTAAAAACATATTTTAGAACTCATTTTGTTCTGCTTACCCCATGGATGGGACCCAAACAGGGTTTTACCCTTCTGCAGAGGTGCAGTCGGTGTATTCTTAAATACCAACTGACAGAGCTTCCAACTTATCAACATAGTCATCTTAAAAGTAATATGCAATACGGGTTTGTAAAACTATTATTTGGACTAGCAACAGAAAACACCCTCCGGACGTCGTAAAAACTAATTTTTGAAAGACATTGCCTGAGAGTTAAAAATTCAATGTCAGAGGGTCTGTATCATAAGTAAGACAAATCCTCATATTTATTAAAGGAATAAAAAAACAAAAACCAATTTGAAATGAAAACTGAACCCCGTCCCTCTCAAATAAAATGTTGCGTGCATGTAATAATCAAACAATTATTTTGAATATTTTCCACATCAATTTTACACAAATCGTAGGTATTTATTTATTTGTAACTTTTTAGTTAACTTCTTGTTACTGTAAAAAAAAAAAACGGACGAGAGTAAAAATCAATTTTTAAAATTGCTTACTCAAATTGTGGGTGTATATAGCATAAGAATATTGTGATGTAAACTGTGACGTAGAGCTATGACGTAGTTTTTGTTACAGACAGAAATACAGACAATCTCCATTATCAATAGATTATTCGGACTATTGTCCTCATCTTTACTATTATCTGTCCAACGTTTCGGCCAATCTGTCATCCAGACTTCATTAGGTATTTCTTGTCGAACTCGGGAACCTTCTCTTCGAACCTACTTGTCGTAATCGGGAGCCTTCACGGAACTCTGATCCCAACCCTTTATTCAATCCAGGTGGTATAATGTTCTCATTCTGCTAACCATGATTGGGTCCAAGTGTTAAGCTGTGTTAATTATATATGGCATGTTACTGTCAACCTTGACCGGGATTGAACCAGCAGCCTTGAGATAACTGTCACTTAGAACTGTCTTAATTCAACGCCTATATCATCTACGCCTTTTGTCCAATTGAATAATTCAAATTATCAAGCCTCATCTAAAAAAATTCAGAGAAATATTTTATAATTATTTGTTCTTCGGCTAAAGAACAGGAGTAATTATCGAACAAAATGAAACCTGTCACATACGCGTCAAACACAGTTCGTATGAATTATTATGAAAATGGTGAGTGGCACCGACAGTCATTATTCATTTCCTGTCTTGCGCAGTTGCATTTATGTCATCTGACAACAGGCGAAGAAAAGCTGATTGGATCTTTGGCGGTATTTTCCCTTAAGAATACAACCGCGACAAGTAAGCGATGAGACGTCACAGTAGAATACACAGTCAATTCAGTAGTCTACATCAGTGTTGCTCAACCTTTTTTGACCATGGCCCCCTTCAATTCAATGCGAGTTCTTTCTGCCCCAATCCCATGTCAACTTGTGTTTTTATTCCCGCCTCCCCCTTTGCGCTCTGATACTGAAGTTCTAGTTCTGTAGCTCTGGGGAATGTGGGGTACCCCTTTATCCCCATGTGGGGTACCCCTTTATCCCCAATTATTCCAGGTCCATTCTGATCCGTACCTTTTGGGGCCCATCTATGGGTTAGTTTTATAATATTTAAAAAATCTTAAAATCGTCTGTTAAAACAACAGGATATTGACGGTCTAAATGAAAAACATGTCCTTTCTTAATTGAGATCAAAAAGGGGTTTGCTTTTCATGATTATTTTCAATAATTATCGAATTTTACACTATAAACGCATTGTAATTGCCTTTAAAAAATAATAATATTCTTTACATAACAATGCTTCAAAAGCAAATTATCAAATTCCATTTAATACATATGTATATATATATATATATATATATATATCATTATAATGAAAATTTTAATTATGCACATCTTGTGGCTACCAAATAATCAAGAATTGGAAATGTTGCAGCTGGTTTTGTTTAGGAGTTGGGTGATCAGCCCAATGGGAATAATCAAATATGAAATAAATGTCTCAATTATAAATGTAATCAAAATAGACGTGAGGAATAAAAACAGCGAAAATTATTGTGTAAAAGTCAAGTTTAATGAACGAAATTTTAAAGAAAGTCATTTCGACCTAACAATAAAATACGTCTGAAAAACTGAAAAAAGTCATTTAGTAAATTTCGATAAACAGTGATGGTTGGTTGGTTGGCTGGTTGGTTTTTTTACAAGATGTCAACCGTTTTTCATGATTTATTTTCGTGAGTTATTTGATAGCTGGTGGCTGGGGTGAGTGGGTTTCATACCTTTCCCAAGAGTTGTTGTCGGAAAGTTTACGTAACAAGGCCACTGGAATTTTAGCTCGTTTACTCCGATGCCTC
>CM042165.1:73172599-73191001 GCA_023376005.1 Doryteuthis pealeii
TAAGCGAAAAAAAATCTGTTTCAATCGCATATGAAATTTGATTTAATATTCATAAACTCCTCACTATTTGAAAGAAGAGGAAGGAAATGATATTTCTATATAAAATTAGTTTAGTCTAATCCAATAGAGAGAAATAGTTTATTTCATTTTCATCACTTAACTAGAAAAATCGATACAACAAAAACGTTGAATGCTTCAAACATGTGCTTTTAAAAATATACAGAAATTCAATTATTCTTTAAATTTAATAATATTTTCATCTTTAAAAAATACCCGCTAGATTTGAAAATATAACTTAAATAAGATATATATATATATATTAATATATATATATATATATATATATAGGGTGACCCCAAAAAAAGCACTGACTTTTAAGAAAGTATGATTTTTGGATCACACTATATATATATACATATATATATATATATATATATATATGAATACATTTTTAGTACCAAAAAAATTATAGAATACGAAAAGTAAAGGAATCATATGTATGCTGGGAGATCATACAAGATGAGGGATAATAGAATAAAATAATGTTTTTATTACAAAAATAGAATATGAGGGGGGGGATTATGAAATACGAAGACCTTTTCGCCCGGTTCTTTTTCAAGTATAATCACCGGCGACCGATTGTATAAGATAAATATTTTATTATTTATATATACTAGCAAGCATATGCACCCTCCGGGTGCAAGTATTTGAATTTTAATGTAATCAAATATTATATTAAATTAAAAAGGCTAATGAAACTAAATAAGAATGCAGATAAGAAGATTTCAAACAGAGTATAATAAAAAAATAGAACAACTGAAACTTACTCTTTCATCACTCCCGTATTTCATTACTAATAATTTCTCATTTAACTATTTAGTTTAAGTGTGATGGGGAAAATAAAATTACAGTTATTTCTTCTTGTTAATGGATTTCTTTTAAGATTTAGACCCGAGATTTTTGCTCATATTCATTAAGATAAAACCAAACAATTAGAAATCAATAATACTAAGCACATATTTATTAAAATCAACTTTTTGATATCAATATGCAAATTAGACTTCCCATTCATACTGTAAACCTCTATTTTGTTGTATATATAAATACAATTATGTTATCAGTATTTAGATATAATCAACAGTATTAATAATATAAAACAATTTTATTAATAATTGAGGTTTAGAAATAAAATCATGGAGAATTTGACGTTAATAACTAAGGGAATTGTGACTTGTGTAGTGATATAGTTTCGGTTACAGACAGAAAAAAACACACTCTCCATTATAATAAGATATATATATATATATATATATATCAAAGTAAATAATAATGTTGCATTTTCCTTTTTTATTCAGTGATCCCGATACTCCAACGTTAACCACAAGGAAGGATGTAGCTTCGATATAGTTTCTTTTCTACAAGCACTTCTATAGGTTCATGTGGTGCAAGTATATAGTAGCCTTGGTACAGCTACGGCATGGAAGTATTCTCGCTTTCTCGTTTCAGTGGGATCAGATTTCCATATGATGGATAATCTGTCTTAAGCCCTTCACGCCTTATGCGTTATATATATTTTTTCCTAGATTAATACCTATACTATTAGTAAGTATTGGAGGTAAATCCTGATGTTACCACATTAAGCACGAGGAAGGAATAGCAGCTCCCAAAGAAAGCTTAGATAAGACAACTATAAAAGAGTCATGTATCTTTATACATGTATAAAGGGCAGTTGGTATGTATGTATGTATGTTTAAAAACATTAATGAGTGAATAAAAGAAATATCAAGATAGATACATACATGCTTTTCTTATTAAGCCTAGTAACATAGTAAATAATTTAAATATACTATAATTACGTATTCTGTTATCGTTGTCTAATTTAAAAAGAAAAAAAATGTAACATCGATGAGAAGACCTGGGAGAGTAAGGCTTTGGACCGTGGGCAGTGGAGAAGGGCTTTACAGGAGGACACAACAAGTTTGAGACGAACCGTATACAGCATGAGCAGTTGAAACGAGATATTCGCAAGAATAAAAAAGTAGACAACCAAGGGCTTCAAATCGGTCTACTATGTGACCAGTGTGGAAGGCTATGTATGAGCAAAGCTGGCCTGATCAGTCACCAATCTGTGCATCGGCGGGATGGACTAATAAAATACCCTGTGCTCCCTGGAATTACCTGTAAATGTGGGAAGATGTGTAAGAATTTAGCAGGACTAAAGAGCCACTTTCGTGCAGCTCATTGTTGAACTTTTTGAAGCCCACCGTTATATTCTTTGAACTGTTGAACTTTTATGTATTTTTTTTTCTATCAAGCAATAGCAATACTTGAACACGAGTTTGCTGCCATCATGTATGTATGTATGTAAGCCCCGATGAAACTATTAAAATAAAACAAACGATGACTATATATATATATATATATATATATATATAGTATGAACAAAAAGTAATAAGATAAAGATGAATATTTCTTATATGTTATTTATTCTCAACTAGTTTCGACCTTAGGTCATCGTCAGGAGAACATTTCTTATTTGAAGAAATTGTTTTAAGATTTTTGAAAGGGAGCATTATAGAAGAACTATAAAAATTGGAGTATTTTTTAGGGTTTGGAGTGTGTTAGTAGTAGCATGTCCATTTGTTCCGTGAAAAACCTCTTTGAGGTGGGTTATTTTTTGAATGCTCTTATATATGTGAGGGAGGGTTCTTGGGAGTTGTGTATATGACCATATATGTATACATATAAATGTATGTGTGTGCATATGTGTGTGTGTGTCTCTCTCTCTCTCTCTATATATATATATATATATTTGCGCGCAGGTCGCATGCAGGTCACGCGCAAATCGCACGCAAGGATTGGAAAAAATAACGTAGCGTTCAACCGTTATTAAACAGCCATTATAATAGAAAAGTTGCAGAAACACAGACAACCTATCAAATATCGGACATATTCTGCCAAATTAATAACTCAATGCCTGAAGAAGACAAGAGATCAGAAACACGTGTCGCGTATGTAAGATAAAAATAATTTTTTTTAAATTTACGAGATCATAATACATTTTGTGGACCTTTTTCTTTTTTATAAAATATTAAATGTTCTCCCGTTGGAACCAGAACAACATTTCATTATATATATATATATATATATATATATATATATATATATATATATATATAGAGAGAGAGAGAGACACACATTCACTATCAGCAAGTCTTGCTTTTTCAGCAAAAATAATGAAATTTTATTTATATTCGGGAAAAAATTAGGATTTGAATATTAAGAGAAAGGCAAGTCATTGGTTTCGTTCGTGATTAAAACATAAATAATAATAAATCATGGAATACTAAAATAATCAATAGATCTGCAGGACTAACTTTTTATTATCCCCACTCTACCCAGGCAACGCCGGGTGGCTCCTTTTAGTAATAGATAAAGATCATGTACAGTTTGTTGAATGAAAAAAATCTTGTTTCCGTGAATTTTTGAGATAAGGCTTTATTTGGATTATTTGTATTATTCGTTGTATTGTCCTCATCTTTATAGGGCCGGGTTAGCTCAGTCGGTAGAGCGTTCGGCTAGAAACCACAAGGTTCCTAGTTCGATACCGGTCCTCGCCAACTCAGCGTATGAGTAGCACAGGGATCTGTGCGGTAAAGTAAGGAGCCGATGGTAGGTGTAACACTCCACCTCAGATGCCAAAAACAAAAATCTCCTTGGTCTAGCGCTAGTCAAAAGGGTAAAGACTCCCTCGCTGATTGGCTGATACCGACTTTAGGCCGCCCCGACGACTTTACTTTTTTACTTTTTATTGTTATACACAATGTTTCGGCCGATGTGACATCCGGCCATCTTTAGGTGTTGCGAATCGAACACGCAAACCTTTTCTTCGAAATCAGGAACCTTTATGTCGTAATGGGGAGCCTTCATGAAACTTCGAACCGAACCTTTTATTCAATCCACAGGTATAGACAGTTATCACTCCATTAACCATGACCGGGTACATGGTTAATCTATGTAACATATTCTATGTTATTATCGCCCTTGGTCAGAATTGAACCTGAAACCTAGAGATGATTGTCAACTAGAACTGCATTAACAAATTTTTTATATCCCTTGCACCATGTGTCCAACTGGACATTCAGAGTGAATATAAACCTAATGTTCTTTTGTTTTATCTAGAATATTTACCAAGTGAAAGGGGCCGGGTTAGCTCAGTCGGTAGAGCGTTCGGCTAGAAACCACGAGGTTCTTAGTTCGATACCGGTCCTTGCCAACTCAGCGTATGAGTAGCACAGGGATCTGTGCGGTAAAGTAAGGAGCTGATGGTAGGTGTGGCGCTCCACCTCAGATGCCAAAACAATCTCCTTGGTCTAGCGCTATTGAAAAGGGGATATACTCCCTCGCCGACTGGCTGATACCGACTTTAGGCCGCCCCAACGACTTTACTTTTACTTACTTATTTACCAAGTGTATACGTTGTGTATATAACAATAAAGATGAGGACAATAGTCCGAATAATCCAAGTGATACAGAAAAAAGTATTGCTACACCAGTCGTGAAAGGGTCGTCCTGACTCTTGGGGGTAAGTGGATAATGTTTTTAAAAAAATGAGGACTCCAACCCCCTGGAGAGAAATGGAATTGCGTTTGCGAAAATAAAGAGTTCCCTTAAAGCAAATTTGAAGTGACAGCTCTGGCGAACTGAAACGGCCCCTAGTCTGAAGTGAGAGGTCGCACGTGTTCGGCATGATAGAATACGTTGGAAAGACATATTTAAAATCAGTTGAATACCAGTGAAGAATCAGATGTTGGAAGCTGGGTGGCATTTAAAGTTACAATAATTATGGACAGATACTACACTGATCCTAGGTATACATATATAAAAGGCAGTTGGTGTGTATGTATATATTTATGTTTGTCTCGATGAAACCATAAAAATAAAACAAATAACGACAAAGTATATATATATATATATATATATATATATATATATATATATATATATATATAATCCAAAAGTCCAGAGAAGAAATCTTCCTTACGACATAAAAGTTTTATTTGAAAAAACCTGTCGCAGTTTGAGAGCTCAATGTATGCTCTTAATGTTAGAGTCACAGAGAAAATATATAAATAAAGAAATAACAAAAGACTTAGATTAGTATTATTAGTGTTATTCAGACTATTGTCTCCATCTTCATTGTTATTTGTACAACGTTTCGGTCGATATACCCTCCGGCCTTCTTCAGGTATTTCTTGTCGGACTCGGGAACCTTCTTTTCGGACTCGGGAACCTTTTTTTTCGAACTCTGGAACTTTCTTTCTTTTTGGACAATAGTCCGAATAACACTAATAATACTAATCTTCAAGCCTCATCTCAAACATTCAGAGAAATAAAAGACTTAGGGATTTGGCATTATAGTCTATTTCAGGGAGCTTAGACAAAGTGTCTAACTCTCCCGACTCATCAGATACGAATGATGAATTCTTTATTACTTTAAAGGTATTTGAAAACAGATTTTTATTTTTCAATTTTTAAAATTTTATGAATATGTGATATGAATTCCAAACGAAAACCTTGATGTTGCAAAAAAAAAAAAAAATATGTTGTAATTTCAAAAGAGTTCATATTTGAAACTACAACATAATTCTTTTTTTTTTGCAACATCAAGGTTTTCGTTTGGAATTCATATCACAGGACTATTAAATTAAAAAAAAAATCTTTCAAATGCCTTTAAAGTAATAAAGAATTCATCATTCGCATCTGATGAGTCGGGAGAATTAGACAATTTGTCTAAGCTCCCTGAAATAGACTATAAAGCTAAATCTCTAAGTCTTTTGTTGTTTCTTTATATATATATATATATATATATAAATTCACTATCAGCAGATCTTGTTTTTTTTAATCAAAAATAATGAAATCTTATCTATATTCGGGAAGAAATTTAAATAAAATTAGGATTTGAATAGTAAAAGTTAGGCAAGTCATTGATTGCGTTCGTGATTGAAACCTCGTATTAATCGGGTGATCAATCCCTAGCCGCTATATGATTGTTCCAACTCTATTGCCCTTATGGCCAGCCCCAAACCTTTTTATCATAGACGTGGTAGAAGGCGGTGGTCGAGGGTCTTATATGACGTTAAACTCAATCTGCTGGTGAGGTTCCTGTTTGGAGCTCTGGGGAATGTGTAGTAATCCCTTCATCCCCATTCCTCCCACATCCATTCTGACTCCCTTTATCTATGGGTTAAATAGAAAAAATGTGTCTAAGATAATTGATTGTTTTTTTAAATTGAGTTAAAAGAATTGAGTACCCATCAAGAATGAATAAAACAAAACGTCTTGGGCATAAAATAACCCAAGGTTTGACATGCCGTAAAATCCAACCAACCAACAAGTCCCTCGAAACGACCTATCGAGCATGTATTAACCCAATCCTACACCAACGAATAGGATATGACACAAGGCCAATTTTTAGCGGAATAAGCTGATTTGAATTCATCGGTTTCCTTCTCCTAGACTGGTTGCCTTACCGAGGCTAAAGAATCCAATTTGTCTTGCTATTTCCGCATCGACGCACAATAGTGGTGTAATGAATAGCAAGCTATCTCGATAATCCATTACTGCTGAATAGCGAGTTCGATCCTCGCTGGATACCCCATACTTCTGGCCTTGTGTGACATCCAAGCCGTGGCGAATGGGTTCGGTAAATACCGGCTATTTCCAGCGCTGTGAAGCTGATTCATGGCTTTCCTAAGAGAATTAAAGCGGAGTGAACCGCAAACAGCCTCGTCAAGGATATTGTACTCAGGTGACCTATTCCATTTTCTGCGATGATAATCATTACTCTAAGATCACCGCAGGTTGTAATTCTTAAAGAAAATTTCAAAGTTACGTCATTAGTTCCAAATGGGAATAGGATTTTTATTGACGTGATGAGGAATGTTCACTATCTCATACATTGCAAAGGGCACGTTTCTATTTCTAAGAAAGCTCATTATAAGGCCGTCATTGGCGGTCAGTAAGTGCGGGTCAAGATACCCTCTATATATAGTATTTACATTGTAATTAATTGAATTTAGATAAATAGGTAGTAGTCAAATTTGGTTTTCAACCCTAACCCTAACTCTGCCGGGGTCGCTAGAAGCAGACAGTGAAAACCAGGCCAATCCATGATTGTAAGTCCTGATCTCAGCAGCACGGTATCTCTATTTATATCAGATTAAATTCGGCCATTTTTATTCTCTGGCGATCAGTGTTCCAACTCGAGTCTCGGCAGCGACACTTTATTCATATATATTTACCATCCATTCTGCACGAGTAGTATGTGACACAAGGTCAATTTCACAAGCGGATTATAACAGGTTTGAATTCAGGGTTTTCATTCTCCTAAACTGGTTACCGAGCCAAAGCTAAAGAGCTCAGTGTACCCTACTATTCATCCATAGCTGAGAGAGAGAGAGAGAGAGAGAGAGAGAGAGAGAGAGAGAGAGAGATTGAGAGTATTTGAATGTATGCAATTAGGACAGAAATGAATATCATTGAAATTGCAATGTGTCGTCTAGGTTTTCGGGTCCAAGATTCCATTTCTTACGACGCTCACCATTATACAAAACGCCTCAATAATATTCATACTAGCAAAAATAAAAAAACTTGAAATTTTTTGAAGTAAAAAAAATTTGAAAACATGAAATCATAAACTTTTTATCAATGACAAATTTAAAATGATGATGTTTTGAGGACGGTTTCTGTTTATGAAATTGGAAGCGAATCTCCTAGATACGACATTGACAAAAGCATGAGTGAATTTATTAGTTTGTATTTATAAATCCCTTTATAAAACTAAGGGAAATAAACGAGTGTAAATACTGAATAATAGAGGTTTGTCTTTGGTTTCCCTAAATAACTGACAAATGTACGAGGTCTCTAAGAATAATGGCTATTATAAATAACAGGGGTCTTTAGCTTTTGGAGCTGATGTGACACTGGTACGGCTTTAGGAGCAATCTAAAACGGGCGCTTTACAGAAGAAGCATATTGCTCCTCACGGCATCCGGTTTTTGGTTCTTCTTTGTTTTACTTTTTGTGGCTTTGCTGGTGTTAAACATCCGAGAATGGAGATGAAGAGAGATCAAATTTAGGTAATGACGTCAAACAAAGCGTATATATGTCAGCGGGCATCTCGAGTGGAGAAAGATGAGATAGGAAAATATCGAACAAGGAAAAGAAAAAAAAAGAAAAAAAAAAAAAAGCAGATCGATTAAAAAGTAAATCTAAAAATGGCGGGGAGAGGAAAGAAGACTAAACCAAAAAGGCGGGAAAGGGAAAGACAAAACTAAAAAGGCGCGAAAAGGGAAAGACAAAACTAAAAAGGCGCGAAAAGGGAAAGACAAAACTAAAAAGGCGCGAAAAGGGAAAGACAAAACTAAAAAGGCGCGAAAAGGAAAGAAGACATACGTAAAATGGCGGGAAAATGAAAGAAGGCTAGAATAAAGAGGCGAAAAAGGGAAAGAAGACTTGACTAAAAAAAGGCGGAAAAGGGAAAGATTTGGTTTGGTTTGTTTTGTTTAACGGCATATCAACCTCAGTGGGTCATTTAATGCCGATAAAGTTTTGAAATAAATCAATTCTTAATGGATAATACAATTTTTTTATAAATACATTTTTCTATTCAACCCATAGATGGGACCCTAACAGGTACTACCACTCCGGGTCAGAGTGGACCAGGGAGCAATTGTGATGAAGGGGTGCTCCACATTCCCCAAACCTCCAAAACTGGAACCTCACCATCAGATAGAGTTTAACGTCATTCCCAGGACATGTAGACCCGCAGCCACCGCCTTCTAGCATCCATATGATAAAAAGGGGTTGGGGCTTGGCATAAGGGCAATAGGGTTGGGAAAATCATATAGGTGCTAGGGCTTGACGTGACCAGCCGATTGATCAGAGTTGGCCTCTCCGACCGCCCGTCTAGCCCAAGATAGGGCCAAAGTGGAGTATTGCATGTCATGAATTGCTCATCCACCTGGGCTCTATCCTTAAGCATCACGGGTCGCCACCCACGGCCAACAGGTGGCCCCATTGGGGGAGTCTTACCACTCTGCAGAGGTGCAGTCGATGCATTCTAACGCCCCACCGACAGGGCGGAAAAGGGAAAGACTAGACTAAAAAGACGGGAATGGAAAAGAATAAACTAAAAAGGCGGGTAATAGAAAGATTAAATAAAAAATGCGGGAAAGTGAAAGAAGACTAAAAAAAAGGGGGGGGCGGGAAAGAAAAAGACTTACCTAAAAAGGCGGGAAAATGAAAAAAGACTAAGCTAAAAAGGCGGGAAAGAAGACGCAAAAAAGAAGAAAAAGAAGAAAGGCGAATAAGAGAAAGAGATGATAGCTAGAAAAACATAGAAATATGAAAGAGTGGCTAAAAATGCCATTAATAATGAACAAATAATAAGGAGGCACATAAAGTGTAATGGTTATGATCGTAGGAAATGGACACGGTGACCTGTTCAAATCCAGGACGAAGCTGTTCAGATTTCATAATATATATACCCAAGCACTCCGTGCTAGAAGGATTTGACAAGTGCTAACAAAGGAGAGAGAGAGAGAGAGAGAAAGAGAGAGAGAGAGAAAGAGAGAGAGAGAGAGAGAGAGAGAGAGAGATTGGTAGCAAAAGACAAAAATATGAAAGAGAGGCTTGGCGCTATAACACAACTCATACGCTGAGTTGGCGATGGCCGGTAACTAACTAGGAACCTTGTGGTTTCTCGCCGAACGCTCTACAGACTGAGCTAACCCGGCCCCTTACGGGTACTCAGCATTTTCTGGCTTCGCGCTATAACTCAACTGAACTTGGCGCTATAACAGAACTCATACGCTGAGTTGGCGAGGGCCGGTATCAAACTAGGAACCTTGTGGTTTCTCGCCGAACGCTCTACCGACCGAGCTCACCCGGTCCCTTACGGGTACTCAGCATTTTCTGGCTTGGCGCTATAACTCAACTGAGCTTGGTGCTCATACACTGAGTTGGAGAGGGCCGGTATCGAACTAGGAATTTTGTTATTTATCCCCGAACGCTCTACCGACTGAGCTAACCTGGCCCCTTACGGGTACTCAGCATTTTCTGGCTTGGCGCTATAACTCAACTATAGCCGCTCTTCAAGTTTGGCCAGCCGGGCCAGATCATTTACGTTCCCCGAAAAGCAGACAGTGTGAGTGATTGTCGAATAAATTCAAAGTGACTGGCCTTCCGGAAAAATGATGGAGAACCGTTTCCAGGACAATTCTTGTTGCGTGATCTAATAGACAACAGCGTCTAAGATGCGATCTGGCTTTGTGGTCATGTCAAGAAAACTGACAGGTTTTCCGACGCGCACATATACATCCCTGGCAATGTTCCATACAGTAGAATTTAAGAAGACAGAAACACCTTTACAAACAACTGCAAATGTTTCACTAATCACAAAATACTAAACCGACATGAAAACTCTCTACCTGCAGAATGTATTGTTGTAAAATATCAATCGTCGCTCAAAAGATTTTGAACATAGAATTCTTTTAAAAAACTAGAAATTAATATAATGATGCAATCGTTAAGAAGTTAACATATCATTGTCAGTATCTTACTGAATACCCCATACTCTTAAATTTGTGTCAAGTTAAGTTTATGTTGTTGTTGTTGTTGTGTATTGATTTTAACGGCATATCAACCCGTCTGGGGTTATGTCATGCCTAACGGTTAGCAAGTTATACATCTCGTGTATTCATATCTATACATTTTAGTAATTGGTTTTAAAAATGTGTTAGCATTATTGGGGATTATGTTGTATGGTATTGATTTGATTCATGTCTATATTCTATGGTATAATTTATTTCTCTCTCTCTCTCTCTCTCTCAAAAAAAAAGAGAATATCCTCCATGTTGACATTTTCAAACAGATCTTTCATATTGTTTGCTTTAAAATAACGGTTTCTGATGTGAGCAAAAAACCTGCATTCCATGAATAAGTGTTTAACTGTCAAGGGTGTTTGAAGGGTGTTCCACATTGTGATTGTTGTTCTTGTTTGAATATATAGGAGTGTGTTAGTCTTGTATGACCAATGCGTAATCGAGATACAATGACTTGTTCCTTTCTAGACTTCCTTAAAGTTGGTCTCCAGCCTCCCAAAGTGGGTTTGATTAGGAAGAGTTTATTGTGGATGTTGTTATTCCAATGTTGTTGCCATTTTGTATGAAGGAATCTATTAATTATATGTTTCAGATCAGTACATGTTATCTTGAAATTGTTGGGGATCAAATCTAGAGCCGATTTAGCTGCGGAGTCTGCTCTTTCATTTCCCCTCACTTCTATATGACTTGGGATCCAGCATATCATAATCTCCTTAGAGTTAGACATCAAGTCTAATCTATTCAAGTTAAGTTTAGGCATTTATTTGTTATCATTGAAATAGGATTACAACTTCATATAGCTCCAATATTCAAGAACTAAATAAAGCAACATTTTAATTGATCCAAACTTTAGACTCAATTTCCTTAATACATCTATATGAAGAAATTCAAATATATGTGCATATTTCCGCACCTCTGTTAACATCAAAACAAACTTGATCTTGTTAAATTTCTAATACGCAGAATCAAAGTGCAATGTTTGTTACATGTACAAATAAATGGCTCTTAACACAGTTGTAAAATATTTGGACCATATTGTAGAATACTGTTAATTGTTATTCTGTGTTACTTTCACCCTTAGCCAGGATTGAACCTGCAGTCTGGAAATGACTGTTACAGATTGTTAACCATTGGACAGTGGAACAGTCAAACACCTCCTCAGCTTAATGGACTCTTCCTGGCAGTAGTGGCAGTAATTATTTAAGCTGTTATAGTGGGTTCATTGGAGAACTAGTAACTGCATGGTTAGGGTTGGCCAGTCACATTGCTCAAACCAATTGTTGACTAACTGACTTACTTCAATACATATGACTTAAGGCACCCCTTCCACGATCTCGACTCGTGGGGACACTTTTCTCATTTACACCGTAAAAATCCGGGTGTTTGTTAGGGTTAGGGATTAGTTTTATAATGAAAAAAAAAACTTTAAAAATCGTCTGTAAACAATTAACCGGATTTTGACGGTGTAGATGGAAAAAATATCCTCCACGAATCGAAATCGCAAAAGGGTTGCCTTAAGGTCATATGGTCCAAATATTTAATCTGCGCGATGAAAATTTTAAGCAATAACTGTATTGTACAATTCATGTGTATTTTTAGAAATCACAAGTATTTAACTTTTAATATAATTAATTATCATATCGAATTAGAAAGACTAATTAAATCAAATAATAACACAATAAGTTACACATATTTTTAATTCATTCTAATTGATTTCAATATGAAATTATACATAGGATTGCTTTAAATACGTTTGAGAATGAAACAATGATATTAGAAATCAATAATACCAAGTAATTATTTATTAAACACGGTTTTTTAAAAAACTTGTTTGCAATTTATTCACACCATGTACTATATGAATTATTTATTATTTAATGATATATAACACACATTACAGGATTTTAAACATATTAATATGGGATGTTTAAAGGCAACTATCTTAGGTAGACATTAATACAGACATTTAAATAGATAATATGATAATTAAAATTAGATAATAATTATCTAATAACCATTGAGATTATAACGTAAATAACTAAGGGAATTGTGACGTTGGTGGTGATGTAGTTTCGCTTACAGAGAGACAGACAGACACATAATCTCTATTATAGTAAGGTGTTATTTTTAGAGGAAAATAAAAGGGAAAATGTGATTCACCCATTCTTTTTTCTTTCTGTATATCTACCTTTCTCTACCTCTTTTCTGTTTCATATCTACATATTAATAAGCTTGCACCTCCGTATTTCACGACCTGTCGTCACCTCAAATAAATAATGAACCACTCCGTTTTGATTGGGAGGAGAGGAATGGGAGGAAAGAACCACGCGACACGTCAGAGTGAAAAAAAGTCAAATATGATTAGAAAGATAGGTGTGAGAGAGGGGAGGTTTATCGTCTGTTTCAATAGAGAGTGTGCGTTTATGAGCGAGTGAGAGTGTAGAGAGAGAGAGAGAGAGAGAGAGAGAAGGAGAAGGAGAGAGAAAGAAAGAGACAGGGAAAAAGACGGTTGCCAAGAGAAAGGAACATGGAAGGGGGAGGAAAGTAGATAATAAAAGAAACTCCCTGTGGAAATACAAAGAAGCAGAGTGTGAGAGAGAGAGAGAGAGAGAGAGAGAGAGAGAGAGGGTGTATGCGTGTGTAAGAGAGAGAGAGAGAGTGTGTATGTAAAGAGAGAGAGAGAGAGAGAGAGAGAGGGTGTATGCGTATGTGTTGAGAGAGAGAGAGAGAGTGTGTGTGTGTAAGAGAGAGAGAGAGAGAGAGAGGGTGTATGCGTATGTGTGAGAGAGAGAGAGAGAGTGTGTGTAAGAGAGAGAGAGAGAGAGAGTGAGTGTATGAGTGAGTGAGAATGAATACGAAAGAAAGAGAAAAAGAGAAGGATATTAAAGGTAAATGAAGACAAGAGAGAGAGAGAGAGAGAGAAGAGAGAGAGAGAGAGAGAGAGAGAGAGAGAGAGAGAGAGAGAGAGAGTTAAATCAAGATTATTACACTTTTTACATATTGAACTCTTTTTTATCAAACGCTCTTAAGTAAACATATCAAGTATTTTAATAAAGAAATTATCATACTGTTGTTTATCCACAGGTCCCACTACTTCTTTCTATTATAGGAAATTAACAAGCAAGATTACCCCATATTTTCAGGCAGCTCTTTGTCGTCGAGGTCAATTTCTGTTATAGTTCTGCGAGTGACTGTTTTAATTCTATTTTGTCCGATACAGAGCTCGTTTGTCATCAGGTAACGCGGTGTTTATGTTTAGGGGAATTTATAGTCTTTATGTCCTGACATAACATAGAAACTCCATAAATTAGCTAGTTCCGCTTTTATATGGGCTGTAACTACCACTGTACTAACTGTATGTATTTTTTTTGTCGATACAGAGCTCGTTTTGTCATCAGGTAACGCGGTGTCTATGCTTAGGGGAATTTATAGTCTTTATGTCCTGACATAGACACTCCATAAAATTATCTAGTTCAGCTTTTATATGGGCTGTAACTACCACTGTACTAACTGTATGTATTTTATTTTGTCCGATACAGAGCTCGTTTGTCATCAGGTAACGCGGTGTTTATGCTTAGGGGAATTTATAGTCTTTATGTCCTGACATAGACACTCCATAAATTATCTAGTTCAGCTTTTATATGGGCTGTAACTACCACTGTACTAACTGTATGTATTTTATTTTGTCCGATACAGAGCTCGTTTGTCATCAGGTAACGCGGTGTTTATGCTTAGGGGAATTTATAGTCTTTATGTCCTGACATAGACACTCCATAAATTATCTAGTTCAGCTTTTATATGGGCTCTAACTACCACTGTACTAACTGTATGTATTTTATTTTGTCCGATACAGAGCTCGTTTGTCATCAGGTAACGCGGTGTTTATGCTTAGGGGAATTTATAGTCTTTATGTCCTGACATAGACACTCCATAAATTATCTAGTTCCGCTTTTATATGGGCTCTAACTACCACTGTACTAACTGTGTCTATTTCACAAAGAAGAGAAC
This sequence comes from Doryteuthis pealeii, assembly GCA_023376005.1. Lineage (NCBI taxonomy): Eukaryota > Metazoa > Mollusca > Cephalopoda > Myopsida > Loliginidae > Doryteuthis > Doryteuthis pealeii. The sequence goes on from CM042165.1 coordinate 73,187,275, forward strand.
GCAGCAAGTCAGTCCTAAGTGGATAAGTCCGGTAACGTTCGATCAGACCGAGGCAGAATCGAAGAAAGAAAGAAAGCGCATTGTAAAGAATAATCAAATCATCAGGACTATCAGGTCAAATTAGATTGATTGATACTATTCTGAAATTTTGCTTGGTCGAATGGTAGCTTTCTTAATCTTTTTATTCATTCCTTTACATGTTGCACCCTTATTGCAAGCCCCAACCTCTTTTTATCATATGGGTGCTAGTGTTGCATAACGCCTTCTTTACTGGCACTAAATAGGTATATGTTATATACTGGTCTTTTCACTAAGCCAAATCAGCATATAACGTTATATACCTTTCTTTAATTCTTACTCTGGTCGTCTATCCTTCTGGCCGGCTTTACTTCTGATCGTCTATCATCTATCTTGGTCTAGTATACCTTCTAAGGTCTGGTCTGGTCTTCTATTGAGGATTCCGGGTCTGGTTTCTGTTGGGGTTTCTCGTTATCAGAAGCCTTGTGTCATTGTTAGTTTTTAGTAATAAACACAAGACTTACTTTATTCATAAACCCCAACCCAGACAATCTGCGCAGATGAGGCTTACATGTTGCTAGCTCGGCTTCTAAGTTCTAATTGACTAAGTTACTTACTTAGTATCCTTAAACCGGAAGAGGGCCTTCTATGGGGTTCCGGTTCTCACGATTCTCCCCAGAACGCAAGGTCAGAGTGAGGTCAAGCATTGTCACTCACTCTCAAGGCCATCAGCTGTACTGATCGCCATAATGATTTCTATACTACCTTAAAAATGTATTAGGGATCCAATTATTATGTAACACTAGAAGGCGGTAGCTGCGGGTATACATGTCCTGGGAATGACGTTAAACTCTATCTGATGGTGAGGTTCCAGTTTTGGAGGTTTCGGGAATATTGAGCACCCCTTCATCACCATTGCTCCCTGGTCCACTCTGACCCGGAGTGGTAGTACCTGTTAGGGTCCCATCTATGGGTTAAATAGAAAAATGTATTTATGAAAAAATTGTATTATCCATTAGGAATTGATTTATTTCAAAACTTTATCGGCATTAAATGACCCACTGAGGTTGATATGTCGTAAAACCAAAAAAAAAAAAAAAAATTACATGTTGCAGTATATATAGCAATTTTCAACCAGCAATAATGATATGTTTCATTATCAACTAATTTGCAACTAATGGTGTCTAGATTTATATGGGTTTCATTAGATTAGATCAAATAAGTTTAAGTGATATTTTCTAAGCAACTATTCTAAAATTTTGATTGGCCGAATTGTAGTTTTCTTAATTTTGAAATTCATGATGCATTTAATTTTAACGGAATTTCTTAAAATTAAGCTGAGATTCAGATGAAATAACAATCTAACTATCCTTATGTGAAAAAAAAAGGTTTATTCTTCTAACATCTCCCTCTTTTTATTTTCCTTTCTTTCACCAACTCCTTGTGACATGTCTTCGCCTATTTCCTCTAACTCTTTGCACGTCTTTCTCTCTCTCTATCACTCTCTCTATCACTCTCTCTTTCTTTTTTGTTGTTGATTCTTCACCCTTTCTTCACTCTTCCCCCTCTCATCTTCCAACACTTATCATTTAATCATTTATATCATCTTTCCCTAATATATATCATCATCATGTCGCGCTTTCAGCGCGGATATCCATGACAATCTCTCTCCATCTGTCCCTATCGCTCATCATTCTCGGGAGGTCCTCTATGCAGCATCCTGCATCCGCACAGAGCTGATCAACGTACGTTTTTGCTGGTAGGCCCACACTGGCTTGTCCATGTGCTGGCTTCCATAGGAAGACGTCGCTTATGAGTTCGTCCTTGCTTCTCCAGCAGTGTCGCGCGTGTCTCGTCCGTCTTACTCGGATGGTTTGGGTGATATGTGGTAGGTGGCTGTACAGCTGTTTTCTCGTAGGGTGTTGTTTCCATGTCTTGTTCAGGATCACCCACAGCATTCTTGTGCAGCTCCCATCTAGTTTTTTCTCTAGTTGCTTCGTTAGGGTTCAGGTGGTTGCAGCCATATATATATATATATATATATATATATATTATATATATATATATATTATATATTTGGAGGATGTGTGCTTAATTGAAGTCATACCTAATTTTGAAAATTAATTAGTTAATAATTAATGAATTTAGGCGGGCATATATGTTCAAATGTAAGGCTAAAAAAAATCGAGAAAATTGTCGGTTAATGGCCATATAAAAAATAAAACATTGTTTATTTACTTTCATATATATATATATATATATATATATATATATATATGTGTGTGTGTGTGTGTGTGTGTGTGTGTGCGTGTGCGTCAAATCTCAAGATTGTTTGTACTTTTTGACACACCTTGAAATCTGAAAAAAATAACGTTCCATTCATTATTCATCTATATCTTGGTAAATAAAACTTTAATCTTAGTACTTGGCTGACACACTTTGTATTCTGAAAAAAATTATGAATGGAACGTTATTATTTTTCAGAATACAAGGTGTGTCAAAAAGTACAAAAAACCTCGAGACTTATTGGACACATCTTGTATATATATATATTTAGACAGTATCATTTCATTCAAACAAAAACCGAAAGTACTTAACTAATTATAACTCTTTCAGACAAATAATTAACAACTTCCAAGATTATAACATCAAAAGTTTTTTTTATGAAACTTGAAAGCAAAAAAGAAAAAAAACTTGAAAATAATAAGGATTCTGTTATGTCTAACAAAATTTGTTTCAATATATATATATATATATATATATATATATATATATATATATATATATATATATGTATATACAAGAGGTCCAGAAAAAGTCCGTGTGCACTTTAAATTTTAAAATTCTAGCCCACGGACTTTGTAGACACACACACTATCTCTCTCATATATATATATATATATATATATATATAAATTTCTCCTTCTCCTGCTTTTTCTCTGTTAATTACTTCCTTTTTTCACTCAATCTTTCCTCCTGTCTCTTGTTATTTTTCTTTATCTATATCTTCTCCGTCTCATCTTTTTATTCTTTACGCCCCCTTCCTCTCTCACTGTATTTATCTTTCTCTTTTCATCCCCCCCTCTCTCTCTGTGTATTTCAATTACAAGTTTATTTCCTCACCAAGGATATTTGTCGATATCTAAGCCGAGTTAAATCCAGGATTGTAAATTCTAATTTACATAACAGTTTTTATTTCTGGAGAGTTAGCGTAATCCTATCTTTCTAATCCCATCAGCAGTCAGTAAATTAATACACTTGTAAAATACTGCCATATGAAAAGAGTTAATCTTCCTAATTCCAGTTGATATTTATTGCTACTAGTTTCCAATTTTAAATGGTAAGCTTCTGAAATTAGTAGACAAGTTGGTTTTTTTTGGTTGGTTGGCTTTTACGGTATGTCAACCCATTTGGGTCATTTCATGCCAAAAACGTTTTTGGTTTATTCATTATTGATGGGTTGGTTGGTTGGATTATACGGCATGTCAAACCATTTGGGTCATTTTATGCCAAATACTTTTTTGTTTTATTCATTCTTGATAGGTTGGTCGGTTGGTTAGATTTTACGGCATTGTCAACCCATTTGGGTCATTTTTATGCCGAAGTCGGTTTTTGTTTACTTAATTCTTCATGTGTTACTCAATTTTTTAAAAAACTCAATTTTGCTTTAAACACATTGTTAGAACTCATTTTTGTTCATCTCTCTCTT
>CM042165.1:73191101-73203601 GCA_023376005.1 Doryteuthis pealeii
ATTGAATGAAAAAGAAAGAAAAACAATATAGATGAGAAGATTTAAATAAATAAATAGATACAAAGCTAAAAAAATAAACAATAAATAATCAAAAGATCAACTAACAGAATCCTTAACAGAGATGAATGAACGAAATACTTGCACCAGAACAGAAGTTAATATTAAGAAAGTATATATGAATAAAGGATACTGAACAGACATGTAGATCTAATGGGAGCGTGAGGACAGACTATGGAGATAGTGGTTTCCCTATGCGGTTTATATGCCATAGGTTCAGGCATGGAAGAGCGAAAGAGTCACAAGGTGTTCGAGGAACGTGAAGTAAGGTTTAAACAACAAAGGGAGGAAAACAACTGACTAATTTCCTTGAAGTCTTAGAATAAAGACAGGCACAGCGGTTGAAACGTTGTGTATGTGTATTTCACTGAAAAGATGAGTTCAGCAGTAGGAACATTAAAAAAAATGAAATGGAAAATGTTTGTTTACTCAAGTGAAAGAAAAGACCGATACAAATCCTCTGGCGATTCGCTTCAAATTTACAAAATTGCTCGGGTTGCAAAGATTTCTAAAATTCGCTCAGACATTTTTAATTATAATATATTTGTAATATTTTTATGTGTCCTGTCTTGTTTAGATGACTCTCTGATTATGTGGTTGATAAAAGAATTATGCAAATTTGCTGCGGGCCGTTTAAAATATTGTCATAGACCGGATGTAGCCTTGGGGCTGTATTCAAGGAGAAACCTGCCTTAAGGCTTAATTTAATGCAAACATCCAGTGGCCGTCAACGCTTAACTAAAATTTCCAAGTGGCCTCATATTTCTTGTTTTTCAAGTAAAATAGTGGCTTATAATTATGTTAACAATGTATTTTTTTTCAGTATAAAAGATTAAATTATTAAACGCAAAAGAATTATCCGAGTTAAAATAGAATAAATTTACTAACATCATCATCATCATCATTGTAATATAATTAATGAGCTTGGATAATTAAGGGTTGGAAAACAATCAGTTTTAGTAAAAGTAAATTATGGGTGAAGAAGAGAGAAATAAATATTTTGGGAAAATATTTTGAAAAGAAAAATCTGGCTGGAATGCATTTTGAATTGCTGTTTGAATTCCAACCCGAGAAAATTCTGATGTTAAGTATTTTGGGGATTGGTTGGTTAAAATTCCAGTATACTTATATAATAACAATATACAATGGAATTAAAATATACAGAAATAATTAGGGGAATGACGTAAGAAAAATAATCAGCTGATTAACGGTAATCATAAAAGAGGGGACGATGATTCAAAGAGAGTCAGTGAAGAACAGAAAGTGACTGGCGTTGGCTTAGCGGAAAAGCACCCTATCTTTCTTCCTTCTCCCAAGTTAGCTCACAGGCGGAAACGTCATAAGTTGACTAGCTCTAATTATGCCTATTCTGTTATTATAAACTTCTCTCTATCTTTCTCTGCGTTGACGACTACAAGGACGACCAGTGGTCATAACAAATTTGTTGACCAAAAAAAAATAAATAAATAAAAGACTTGTACTCGAGTTTGTTTTTAAAAGCCAGCACAGGGCTACCCGGGATCTTAATTTAAGAGTCGTTTCCACACACGAACAAACGAGCCCATTTATAAGAAATAAACACCCAGTACGATACATCATATCCACAATCTCTTGCGAACTATCACTGTCATCGTCCTGAAGATGTCCACTGTGCAGCATTCAGAATCCACGCAGAGCTGATCGATGTAGATCCTCGCTGGGTGGCCCAAACTGGCGTGCCCATGTTCAGGTTTTTACAGAAGAACGTCATTTATAAGTTAATCTTTTCTTCTCCTGTAGTGTCCAGAATATCTTGTTTGTCATACTCGGATGGTTTGTGTGATAGGGAGCAAGTGGCCGTATACCTACTTTCTTTGTTGGGTGTTGTTTCACGATTTGATGCACGCAGCATCCTTGTGCAACTCCCATCTAGTGTAGTCAGAATTAATCTAGTAAAATATTGAGTTGTGAAAATTTTGTTAACGTATTTTTTTTTCAGTATAAAAGATTAAATTATGAAAACTCAAAACATCATCTGTGTTATAATAAATTAGATTCTCTAACTTACTAGGGATTAAATAATGTTCCCTTAATTAAAAAATTAATCGAAGTAAATGGCGTCTCGGGGTCTTATTTGAAGAACTCTGTCTCAAGGCATAGAATGGATGTAGTCTGAGTGCTGTATGTTGGTGAAACCTGCCCGAAGGCATAGTTTAACGCCCAAAATTATGTTACCCTCAATACAATGAATATTGCTCATTATCATGTGTATTTTATTACCTAAAATACAATATTGCACATAATTATTTTTATTATGTTACCACAATACAATAAATATTTCACATTATGATTTGGATTACGTTACTCACAAGACAATGAATATTGCACATTATTATTAGTATTATTTTATACAAAATAAGATAAATATTACACATTATAATTTGTATTATTTTACTCACAATACAATACATATTTCACATTATTATTTGTATTATGTTACCCACAATACAATAAATATTTCACATTAATATTTGTATTAGGTTACTCACAATACACTAAATATTTTACATTATCATTTGTATTATGTTACTCACAATACGATAAATAGTGCACATTATTATTCGTATTATGTTAACCACAGTAAAATAAATATCGCACATTATCATCCGTATTATTTTACACAAAATAAAATGCATATTACACATTATTATTTGTTTTATGTCACCCAAAATACTATGAATATTTCACATTATTATTTGTATTATGTTACTCACAATACAATAAATACAATACATTATTATTTATATTATATTACCCACTATATAATAAATATTTCCCATTATCATTTTTATTATCTTAACCAGAATACAATAGATATTGCGCAGATTTTAAAGTAGGGTTTTCATTAGCAGGGATCAAATCGATTGTGCGTACTATACACAGGTTAAAATTGCCATTGGCATTTAGTATGTTATGATTTTATTTTAGATTAAGTTTTTACAAAAGATAAACGCACACAATTCCTTATATTGAAAAGCTATATATACACATACTCATTCCTATAGAATGGAAGCTTAATAATTACATTCATTTATCTCTATTACTTTAAGGAAATTGTATGTTTTTTATGTTTCGTAGTTTTGTAATATAATAAGGTGATGGAAAGTCCGAGAAATTACGTGTAGTTAATAGCGGGAAGTCTTGATGTAGCAGTTGAAGGGAAGAGACGCAAGATGCATATCTGTTTTCCAAAGTATTTTGATTTGGTTTTAAAATAAATATGCTCACGAGGAAAAAAACAAAAACAAAAAAAACAAAATAGGAACGTTTTGCGATGTTATTAACAAATTCTAACGGCACAAAATATATCCTTAAGTGAATTCCAAGGTGTTCCAGACTCAAACAGCGAGAATGCCATCCAGCCGAACAACCGATCAAGAAATACCGGCAACCGTGATTCATCTTGAGGACTAGAACACGGTTGAAGAAGATAAGTATATTACGATTATAATTAACACGTTGTCACTCCTTTCAAGTAGAGTCCAGCTACGTTACATCATAAAATGTCTATTTTTTTAACCATAATATGAGGCTTTACAAATTAGAATCTAGAAATTCAAAAGTACCCTGGCCCTCGCATTTTTTTCTGAAAGTTTCGGGTTTATGTCTAAAAATAGACATGAAAATAGAACACATCTTACAGTTTGTAAAATAAAAGTTTCTTTCGATTCAAACATATTATTTTTCTATTTTTAAAAATCTTTTTATATGAGGCTTGATAACTAGTATTAATTGAATTATTCGGACTATTGTCCTCATCTTTTTTGTTATCTGTATAACGTTTAGGCTGATGTGCCTTCAGGCAAGAAATAACTGAAGAAGGCAGGAGGACAGATTGGCTGAAACGTTGGACAGATAACAATAAAGATGAGAACAATAGTCCGAATAATCCAAATAATACGTATTATTGTTTCATTGTGTATATATTTTTTCAACTTAAAAAAATATATGTTATTTGAAAATAAAAAATGAAGACGACAATAAAGTGTTAATCCAAAGTAAATATTGCTGAAAATAAAATAAATAATATATAATAATTAAAGATATAAAAACAATAAAAATATCCATTAATTACGCAGGTGTGAATTTCACCAAAATGTCATTGATCACGAGGAGAATTGATAAAAGAAAATGAAATACAAAAAAAGGTAAAAGAAGAAAAAAAATGTTGCTGTTTAAAAAATATTTTTTTTCATAGTTTTTTCTAAACTAAACATATAAGAAGATCATGCAAGATAATTTTTTTGTAACGTTCACACCAGAGTTCCTCCTAGAAAAAAGGCGGGAAATAACAGAAGACATTAGAAAAGCTACCCAGCATTGCCGTGTATTTACAAAGTTAGAAATAAATGTCTTATGCTTTTGTAGGTGAAAACATATATATTCATGCAATGATTTTTATAAATCACAAAGAGAGGTCAATATATAATAATCAGTAAATTAAGTTATATACAGTGTAATGTTTAACTTTCAAAGAAAGAAAAACTTTACAAACCGTCATCCTGTTATGATATCTATTTCGACCAGAAACTCAGAATGAGTCTAGTCTCTTCAGACATGTTTTACAAATATAGGGAATCTCAAATAAAATATATCACCATAATTAAATCTTCTCATATGCTTACGTATATATATATATATATATATATATATATATATATATATTTGACATCTCCCAGATTTAAAAAAAGGGACGAGAGTAAAATAAACATTTTTTTAAATTGCTGACTCAAATTTTGGGTGTATATAGCATATATATATATATATATATATATATATATATAAAAACATGTAAATATATACTCATATACACACAGATATAGACAGATATATGTATATATGCACATACACAAACAAAAACACACACACGCGTATATATATATATATATATATATATATATATATATAATGTATCTATACCTATTTTAGATTACATTATACATTGAGCTCTCTTTAGGGATTTGTAAAAAATGTATTTGCACCTACTAAAACATGCAATAATTATACAGTGAGATTTTGAAGATCCCATGTAGAACAGTTTTGCATACCTTACTTTTATATTATATATATATATTGGCCGATTTTTCTTTTTTATCTAATTTGTATATTAAGCTTATCTTACACGTTGCACAATATTCGTAGCCAATATCAAGCCAATCATTTCACCATGCAAGGTACTCTCGCAACACACACACCATATATATATATATATATATATATATATATATATATATATATATTTATTCATTTATTTGTAAACATATATATATACATATATGAATATATGTATTCATATATACATATACATATATATACACATATATGAATATATATATACATATATATACACATATATGAATATATGTATTCATATATACATATACATATATATACACATATATGAATATATGTATTCATATATACATATACATATATATACACATATATGAATATATGTATTCATATATACATATACATATATATACATATACACATATATATATACACATACACATATATATACATATACACATATATATATACACATACACATATATACACATACACACATATATATACATATATGTAAGTGTCGTATAATATGGATTACCATCTATTTTGGTGATATAAGTACAATAGTAGTAGTAGTACTACTACTACTACTACCAATAATAATGCGGTTAGTAAAAAGAACAGCAACAAAAACAAAACTAAAACAAATAATGTACATACCTGTATTGAGAAGTGCCCGTTTATGTGAAGAGGTAGAATAACATGAAAAAGAAAGAAGAAAAATAAACATAACGTAATTAGTCTGAGTGAGTTAATAAGTCATAACGAGTTAATGAGAGCAGAGAAGAGAAAAAGACAATCAGAAGGACAAACAAAATGAATTTATTGTACGAAGAGCCAACCACACTTATACTCGAACATTACACGAGCTTTTCCTCTAATTGGCATGTCTAACAAAACAGACGAACTTTATTCGATAGTCAACTTCGCACTCACTCCTGTACGAGGGTGAAACAAAAAGTAGTATCATTTTGTTTAGTATAGTTATAATTACCAACACAGGAACACGTATCATACATCAAAATGAAGCTGGTCCTCTGTGGATAACATCCCTACTTCTCCACATAAGTGTATAAAAAAGTAATGCAATTTTGTTTAGGGCAGGTATAATTATCAACACAGGAACACGTATCATACATCAAAATGAAGCTGGTCCTCTGTGGATCCCATTTCTACTTCTCCACAGTCACCGTTTTTATCAATAGCAATGTTCCACCTTCGAATGAAATCATGTATCCCTGCCTCGTAGAATTATTTTGACTGTTCTTTGAGCTACTTTTTCACTACAGATTTCACTTCCTCGTCACTGGAATAATGTTTGCCTCTCAAACCCTCGTTCATGGGACCGAAGAGATGATAGTCTGAAGGCGCTAAATCTGGTGAGCAACCCCACCTCACGAACAGGATGCGACGCAAGGTCAATTTATTAAGTGGGGCTTAACAGGTTTGAATTTAGTGTTTTCCTTCTCCTAGACTGGTTACCTAGCCAAGGTTAAAGAGCCCTGTCCACCCTACTATTTATCCATACATGGATGGAGTGTAGTTGGATTCATACCTTTCCCAGGGATATTAGCGCTATACGAAATGCAAACGGTCTCGTCCAAGATTTGAATTCGGATCGACGAGTCCATTTCCTACGACTCTAACCATTACACCACGCGCCTATGTATATTGTTATATGAAATGAAAAGATTGATATAAAAAAAACTGCCATAAACAGAGAAAAGATGTTGGACAATAAGCTCTTTTGGTCGGGATACACCTGCTTCAATGGTTGAGTGCGATAGTAGAGAAAAATCGCCTTGGTAAGGCAACCACCCTCAGAGAAGGAAAACTTTAACTTCAAAAAGAACGGTTGCTGTTAGATTCAGACCTAACGAAATCTGGAATTACTCCCCTTGATCAGAAAAGCTCTTTAGCCTTGGTAAGTCAACCATTCTCAGAGAAGGAAAACTCATTCAATTCAAACCAGTTGTAAGGAAGAGTTGCTGTTAGGTTCAGACCTAACGAAATGTGGAGTTACTCCCCTTGATCAGTAAAGCTCTTTAGCCTTGGTAAGGCAACCATTCTCAGAGAAGGAAGACTAAATTCAAACCAGCTGTAAGGAAGAGTTGCTGTTAGGTTCAGACCAAACGAAATCTAGAGTTACTCCCTTTGATCAGTAAGGTATTGATGGGAACCCGGAAGAGGAGTTTCTGCCATGATACTATTGGATTTGGGTTCGTCCTGGACGGACGCATGCGCAACACGGTTGAACTAATCAAGTCACTTTTAGTGTAGAAGCATTCTCTAAATATTTCACTTCCTCGTCACTAAAATGATTTTTGCCTCTCAAACACTTTTTCATGGCGCCAAAGAGAGGCAAACATTATTCCAGTGACGAGGAAGTGAAATCTATCGTGAGGAAGTGGTTCTTCTTTTATGTTCTTGTTTATATATATATATATATATATATATATATATATATATATAAGTGTCCAATTGGAGAAACACACACACAAAAATAATGTTGCATGAATCTATTAATCATTAATCAAATAATTATTTTGAATATTTTGTACATTAATTTTTCAAAAAATTGAAGGTATTTATTTATTAGTAAACTTCTTAGTTAATTTTTTGGTACTGAAAAAAAGTGGTGAGAGTAAAAAACAATTTTTAAAATTGCTTACTATAATTTTGTGTGTATAACACAGGGTTGTTTTTATTCTATGCATTTACGATTTTGACTATGAATCAAATATTAATAGACTTATCAATCATTGAGAATTTTTTGACGTAAGCTATGACATAGTTTTGGTTACAGACAGAAATACACCTAATCTCTTAGAGGAACGGAAGAAAGCAGTGAAGATGAAAATGAAATATTAAATAAAACCTTGTTAATTTCTAACAACCTAATCTTGCATTCTCATTCAGTGACCTGTATTTTGTTTGTAAAAACAAAACAGTTTCACAAATACATAATTCTCTGATACCAGAGGAGATTCAAGAACGGGAATGCCGACGGATCTAAAAAAAATTGCCATTTCTCACACGTACGCCATAAAAAAATACCACTTTAACAATGATTGTATGTTGTTGTTGTGCTGTTAACATGACCTTGTGCTACATCCTGTCGGAAAGAAAGGGTGGGAGGTGTTGAATTTGTTACCGGGTTCGATCTTGATTGGATGACCTACAAGTGTCACGTGCCCAACAAAGTTAAGGTTACACGCCATCTGGTGATTATTTCTGTTTATTTGTTTTATTGCCCGAAGTTCCGGAACTTTGCTCGAATGAAATAATTGAGATAACCTTTTTCAAACAAAAAAAACGAAAGGGTGTCCCTTGTGGATTTTCAAATGCGACTCATTTTCAAACTTTCCCCTCTTCACTTCTTTTCAGCTTCGGCGATGCAAATTTAACAATTAAATTTGTTTCAGGCAGTCGAAGCTTAAATTCCATTTTTAGTTTTCACGTTAACAATGGAATTGGTTATTATTATTTTTGTTGTTGAGTCCTTTAAAAATAAAAGAAACAAAATAAGATATAATGGCAAGAAGTTTTGAAAAAAGGAAGTGAGTAGCTGAAGTAATTTGTTTACACACACACACATTATATATATATATTTATATATATAGACTCATATGTATACATCTATATGTAGATATACTTATATATACATATTCACACATAGACATATACACATATCTATATACAGATATATATAGACAAGGTATAATGCCAAGAAGTGAGAAGCTGAAGTAATTTATTTACTCACAGAGGCGTACATTATATATATATATATATATATATATATATATATATATATATATATATATATATAGAGAGAGAGAGAGAGAGAGAGACACACACACACACACATATATATATATATATATACATACATACATAGACATACACACACATTTATATATATATATATATATATATATATAAAGATAAATCTAATGAGTCAGATAAACCTACTAAAAGTTTCGCTTAATGATCTTCAGATCTTAGCCCTGAAGAGCATTATGCGAAACTTTTACTAGGTCTATCTGACTCATTAGATTTATCTTTATTATTTGTTCTTGAGCACTTTTTACTTACTAGTTATATGTATGTATATATATTATATATATATATATATATATATATATATATATATATACATACATCTTAATAGTCACACACGCACACATATATACAAATTGATACACACATACATATTAATACACCCATGCATAAATATATACATATTACTACACACATACACGCACAATTATATACATATTAATATACATATATACATACTAATACTAACACCCACCCATACACATTAATATATATGCATACATACATACATATATTCAAAGCTGTTACATCTGTCTGTTTCTTCAGGCACAATTTCTACAAAAAATCGTGTCACTGAAACTACCACTACCCTCATTATATATATATATATATAATATATATATATATATATATATATTACATCAGTTGTGTAAAAGAAGTATCGAGATTCTTTGGACTTTTTTAGACACTTTGTATTCTAAAAAGTCAACGTTCTATTCACTCTTCATTTCTATCTTGGTAAATACAGCTTTAAACTTAGTACTTTTTTGACACACCTTGTATTCTGAAAAAATTAATGAATGGAACGTTTCAATACCATACAACATAATCCCCAATAATGCTAACATTTTTTAAACCAATTACTAAAAAGTATAAATATAAATACACGATATAACTTCCTAACCGTTAGGCATGACATAACCCCAGACGGGTTGATATGCCGTTAAAATCAATAAACAAACAAACAATTTAAACCATATAACTGTGCACAGATTATTGATATTAGAAAATCCTTTATACTTAATATACCCCAGAAAGTTAAGACTCCTCTCAAACGGGGAATCCTGCGTATCACACTGATGGGGAGGCTACAATACTTGAGCTCCGAGGAGTGGGGAATGCTATTACTCCTACTTTCACTCTGATTCGGAGTGACAGTACTTTTTAAGGTAAAATATATTTCCTTGAAAATTATTGGATAGGAATATTCAATATCATGTAAATTTTCCACAAAACCACTCTTCAGAAACAAATACACAAAAATGTAAATATAAACGTACAATGAGTGCTATTTCCTAACCCCTAGACATAAAATAGGCCTATACGGGTTGACATGCCGTTAAAATCTTTTCATCCGATGTAGTTTTCTGTCACTCCCAGGACATTATAAATTAGAGAAAAATAGATTTAGATTGTTTACAAAAGGGTAACGATCGGATGGCAACTGACGGAATGAAATAGAAAGATAATAATAACAAACATTTAGATAAACCTTCGATGCATACCAAAAACAATGAGGAAAGATAACGATATTTGTTTTCATTTTATTTTATCATCAAATTATTTTTGTTTGCCACACACATTTAATTTGAAGTCAGCGCGAACGAATCGAATCAATTCACGAGCCTATCGTAAATTTTAGAACAACTTTTTTTTCCAGAAGAAAAAAACAAAAACAAAAAAACAAAACAACAAAACAAAAACAATGCTTTCTTCAGAAATCGGTATAAACTGGCAATATGGCGGTACAAACAACACACCCGATACACATGCGCACGAATGACGTCATAGCTTTCGTCATCAAGTGTTCATTAGGGAACGCAGCCCGGCAACGTCACGAGGGAAATTATGGGATTTAATTATGAATATAAACTGCGAAAACCAATATCGAAATAAACTTTCCAAATGAATAAACACGCATATATATATATATATATATATATATATATATATATATATATATATGTGTGTGTGTGTGTGTGTGTGTGTGTGTATAGATATGTATGAGAAAGTTTTTAGTCATTTTAAGAAAGTATATAGTCATTCTTGAACGTGAAAGATAAGGGAATGCAGCCTGCGATTTCAATACTCGCACCTGTACTAAACACATTAAAATTTCACTGCTTATATTTTAATAAGAAATCAAAGTAGCTTCTTTGTCTTTGTTAGTTTCCACAGTTCTATTCTTATCGCAAAAAAGAACTATGTTTTTTACGATACAGAAAATTGCTGGTTGATTGTTTTGATTTTACGGCAAGTCAACCCATTGGCTCAATCCAAACCAAAGACGTTTGTTTTATTCATTCTTGATGGGTACTCCTTTTTTAAACTCAATTTTTAAAAACATATTTTATAACTCATTTTGTTCTGTTTACCCCATGGATGGGACCCAAACAGGGTTTTACCCTTCTGCAGAGGTGCAGTCGGTGTATTCTTAAATACCAACTGACAGAGCTTCCAACTTATCAACATAGTCATCTTAAAAATAGTATGCAATACGGGCATGTAAAACTTATTATTTGGACTAGCAACAGAAAACACCCGCCGGACGTCGTAAAAAATAATTTTTGAAAGACATTGCCTGAGAGGGTGGGTGTTAAAAATTCAATGCCATATGGTTTGTATCATAAGTAAGACAAATCCTCATATTTATTAAAGGAGTAAAAAAATAAATAAAACAATTTGAAATGAAAACTGAGCCCCGTCCCTCCCAAATAAAATGTTGCGTGCATGTAATAATCAAACAATTATTTTGAATATTTTCCACATCAATTTTACACAAAATCGTAGGTATTTATTTATTTGTAAACTTTTTAGTTAACTTCTTGTTACTGTAAAAAAAAAAAACGGACGAGAGTAAAAAACAATTTTTAAAATTGCTTACTCAAATTGTGGGTGTATATAGCATAAGAATATTGTGATGTAAACTGTGACGTAGAGCTATGAAGTAGTTTTTGTTACAGACAGAAATACAGACAATCTCCATTATCAATAAATTATTCGGACTATTGTCCTCATCTTTACTATTATCTGTCCAACGTTTCGGCCAATCTGTCATCCAGCCTTCATTAGATATTTCTTGTCGAACTCAGGAACCTTCTCTTCGAACCTACTTGTCGTAATCGGGAGCCTTCACGGAACTCTGATCCCAACCCTTTATTCAATCCAGGTGGTATAATGTTCTCATTCTGCTAACCATGATTGGGTCCAAGTGTTAAGCTGTGTTAATTATATATGGCATGTTACTGTCAACCTTGACCGGGATTGAACCAGCAGCCTTGAGATAACTGTCACTTAGAACTGTCTTAATTCAACGCCTATACCATCTACGCCTTTTGTCCAATTGAATAATTCAAATTATCAAGCCTCATCTAAAAAAATTCAGAGAAATATTTTATAATTATTTGTTCTTCGGCTAAAGAACAAGAGTAATTATCGAACAAAATGAAACCTGTCACATACGCGTCAAACACAGTTCGTATGAATTATTA
>CM042165.1:73211101-73293601 GCA_023376005.1 Doryteuthis pealeii
AACACAATCTGATGGTGAGGTTCCTGTTTGGAGCTCTGGGGAATGTGTAGTAATCCCATCATCCCCATTCCCCCCACATCCATTCTGACCCCCTTTATCAGAAAAGGGTTAAATAGAAAAAAATGTGTTTAAGATAATTGATTGTTTTTTTAAATTGAGTTAAAAGAATTGAGTACACATCAAGAATGAATAAAACACAACGTCTTGGGCATAAAATAACCCAAGGGTTGACATGTCGTAAAATCCAACCAATCAACAAGTCCCTCAAAATGACCTATCGAGCATGTATTAACCCAATCCTACACCAACGAATAGGATATGACACAAGGCCAATTTTTAGCGGAATAAGCTGATTTGAATTCATCGGTTTCCTTCTCCTAGACTGGTTGCCTTACCGAGGCTAAAGAATCCAATTTGTCTTGCTATTTCCGCATCGACGCACAATAGTGGTGTAATGAATAGCAAGCTATCTCGATAATCCATTACTGCTGAATAGCGAGTTCGACCCTCGCTGGATACCCCATACTTCTGGCCTTGTGTGACATCCAAGCCGTGGCGAACGGGTTCGGTAAATACCGGCTATTTACAGCGCTGTGAAGCTGATTCATGGGTTTCCTAAGAGAATTAAAGCGAAGTGAACCGCAAACAGCCTCGTCAAGGATATTGTACTCAGGTGACCTATTCCATTTTCAGCGATGATAACCATTACGTTAAGATCACCGCAGGTTGTAATTCTAAAAGAAAATTTCAAAGTTACGTCATTAGTTCCAAATGGGAATAGGATTTTTATTGACGTGATAACGAATGCTCACTATCTCATACACTGCAAAGGGTACGTTTCTATTTTTAAGAAAGCTCATTATAAGGCCGTCATTGGCGGTCAGTAAGTGCAGGTCAAGATACCCTCTATATATAGTATTTACATTGTAATTAATTGAATTTAGATAAATAGGTAATAGTCAAATTTGGTTTTCAACTCTAACCTTAACCCTAATCCTAACTCTGCCGGGGTCGCTAGAAGCAGACAGTGAAAACCAGGCCAATCCATTATTGTAAGTCCTGATCCCAGCAGCACGGTATCTCTATTTATATCAGATTAAATTCGGCCATTTTTATTCTCTGGCGATCAGTGTTCCAACTCGAGTGTCGACAGCGACACTTTATTCATATATATATATATTTACCATCCATTCTGCACGATTAGTATGTGACACAAGGTCGACTTCACAAGTTTGAATTCAGGTGTTTCCTTTTCCTAAACTGGTAACCGAGCCAAAGCTAAAGAGCTCAGTGTATCCTACTATTTACCCATAGCTAGAGAGAGAGAGAGAGAGAGAGAGAGAGAGAGAGAGAGAAGAGAGAGAGAGAGAGAGAGAGAGAGAGAGAGAGAGAGAGAGAGAGTATTTGAATGCATACCTTTCCCGCGAGTATTAGCGCTATGTGAAATGCAATCAGACTGTCTATCATTCCCAAGAATATTAGCGTTGTGTGAAATGTAAACAGCCTTGTCTAGGATTTGAACTCGGGTCCACGAGTCCATTTCCTACGACTCTCACCATTATACAAAACGCCTCAATAATTATTCATACTAGTAAAAATAAAAAAACACCCTCCGGCCGATGTAAAAATACATTTTTGAAAGATATTGCTTGAGGAAGTGGAAGTTAAAAATTAAATGTCGGAGAGTTTGAACCATAAATCATGAAATCATCAAATTTATCAAAGAAGTAAAAAAAAAAAAAAATAAAACAATCTGAACTAAGTTCTATTAACTTTGAATATCTATTAAAATAAAACAAACTATATATAAATATATGATACTGGGGATGTATCTATTAAAACTTGTTTTAAAACACAATGAGGACTGTCTCAATGAGGACTGCATACTCAAATTTTAAATGTATGTTATGACGGTTTCGGGTATAGTGACGTAGTTTTTGTTACAGACAAAAACCGGAAGCGAATCTCCATTATTAATAGATAGATACGACATTGACAAAAGCATAGGGATGAACTGTGAGTGAATTTATTAGTTTGTATTTATAAATCCCTTTATAAAACTAAGGAAAATAAACGAGTGTAAATACTGAATAATAGAGGCCTCATTGTTGTCTTTGGTTTCCCCTAAATAACTGACAAATGTACGAGGTGTCTAAGAATAATGGCTATTATAAATAACAGGGGTCTTTAGCTTTTGGAGCTGATGTGACCACTGGTACGGCTTTAGGAGCAATCTAAAACGGGCGCTTTACAGAAGAAGCATATTGCTCCTCACGGCATCCGGTTTTGTGGTTCTTCTTTGTTTTACTTTTTGTGGCTTTGCTGGTGTTAAACATCCGAGAATGGAGATGAAGAGAGATCAAATTTAGGTAATGACGTCAAACAAAGCGCATATATGTCAGCGGGCATCTCGAGTGGACAAAGATGAGTAGGAAATATCGAACAAGAAAAGAAAAAAGAAAAGAAAAAAAGCAGATCGATTAAAAAGTAAATGTAAAAATGGAGGGAGAGGGAAAGAAGACTAAACCAAAAAGGCGGGAAAGGGAAAGACAAAACTAAAAAGGCGGGAAAAGGAAAGAAGACATACGTAAAATGGCGGGAAAAGGAAAGAAGACATACGTAAAATGGCGGGAAAATGAAAGAAGACTAGAATAAAGAGGCGGAAAAGGGAAAGATTTGGTTTGTTTGTTTTGTTTAACGGCATATCAACCTCAGTGGGTCATTTAATGCCGATAAAGTTTTGAAATAAATCAATTCTTAATGGATAATACAATTTTTTTATAAATACATTTTTCTATTCAACCCATAGATGGGATCCTAACAGGTACTACCACTCCGGGTCAGAGTGGACCAGGGAGCAATGGTGATGAAGGGGTGCTACACATTCTCCAAACCTCCAAAACTGGAACCTCACGATCAGATAGAGTTTAACGTCATTTCCAGGACATGTAGACCCTCAGTCACCGCCTTCTAGCACCCATATGATAAAAAGGGGTTGAGGCTTGCCATAAGGGCAATAGGGTTGGGAAAATCCTATAGGTGCTAGGGCTTGACGTGACCAGCCGATTGATCAGAGTTGGCCTCTCCGACCGCCCGTCTAGCCCAAGATAGGGCCAAAGTGGAGTATTGCATGTCATGAATTGCTCATCCACCCGGGCTCTATCCTTAAGCATCACGGGTCGCCACCGACGGCCAACAGGTGGCCCCATTGGGGGAGTCTTACCCATCTGCAGAGGTGCAGTCGGTGCATACTAACGCCCCAGCAGACAGAGCGGAAAAGGGAAAGACTAGACTAAAAAGACTGGAATGGAAAAGAATAAACTAAAAAGGCGGGTAAATAGAAAGATTAAATAAAAAATGCTGGAAAGTGAAAGAAGACTAAAAAAAAAAAAAAAGGGCGGGAAAGAAAAAGACTTACCCAAAAAGGCGGGAAAATGAAAAAAAAAGACTAAGCTAAAAAAAGGCGGGAAAGAAGACGCAAAAGAAGAAAAAGAAGAAAGGCGAATAAGAGAAAGAGATGATAGCTAGAAAAACACAGAAATATGAAAGAGTGGCTAATAATGAACAAATAATAAGGAGGCACATAAAGTGTAATGGTTATGATCGTAGGAAATGGACACGGTGATCTGTTCAAATCCTGGACGAAGCTGTTCAGATTTCATAATATATATACCCAAGCACTCCGTACTAGAAGGATTTGACGACAAGTGCTAACAAAGGCGAATGAGAGAGAGAGAGAGAGAGAGAGAGAGAGAGAGATTGGTAGCAAAAGACAAAAATACGAAAGAGAGGCTTGGCGCTATAACACAACTCATACGCTGAGTTGGCGATGGCCGGTATCTAACTAGGAACCTTGTGGTTTCTCACCGAACGCTCTACCGACTGAGCTAACCAGGCCCCTTACGGGTACTCAGCATATTCTGGCTTGGCGCTATAACTCAACTGAGCTTGGCGCTATAACACAACTCATACGCTGAGTTGGCGAGGGCCGGTATCGAACTAGGATCCTTGTGGTTTCTCGCCGAACGCTCTACCGACTGAGCTAACCCGGCCCCTTACGGGCACTCAGCATTTTCTGGCTTGGCGCTAATACTCAACTGAGCTTGGTGCTCATACACTGAGTTGGCGAGGGCCGGTATCGAACTAGGAACTTTGTGGTTTCTCACCGAACGCTCTACAGACTGAGCTAACCCGGCCCCTTACGGGTACTCAGCATTTTCTGGCTTCGCGCTATAACTCAACTGAGCTTGGCGCTATAACACAACTCATACGCTGAGTTGGCGGGGGCCGGTATCGAACTAAGAACCTTGTGGTTTCTCGCCGAACGCTCTACCGACTGAGCAAACCCGGCCCCTTACGGGTACTCAGCATTTTCTGGCTTATCGCTATAACACAACTCATACGCTGAGTTGGCGTGGGCTGGTATCGAACTAGGAATCTTGTGGTTTATCGCCGAATGCTCTACCGACTGAGCTAACCCGGCACCTTACGGGTACTCAGCATTTTCTGGCTTGGCGCTATAACTCAACTATAGCCGCTCTTCAAGTTTGGCCAGCCAGGCCAGATCATTTACGTTCCCCGAAAAGCAGACAGTGTGAGTGATTGTCGAATAAATTCAAAGTGACTTGCCTTCCGGAAAAATGATGGAGAACCGTTTCCAGGACAATTCTTGTTGCGTGATCTAATAGACAACAGCGTCTAAGATGCGATCTGGCTTTGTGGTCATGTCAAGAAAACTGACAGGTTTTCCGACGCGCACATATACATCCCTGGCAATGTTCCATACAGTAGAATTTAAGAAGACAGAAACACCTTTACAAACAACTGCAAATGTTTTACTAATCACAAAATACTAAACCGACATGGAAACTCTCTACCTGCAGAATGTAAAATATCAATCACCGCTCAAAAGAATTTGAACATAGAATTCTTTTAAAAAACTAAAAATTAATATAATGATGCAATGGTTAAGAAGTTAACATATCATTGTCAGTATCTCACTGAATACCCCATACTCCTAAATTTGTGTCAAGTTAAGTTTATGTTGTTTATTGATTTTAACGGCATATCAACCCATCTGTGGTTATGTCATGCCTAACGGTTAGGAAGTTATACATATCGTGTATTTTTATTTATACTTTTTAGTAATTAGTTTTAACAATGTGTTAGCATTATTGGGGATTATGTTGTATGGTATTGATTTGTTTCACGTCTATATTCTATGGTATAATTTTATTTCCCTCAAAAAAGAGAGAATATCCTCTATGTTGACATTTTCAAACAGATCTTTCATATTGTTTGCTTTAAAATAACGGTTTCTGATGTGAGCAAGAAACCTGCATTCCATGAATAAGTGTTTAACTGTCAAAGGTGTTTGACATGTTCAACATTGTGGTTGTTGTTCTTGTTTGAGTATATAGGAGTGCGTTAGTCTTTTATGACCAATGCGTAATCGAGATACAATGACTTGTTCCTTTCTAGACTTCCTTAAAATTGGTCTCCAGCCTCCCAAAGTGGGTTTGATTAGGAAGAGTTTATTGTGGATGTTGTTATTTCAGTGTTGTTGCCATTTTGTATGAAGGAATCTATTAATTTTAGGTTTTAAATGAGTATATGTTATCTTGAAATTGTTGGGGATCAAATCTAGAGCCGATTTAGCTGCGGAGTCTGCTCTTTCATTCCCCCTCACTCCTATATGCCTTGGGATCCAGGATATCATCATCTCCTTAGAGTTAGACATCAAGTCTAATCTATTCAAGTTAAGTTTAGGCATTTATTTGTTATCATTGAAATAGGATTAAAACTTCATATAGCTCCAATATTCAAGAACAAAATAAAGCAACATTTTAGTTGATCCAAACTTCAGACTCAATTTCCTTAATACATCTATATGAAGAAATTCAAATATATGTGCATATTTCCGCACCTCTGTTAACATCAAAACACACTTGATCTTGTTAAATTTCTAATACGCAGAATCAAAGTGCAATGTTTGTTACATGTACAAATAAATGGCTCTTAACACAGTTGTAAAATATTTGGATCATATGACTTAAGGCGATCTCGACTCGTGGGGACACTTTTCTCATTTACACAGTAAAAATCCGGTTGTGGGTTAGGGATTAGTTTTATAATGAAAAAAAAAAAACTTTAAAAATCGACTGTAAACAATTAACCGGATTTTGACGGTGTAGATGGAAAAAATGTCCTCCACGAATCGAAATCGCAAAAGGGTTGCCTTAAGGTCATATGGTCCAAATATTTAATCTGCGCGATGAAAATTTTAAGCAATAACTGTATTGTACAATTCATGTGTATTTTTAAAAATCACAAGTATTTAACTTTTAATATAATTAATTATCATATCGAATTAGAAAGACTAATTAAATTAAATAATAACACAATAAGTTACACATTTTTAATTCATTCTAATTGATTTCAATATGAAATTATACATAGGATTGCTTTAAATACGTTTGAGAATGAAACAATGATATTAGAAATCTATAATACCAAGTAATTATTTATCAAACACGGTTTTTTAAAAACTTGTTTGCAATTTATTCACACCATGTACTATGTGAATTATTTATTATTTAATGATATATAACACACGTTACAGGGTTTTAAACATATTAATATGGGATGTTTAAAGGCAAATCTATCTTAGGTAGACATTAATAGAGACATCTAAATAGATAATATGATAATTAAAATTAGATAATAATTATCTAATAACCATTGAGATTATAACGTAAATAACTAAGGGAATTGTGACGTTGGTGGTGATGTAGTTTCGCTTACAGAGAGACAGACAGACAGACACATAATCTCTATTATAGTAAGGTGTTATTTTTAGAGGAAAATAAAAGGGAAAATGTGATTCACCCATTCTTTTTTCTTTCTGTATATCTACCTTTCTCTACCTCTTTTCTGTTTCATATCTACATATTAATAAGCTTGCACCTCCGTATTTCACGACCTGTCGTCACCTCAAATAAATAATGAACCACTCCGTTTTGATTGGGAGGAGAGGAATGGGAGGAAAGAACCACGCGACACGTCAGAGTGAAAAAAAGTCAAATATGATTAGAAAGATAGGTGTGAGAGAGGGGGAGGTTTATCGTCTGCTTCAATAGAGAGTGTGCGTTTATGAGTGAGTGAGAGTGAATAGGGGGAGAGAGAGAGAGAAGGAGAGAGAAAGAAAGAGACAGGGAAAAAGACGGTTGCCAAGAGAAAGGAACATGGAAGGGGGAGGAAAGTAGATAATAAAAGAAACTCCCTGTGGAAATACAAAGAAGCAGAGAGAGAGAGAGAGGGGAGAGAGAGAGAGAGAGAGGGGGTGTATGCGTATGTGTGTGTGTGAGAGAGAGAGAGGAGAGAGAGTGTGTGTGTGAGAGAGGAACAAGAGATAGAGAGAGAGTGAGTGTATGAGAGAGTGAGAATGAATACGAAAGAAAGAGAAAAAGAGAAGGATATTAAAGGTGAGAGAGAGAGAGAGAGAGAGAGAGGGGTGTATGCGTATGTGTGTGAGAGAGAGAGAGAGAGAGAGAGTGTGTGTGTGTGTGAGAGAGAGAGGGAACAAGAGATAGAGAGAGAGTGAGTGTATAAGTAAGTGAGAATGAATACGAAAGAAAGAGAAAAAGAGAAGGATATTAAAGGTAAATGAAGACGAGAGAGAGAGAGAGAGAGAGAGAGAGAGAGAGAGAGAGAGAGAGAGAGAGAGAGAGAGAGAGAGAGAGTTAAATCAAGATTATTACACTTTTTACATATTGAACTCTTTTTTATCAAACGCTCTTAAGTAAACATATCAAGTATTGTAATAAATAAATTATCATACTGTTGTTTATCCACAAGTCCCACTACTTCTTTCTATTATAGGAAATTAACAAGCAAGATTACCCCATATTTTCAGGCAGCTCTTTGTCGTCGAGGTCAATTTCTGTTATAGTTCTGCAAGTGACTGTGTTAATTTTATTTTGTCCGATACAGAGCTCGTTTGTCATCAGGTAACGCGGTGTTTATGCTTAGGGGAATTTATAGTCTTTATGTCCTGACATAACATAGATACCCCATAAATTAGCTAGTTCCGCTTTTATATGGGCTGTAACTACACTGTACTAACTGTATGTATTTTATTTTGTCCGATACAGAGCTCGTTTGTCATCAGGTAACGCGGTGTTTATGCTTAGGGGAATTTATAGTCTTTATGTCCTGACATAACATCGACACTCCATAAATTAGCTAGTTCCGCTTTTATATGGGCTGTAACTACCACTGTACAAACTGTATGTATTTTATTTTGTCCGATACAGAGCTCGTTTGTCATCAGGTAACGCGGTGTTTATGCTTAGGGGAATTTATAGTCTTTATGTCCTGACATAACATAGACACTCCATAAATTAGCTAGTTCCGCTTTTATATGGGCTGTAACTACCACTGTACAAACTGTATGTATTTTATTTTGTCCGATACAGAGCTCGTTTGTCATCAGGTAACGCGGTGTTTATGCTTAGGGGAATTTATAGTCTTTATGTCCTGACATAACATAGACACTCCATAAATTAGCTAGTTCCGCTTTTATATGGGCTCTAACTACCACTGTACAAACTGTATGTATTTTATTTTGTCCGATAGAGAGCTCGTTTGTCATCAGGTAACGCGGTGTTTATGCTTAGGGGAATTTATAGTCTTTATGTCCTACATAACATAGAAACTCCATAAATTAGCTAGTTCCGCTTTTATATGGGCTCTAACTACCACTGTACTCACTGTGTCTATTTCACAAAGAAGAGAACGCAGCAAGTCAATCCTAAATGGATAAGTCCGGTAAAGTTCGATCAGACCGAGGCAGAATCGAAGAAAGTCAGGAAGAAAGCGCATAGTAAAGAATAATCAAATCATCAGGACTATCAGGTCAAATTAGATTGACTGATACTATTCTGAAATTTTGCTTGGTCGAATGGTAGCTTTCTTAATCTTTTTATTCATTCCTTTACATGTTGCACCCTTATTGCAAGCCCCAACCTCTTTTTATCATATGGGTGCTAGTGTTGCATAACGCCTTCTTTACTGGCACTAAATAGGTATATATTATATACTGGTCTTTTCACTAAGCCAAATCAGCATATAACGTTATATACCTTTCTTTAATTCTTACTCTGGTCGTCTATCCTTCTGGCCGGCTTTGCTTCTGATCGTCTATCATCTATCTTGGTCTGGTATACCTTCTAAGGTCTCGTCTGATCTTCTATTGAGGATTCCGTGTCTGGTTTCTGTTGGGGATCATTCCTAATCAGAAGCCTTGTGTCATTGTTAGTTTTTAGTAATAAACACAAGACTTCGATTTACTTTTGATGTTACTTTATTCATAAACCCCAACCCAGACAATCTGCGCAGATGAGGCTTACATGTTGCTAGCTCGGCTTCTAAGTTCTAATTGACTAAGTTACTTACTTAGTATCCTTAAACCGGAAGAGGGCCTTCTATGGGGTTCCGGTTCTCACGATTCTCCCCAGAACGTAAGGTCAGAGTGAGGTCAAGCATTGTCACTCACTCTCAAGGCCATCAGCTGTACTAATCACCATAATGATTTCTACACTACCTTAAAAATGTATTAGGGTTCCAATTATTATGTAACACTAGAAGGTGGTGGCTGCGGGTCTACATGTCCTGGGAATGACGTTAAACTCTATCTGATGGTGAGGTTCCAGTTTTGGAGGTTTGGGGGGGGAATGTGGAGCACCCCTTCATCACCATTGCTCCCTGGTCCACTCTGACTCGGAGTGGTAGTACCTGTTAGGGTCCCATCTATGGGTTAAATAGAAAAATGTATTTATAAAAAAATTGTATTATCCATTAGGAATTGATTTATTTCAAAACTTTATCGGCATTAAATGACCCACTGGTTGATATGCCGTAAAACAAAACAAAAAAAAAATTTACATCTTGCAGTATATATAGGAATTTTCAACCAGCAATAATGATATGTTTCATTATCAACTAATTTGCAACTAATGGTGTCTAGATTTATATGGGTTTTATTAGATTAGATCAAATAAGTTTAAGTGATATTTTCTAAGCAACTATTCTAAAATTTTACTTTTGAATTTGAAATTCATGATACATTCAATTTTAACGGAATTTCTTAAAATTAACCTGAGATTCAGATGAAATAACAATCTAACTATCCTTATGTGAAAAAAACTCTTTGCATGTCTTTCTCTCTCTCTATCACTCTCTCTTTCTGTTTTGTTGTTGATTCTTCACCCTCCCCCCTCTCATCTTCCAACAATTATCATTTAATCATTTATATCATCCTCCCCTATATATATATATATATATATATATATATATATATATTTGGAGGATATGTGCTTAATTGAAGTCATGCCTAATTTTTAAAATCAATTAGTTAATAATGAATTTAGGCGGGCATATATGTTCAAATGTAAGGCTAAACAAATCGAGAAAATTGTCGGCTAAAGGCCATATAAAAAATAAACACATTGTTTACTTATTTTCATATATATATTATATATATTATATATATATATATATATATATATATATGTGTGTGTGTGTGTGGTGTGTGTGTGTGCATGTGCGTGTGCATGTGTGTCGAATCTCGAGATTTTTTGTACTTTTTGACACGCCTTGAATTCTGAAAAAAAACAACGTTCCATTCATTCTTCATTTATATCTTGGTAAATAAAACTTTAATCTTGGTACTCTTCTGACACACTTTTTATTCTGAAAAAAATTATGAATCGAACGTTATTATTTTTCAGAATACATGCTGTGTCAAAAAGTACAAACAATCTCGAGACTTATTGGACACACCTTGTAAATATATATATATATATATATATATATTTGGACAGCATCGTTTCATTCAAACAAAAACCGAAAGTACTTAATTATTTGTCTGAAAGAGTTATAATTAGTTAATAAACAACTTCCAAGATTATAACATCAAAAGGTTTTTTAAGGAAACTTGAAAGCAAAAATGAAAAAAAAAACTTGAAAATAATAAGGATTCTGTTATGTTTAACAAAATTTGTTTATATATATATATGTATATACATATATATACATATATATACATATATATACAGGAGGTCCAGAAAAAGTCCGTGTACACTTTAAATTTTAAAATTCTAGCCCACGGACTTTGTAGACACACACACTATCTCTCTCTCTCATATATATATATATATATATATATATATATATATATATATATATATATATATATATTTTCTCCTTCTCATGCTTTTTCTCTGTTAATTACTTCCTTTCTTCACTCAACCTTTCCTCCTGTCTCTTGTTATTTTTTCTTTATCTATACACTATCTTCCCCGTCAGTCTCATCTTTTTATTCTTTTCGCCCCCTTCCTCTCTCACTGTATTTGTCTTTCTCCTTTCATCCACCCCCTCTCTCTCTCTTTCTCTCTGTGTATTTCAATTACAAGTTTATTTCCTCACCGAGTATATTTGTCGATATCTAAGCCGAGTTAAATCCAGGATTGCAAATTCTAATTTACATAACAGTTTTTATTTCTGGAGAGTTAGCGTAATCCTATCTTTCTAATCCCATCAGCAGTCAGTAAATTAATACACTTGTAAAATACTGCCATATGGAATGAGTTAATCTTCCTAATTCCAGTTGATATTTATTGCTACTAGTTTCCAATTTTAAATGGTAAGCCTCTGAAATTAGTAGACAAGTTGGTTGGTTGGATTTTACGGCATGTCAACCCATTTGGGTCTTTTCATGCCAAAGACGTTTTTGTTTTATTCATTCTTGATGGGTTGGTTGGTTGGTTGGAATTTAAGGTTTGTCAACCCATATGGGTCATTTTATGCCAAAGACGTTTTTGTTTCATTAATTCTTGATGGGTTGGTTGGTTGGAATTTAAGGTTTGTCAACCCATATGGGTCATTTTATGCCAAAGACGTTTTTGTTTCATTAATTCTTGATGGGTTGGTTGGTTGGATTTTCCGGCATGTCAACCCATTTGGGTCATTTTATGCCGAAGTCGGTTTTGTTTACTTAATTCTTCATGTGTACTCAATTTTTTAAAAACTCAATTTTGTTAAACACATTTTTAGAACTCATTTTGTTCTATTCAACCCGGAGATGAGACCCTAACAAATACTACCACTCCGAGTCAGAGTATGCCTGGGAGTAATGGTGATGAACGTGTACTACACATTCCCAGAGCTCCAAAACTGGAACTCCACATTCAAATAGAGTTTAACGTCATACACAGGACACCAAGACTCACGGTGTGATTGTCCTGATCCTATTGTGATTATGGTAAACCCAAATCCTTTTTATTATATATATGCAAGAAGGTGGTTGTTGAGGGTATTCATGTCCTTGCTATGACGTTAAATTCTATCTGATGGTGAGGTTCCAGTTCTGAGGCAATCTGGGGAATTTGGAGTAAACCTTCATCACCATTACTCCCAGGTCAACTCTAACTTGGAGTGGATCCCATCTATGGGTTAAATAGAAACAAATGTGTTCTAAAAAGTTCAAGACAATGAGTACCCATCAAGAATGAATAAAACAAAACATATTTGGCATAAAATGACCCAATGGGTTGACATGCCGTAAAATCCAACCAACCAACCAACCCATCAAGAATGATTAAAACAAAAACGTCTTCGGCATAAAATTACCCAAATGGGTTGACATGCCGTAAAATCCAACCAACCAACCAACCCATCAAGAATGATTAAAACAAAAACGTCTTCGGCATAAAATTACCCAAATGGGTTGACATGCCGTAAAATCCAACCAACCAGCCAACCCATCAAGAATGAATAAAACAAAAACGTCTTTGGCATAAAATGACCCAAATGGGTTGACATGCCGGAAAATCCAACCAACCAACCAACCAACCCATCAAGAATGAATAAAACAAAAACGTCTTTGGCATAAAATGACCCAAATGGGTTGACATACCGTAAAATCCAACCAACCAGCCAACCCATCAAGAATGAATAAAACAAAAACGTCTTTGGCATAAAATTACCCAAATGGTTGACATGCCGGAAAATCCAACCAACCAACCAACCAAACCATCAAGAATGAATAAAACAAAAACGTCTTTGGCATAAAATGACCCAAATGGGTTGACATGCCGTAAAAACCAACCAACCAAACCATCAAGAATGAATATAACAAAAAAGTATTCGGCATAAAATAACCCAATGGGTTGACATACCGTAACATCCAACCAACCAACAAACCCATCAAGAATGAATAAAACAAAAACGTCTCTGGCATAAAATGACCCAAATAGGTTGATATGCCGTGCAAGCAAGCAAGCAACCAACTTAATAACCTTTTTAAAATGCTATCATCTGAGAACGACTGATAATACAGAATCGCGTGTAAATAAATAAATCCTTCCAAATGTGTTAATTGTCTTTTGTCTCCAGCTTCCTTATTCCTTTGTCTCTTATTAAAAATATCAAGAGAATTGTCAACATTTGTTTGACAGTAAATTGGAGCCAGATTGACGAGCGTATTTCCATATCTCCTACCGAATCATCTTTCTTGACGAGCCTTTTAAATACTTCAAAGATATTCTATTACAATGCGGACAAGGATATTTCATTCAACGTTTCGTTTCAATATCACATGTTCCGGTATCTGTATCATTTCAAGTGGAAATAGAGAGAGATATTCGAACTTGATCTGACATCAGCTTTCTTGAACGACAATACCGTCAACCAACGGTGAGAAAAAACCCGGCAAATAGTTTGATTGTAAAAAATATACTACCAAACATTAGCTGGGGGGAAAAAAATTGGAAAAAAGAAAAGACCAAGATAATCGTACCAACCAAAAATAATTGATTGATACAATACTTGGCCCAAAGAAAAAACAATTTATATATATATATATATATATATATATATATATATATATATATAAGAAATACATATTCATACAAAAGACTGTTAGGATATACTAAACTAATAAGTAAAGAGTGCTCAATACCTAAGTAGACCAAATAATAAAGTTAAACGTAATGAATCAGATAAAACTACTTAGTTTTGCTAAAAAGCGAAACTTTAAGTATGTTTATCTGACTAATAAGGTTTATCTTATATATATATATATATATATATATATATATATATATATACACCTCACATATATATATATACCCACATATATATATATATATACCCCACACACATATATATACCACACACACACATATATATATACGCACACACACACACACACATATATATACCCCCACACACACATATATATACCCCCACACACATATATACCCACACACATATATACCCACACACACACACACACACACACACATATATAATATATATATATATGTGTGTGTGTGTGTGCGTATGTGTATTTATATAAGCTCGTGGTGTAATGGTTAGAGTCGTAGGAAATCCAGGACAAGGCTGTTTGAATTTCATATAATACCCTTGGGAAAGGTATGACTGTTAAGTATCTGGCAGCCATCCTTCGTTCCAGATGTAATGAATAAGTAAGCAAGCCAATAAGAATCCGGTGTTAACGTATTCCTTGTAAGTCCGTCGTCCAAGAGAATCCATATGTCAATGAAATAATCTCAGAATGGGGTCTCTATTAATACAGCAGAGGCAGCAGCAGCAGTGCCAGTGATTGGACAATAAGAATCCTACTCAGGTCACGTGTTTATAGTCGAGTCTATAAGTAGAAGTGACCATTTACCTTATGCCTTATATATATCAACAAAATCCAACAATGACTACTTCCCTCCAGCTAATTGGGTAAATAGTAGGGTAGGTTGTGCTCTTTAACCGTGGCTAAATAATCAGTCAAGGAGAAGGAAAACTCTGAATTGAAACTTGTTAAACCCCGCTTAAGAAATTGACCTTGTTTCACATCCACCTCGTGTGGAGGGGTTGGTAGGTGTGTATATATATATATATATGGAGAGAGAGACAGACAGACAGATAGTGTGTGTGAGTGTGTTAGTGAGAGAGAGAGAGAGAGAGACAGACAGACAGAGAGAGAGAGTATGTGTGAGTGAGTGAGTGAGAGAGAAAGACAGACAGTATGTGTGTGTATGTGTTTGTGTGTTAGAGAAGAGAGAGAGAGAGAGAAGAGAGAGAGAGAGAGAGAGAGAGAGAGAGGGGTGGCATGAAGAGTCTTCGTTTAATGATATATCAAGCTCTGCCCTACTATTTCCCCTTGTAATAGGTGGATTTATACTTTTCTCAAAGTATTAGTGCTATGTGTAGTGCAAATAGTATTAATGCTATGTGTAGTGCAAATAGCCTCGTCCATGTATATAACAACTTGTTTTATGAATATAAGTAAAATAGTAAATAATTGAAAATACAAGGGTTGTGGTTAGTATGGTTGGCATCCTACCGTCTGCTAAAGACAATGGTGGAGTATAGTTTTTTTTAACTGTGTTGTATATTGAAGATATTTAAAAGAAGGGGAAAACGGAAAAAGGATTTTCCGTTAAAATCGAAACAAAGAAAAGACGACAGAAATGACAAAGGACTTTTTCCGGGTAACGCGAACAAAGAAAAAATATAACAATAAGTTCGGAAATAGATTTGTCCGCTGATAAGTATAACAAAAGAAAATGCGTAGGCGGATTATAGACATAAAAAGGAAGTCAATAGCAGAGACAAGAGTTAGACAGAAGTCCTGAGACAGAGAACAAGTGAGCGACAGACGCTAACGGTCCATCGCAGCCAACGGCTGTGGGACCCACCAGCCAACCCTTTACCTCACCATCGCCAGTCATCCCAGCAGTAGTAGTCATCGTCGATCCTTGTCAACGCTCGCCACCCACACCACGGCAGAGAAAGAGAAATAAAGTCAAAGTTCCTACTATACCCATGTTTTGTGATTTTCTAAGTCTGACTACTAACAGACACGATTTAGAAGAAGGCGCAACGTAACAATTTGAATTTGATGCCGCAATATAACAAGTGCATTTGCGCGAGTGGTTGAAAGGGCCAATTTTTAAGTGGCCATCTCTGGTGCAGTGATTACATATGAACAGTCATGCTTGCTGGGGTTGTTGTTGTCTCTCTTTTTATCTGGCTTTGTTTGTAGTAGCGGCCTCTTTCCTCTCTTTTTCATTCCTTTTCGTGTTTTGTTTGACAAGGAGGCGCCAGGCTGCTCGGTTTTCTGCACCAACCTCCTATGTGTTGGGGTTGATGTACCATGTCTTCATGTCTTTCTTGCAGACGTCTTTGAGGCGTTGGCGTGGTTTCCCTACCGGTCGAGAGCCCTCTACTAATTAACCACACAGTAGGTATTTGGGGATGCGACCTTTGTTTATCCACCTGACATGACCAAGCCAGCGCAGGCACCTCTCACAGAGGTTGGTGAACAATGATTATCCAATAAATAAATTGAATTATTTTGTAAACAACATTTTTTATCAGAATGGTAACTAATAAAGCAGAGTGCGTTAGGATTCAACAGGGGTCTGTTACCAAATTTTGGTGGCTTAGAAGTGCAAACTATGTGTAATTTACAGAAGAATGTGTGAGATGTACAGAGAATCATGTTTCAATCAGAAGAATGTTTATGAATGGGCTAAACATGCGTTGGATACGACGAGCTTGAAATAAATGAATTAATGAAAAAATGAAAAGTATTAAAGTAAAAATAAAATAAATAAAATAAAAAAGAGGAAAAACGACGAAAAGAAATATAAAACCAGAAACAAACAAAAAAGAAAGAACCAACGAGAAGTGAGGAAAAATGATTTGGTGAACAGAGAAAACAGATTCAGCGAAAACACGCCATTTGGAAATGTGCAATGAACTGGTGCGTGAGACGTAGCTTGATTTGATGATGCATGTCAGTCTTATTCAGCTTTGAGACAATAAAAACCCCACCACAAAAAAAAAAAAAAAAAAATAACCGAATGTCATTGGACAATAAACAGCCAATCAAATCATTCGAGAAAAACGTTTCACTGCACTTATTGGCAGAAAGAACGCCAATGCGAGTTCATTGATTGGCTTATTTATTTGAAAATTTGCATGGCGATTCTCAGATAAGAGACCACGTGAACTGTAAAGATTTTGGTATTAGTGCCTTTTTCTACGTTTAAATATAGATTTAAGAAACTAGAATTTTCTTTTTTTAAATTTTCTTTTAGATTCCATAACGTTCCTTTTCCGGGTATCTATGACTTGACAACTCAAAACGGATTAAAAGAAAAAGAAATAGAATACTCCATTGAAAGCCAACCGGTTCTTTCTGGTCTACTAATTTGTAAACATTTTTTATGTGAAGTCCAAATTTTCTAGACAAGTCGACAGAC
This sequence comes from Doryteuthis pealeii, assembly GCA_023376005.1. Lineage (NCBI taxonomy): Eukaryota > Metazoa > Mollusca > Cephalopoda > Myopsida > Loliginidae > Doryteuthis > Doryteuthis pealeii. Next base: position 73,228,450 of record CM042165.1, read on the forward strand.
AAAATGACGATGATAGCTTTACGAGATGTAATTAAGCTTAATTAGATATAATTTAGTGAAGACTAAAAAAAAATAATAATAACCACTAATTGTTTATGACTGTGATTTGAAATAATTCTGTATCTTCTAGTATTTTTTAAATTCGAGTGTAGAGACAGAGAACTACTTCGGATTTAAAAAAAATAATTGGTTGGTTGGTTGGAGTTTACGGCATGTCAACTCATTGGGTTATTTTATGCCGAAGATGTTTTGGGTTTATTCATTCTTGTTGGATATTCAAATCATTTTTTTTTAGATTAACGACATTTAGTAACTGACAACTTCTCGTCTATACGATTTTCAAACAGACTTGGTTTGAAAACTGCATAGGCGGGAAACTGTCTAGTACCAAGCGCTGTTGTTTGTTTGTTTGTTTGTTTCCTTTTATTTTACGGCATATCAAATTCGGTGGGTCATTTGATGCTGACAAAGTTGTGAAAGGCTCGTTGCGATAGTTAAGTAGAAAACATATAAGAGTCGTCGGGGCGGCCTAAAGTTGGTATCAGCCAGTCAGCGAGGGAGTCTATCCCCTTTTCAATAGACCAAGGAGATTGTTTTTGGCGTCTGAGGTGGGGCGCCACACCTACCATCAGCTCCTTACTTTACCGCACAGATCCCTGTGCTACTCATACACTGAGTTGGCGAGGACCGGTATCGAACCTTGTGGTTTCTAGCCGAACGCTCTACCGACTGAGATAACCCGGCCCCAGTAGAAAACACACACACATATATATATATATATATATATATTATATATATATGTGTGTGTGTGTGTGTGTGTGTGTGTGTGTGAACTATTGTTTAATTACTCATATCAACTTTGAAGGCCTCTATTTTTCAAAAATACTTTCTATCTGAAAATAAATAAAATTTTATTTTTGAGCACACATTAGTTATTATATATGCAAAAATTCACCTGAAATAAACAACAACATCTATGTTAAAATGACATTTCAAAACCCAGCACTTCAATCGGCCATTATTTTTGTAACAACCTTATATATATATATATATATATATATATATATATATATATATATATATGTGTGTGTGTGTGTTGTGTGTGTGAACTATTGTTTAATTACTCATATCCCCAAGCGCCGTTGACTTTATGTCATTGCTACCCTAACGTAAATAGATACACTACAGGTAAAAATAAAGTGGACGTTCTCTATTTTGGTAAAAAATACATTAAAATGAAATATTCTATTTATTTTAATACTTACAGTGTATTTCACTTTTATTTTGAATAAAAAAAGCACTTTACTATAAAATATTTTCATATTTTGTGATCGTCTGTAAAACCACCTGACGTGGTGTAATGGTTAGCAAGCTAGATTCGTAGACCATTAATAGTGAGTTCGATTCTTACTGGACGCTCCTTACATATGACCTTGTGCCACATCTTAGCTTATCTTAGTAAATGAGCAAAACCATCAACATAAAGAAATATAAAGTAGCAATGATAAAAAAACTAAACAAAAAACTATGACGATTAAACCATCCTGTCGGCTGGGGCGTTAGAATGCACCGACTGCATCTCTGCAGAGGGGTAAGACTCCCCCAATGGGGTACCTGGTGGCCGTGGGTGGCGACCCGTGATGCTTAAGGATAGAGCCCAGGTGGATGAGCAGTTCATGACTTGCAATACTCCACTTTGACCCTATTTTGGGCTAGACGGGCGATTGGAGAGGCCCTCTCTGATCAATCGGCTGGTCACGTCAAGCCCTAGCATCTCTATGATTTTCCCAACCCCGTTGTCCTTATGGCAAGCCCCAACTCTTTATCATATGGGTGCTAGAATGCGGTGACTGAGAGTCTACATGTCCTGGGAATGACGTTAAACTCTATCTGATGGTGAGGTTTTTGGAGGTTTGGGGAATGTGGAGCACCCCTTCATCACCATTGCTCCCTGGTCCACTCTAACCCGGAGTGGTAGTACCTGTTAGGGTCCCATCTATGGGTTAAATAGAAAAATGTATTCATAAAAAAAAATGTATTATCCATTAAGAATTGATTTATTTCAAAACTTTATCGGCATTAAATGACCCACTGAGGTTGATATGTCGTAAAACCAAACCAAACCAAACTATGTCGATTAAAAAAACTCTGATTCAATATAAAACCGCTTAGTTCCACTTAATATTTTCGGTAGTTGGTCAATTGAGCGATTAGAATTCGTGATTTTCTTTTAACTACAAAAGTTTTAGCTTCAGATGTGACCTGGTTATTGAGAAGTGCTGATGCTATTGTCAACTTTGATAGGTTGGTCTCACCGTGGCAGAATCATGAAAATAAAGTTTTATTAAGAAACAACCAAGTCTTACTTGTTAATTGAATATTAAAAACAAGAGATGACAGCCCAAGGAAATCAACAAAGAAGATCAAACCCCAGCAGAAACCCAGAAGAGAAGTCAGCCCAACAAGAAAAACATGGGAGCCAGATGAGTTTGTTAGAACAATTAAACATAATGTAGAAAGTAAGAACCCTTATCATCATATAATCTCTAGTCTATCTCTTTATCACTCTCTCTCTCCATTATATACGCGACATATTTTGTGGGTATATATGAGTATACCACAACACCAAGATTCCATAATTTCTAGTAGAATACCACACAATCAAAATGAATACCAGTAAACATTCGTCACTACCAGACTCCACAACACCAAAAATGAAATGGCATAAATATATAAAGTCGTTGGCGGGGCCTAAAGTTGGTATCAGCCAGACAGCGAGGGAGTCTATCACCTATTCCATAGTGCTAGACCAAAAGGATCAATGTTTGAGTGGTCATATCAGGTGCAGTGACTACATACGAACAGTGATGCTTGCTACGGTTGTTGTTGTTGTTTTTCTTTTGATATATATATATATTTACCAACCCTTCCGCACGAGCAGGATGTGACACAAGGTCAATTTCTTAAGCGGAGTTCAACAGGTTTGAATTCAGAGTTTTCCTTCTCCTAGATCGGTTGCCTAACCAAGGTTAAAGAGTCCAGTCTGCCCTACTATTTATCCATAGCTGGAGGGAGAGTAGGATTCATACCTTTCCCAAGGGTATTAGCGCAAAGTGAAATGCAATTATCACATCCAGGATTTGAACTCGGGGCGACGAGTCCATTTCCCATGACTTTAACCATTACACCACGCACTTCCTACTTTTTCTTTTGATATAGAGCTACCAAATTTACAATGCATCTACTAACTAAAAATCATTTCAAATACAATTTCTTTTGTAAAAGATCATTTCCAATACATTTTAATAGTAAAATCATTTTTCAATGCATTTTTGTAGTAAAATAATTTCTAATACGTTTTTAAGAGTTGCATCCTGTCTAATACATTTTTAAGTGAAATCTTTTCCAATAGATTTTTATAGTAATATCATTACCAATACATTTTAAGGGAAAAATCAATTGATACTAAAAATCTTTTTCAAAGCATTTGTATAGTAACATGATTTATAATTCATTTTAGTAGTAAAATCACTTTCAATTCATTTTTATTGTCAGATCATTTCCATTGCATTTTTATTGTAAGATAGATTTCTAGTAGAATTTTTATATTGTAAAATCATTGCCTTTTTGGCAGCCTTTTCCTTTCTTTTCCTCGGTTTTCCGCAACAACCTCCTATGTGTTGGAATTGATGTGTCATTAGTATTATCTGCGTTATTCGGACTATTGTCCCCATCTTCATTGTTATTTGTACAACGTTTCGGCCGATAGTCCGAATAACGCAGATAATACTAATCTTCAAGCCTCATCTCAAACATTCAGAGAAATTGATGTGTCATGTCTTCAGGTCTTTCTTGCAGGCGTCTTTAAAGCGTAGACGAGGTCTCCCTAACGGTTGGGAGCCTTCTATTAATTCACCGTTGGGGATGCAACCTTCTCATGCTGATTTTCAAAGACTGCTCAATTAAAAAACTGGCGCAATATTTTCTTGTCTGTTTTTTATACTACTTGGCCGTCATTGACTTCTTTTTCTTTAAGAATTATTGAAATTCTTTCCAACAGTTAAAAAAAAGTGAATGGCAGACATTTCTAAGAATACTCTAAGCTCTGAATAAAGCTCACTCGGACCATATGACCTTTAGGCACCCCTTTTTGATCACGATTAAGAAAGGACATGTTTTTCATTTACACCGTCAATATCCGGTTATTTTAACATACACTTTTTAGATTTTTTAAAAATTATAAAACTAACCCCTAACCCTAACCCCTAACAAACAACCGGATATTGACGGTGTAAAGGAAAAACATGTTCTTTCTTAATCGAGATCAAAAAGGGGTGCCTAAAGGTCATATGGTCCGCTCACTCTCACTGTTTGGGTATTGTCTTCGAACTGAATTCAGATTAGATACAAATTCAATGGAAGATACAGACATTCAAGTTATAATTTACAACTTTATTTTGACATACACTGTAGTTAATGAAATTTTATATTTGAATTTTAAAATAATCTTATTTTAAGAATTTTGTTTAAAAAGAAATAACGGGTGCCTCAATCTTTTTGCCAGATAGTGTGACATGGATGTGAGGGTAATGACAATAAAGTGCTACTCCACATTCCCTAGGGCTTCAGAACTGGAGGCTCACAATCATATACGTTTTGCTGTAATAGCCAGAAAACTTTTATGTGAAAGTATATTAAATGGAAAAGGTATTTTTTGTCTTTGTTTTATTTCAACGCCTGAAATAACTTTCTCCCGGTGAATTTTAATGGGATTTTATTGTTCCGATAATAATTTCATTTTTATGTATTCTAGTCTTGAAAGGGTTATTCTTAAGTTTGTTTTGTTTATATGAAAATGAATTATTTAAGTGTGGAAATGAGAGAAAACAAATGGGAGGTGAATAGTGAGAGGAAGCGATGTGGAAAAGGATTTGAAAAATACATTTTTGGGGAGAGAAAAAAGAAAGAAAGAAGTGGAGTTGTGAAAGAATAAGAATGATAAGAGGAATAAAAACAGAAGGATGAGAGAGAGAGAGAGAGAGAGAGAGAGAGAGAGAGAGAGAGTGTGTGTGTGTGAGAGAGAGAAGGTGTGTGTGTGTGAGAGAGAGGGTGTGTGTATGTGTGAGAGAGAGAGGTGTGTGTGAGAGAGAGAGAGAGAGAGAGAGAGGGTGTCTGTGTGTGTGTGTGTGAGTGAGAGAGAGAGGGTGTCTGTGTGTGTGAGAGAGAGAGGGTGTCTGTGTGTGTGAGAGAGAGATAGGGTGTCTGTGTGTGTGAGAGAAGATAGGGTGTCTTGTGTGTGAGAGAGATAGGTGTCTGTGTGTGTGAGAGAGAGAGATAGGGTGTCTGTGTGTGTGAGAGAGAGAGGGTGTCTGTGTGTGTGAGAGAGAGATAGATAGACAAAGTGTGTGTATGTGAGAGAGAGAGGGAGTGTGTGTGTGTGAGTGAGTGAGTGAGTGAGAGAGTGTGTCTGTGTGTGTATATGTGTGTGTGAGAGAGAGAGTGTGTGTGAGAGAGATAAAATGTGTGTGTGTGAGAGAGAGAGAGAGAGTGATAGTGTGTGAGTGTGTGTGAGAGAGAGAGAGCGTGTGTGTGTGTGAGAGAGAGAGAGAGAAAAATAGATAGATAGATAGAGAGAGAGGAGGAGAGAGAGAGAGAGAGGGGGGAATGGAAAAATAGATTGAACAAAAAAAATAGATTTGAAGAACATCAAAATGTGAAGAAATGAATGAAATACACGGAGAGAAGAAAAAAATGACGAATGAAAAAGAAAAGAAATTGATGGAAAAATAAAGGAAATATATTTTGGTTGCTTGTTGTACGGCATATCAACCCTTTTCAAGTAGTTAATGCCGAATCAAATCATTTTATGTGATTACTTACGGTACATGCTTTAACTTAAATGGTCACCCATCTATGTATTGAACAGGCTCATCGCTACTTAACTTTGGTGATCTAGCGGAAACCGGTGGTTTAAACGTGACATGACCGTAAGCAACAAAAGAAGTGGAAAAATAATAAAAAGACGTGTAAAAGAAGAAAGTGAAGAGGAAAAAGAAGTGAAAGGAAAAGATGAATAAAAGAGAGAAAAGAAGAAGAGAAAAAAAGGAGGGGAACAGAAAGAAACAAAGTTTTTTTTATTTCTTTGTTTATTGGCATATCAACCTTTGTGAGTTATTTAATGCGAACGCCATCCTTGGAGACAAACGGTTGTGTGTGGTTCATACATTTCCCAAGGGTATTAGTCGGAAAGTGAACGTAATAACGCGATTGAAGTCGAGCACTTTAACAAATTCGACACAGGGACTCCACCACCTTCCGAAACCAGATGGGTAAAAAAAGAAAAAATGGTGATAAAAAGATAAAAAGGGATGAAGAAAGAAAGGAAAGAGATAGGTATAATAAACCGGTGTTGAGCAATGATAGATAGATAGATAGATAGATAGATAGGTAGGTAGGTAGTAGAGAGAGAGAGAGAGAGAGAGAGAGAGAGAGAGAGAGAGAGAGAGAAAGAGTGTGAAGGAGTGGAATAGCGGAGGAGAGAGAAAGTATGAAATGAGTTAAAATTTTGGATAGAAAAGGTGGACGAAAAGGGAAAGAAAGGAAGGAAGGAAGAAAGAGAAAGAAAGAAAAAAAAGAAAAGGAAGAAAAAAAAAAAAGAGAAGAAAAAGAAAGAAAGAAAGAAAGAAAAGAAAGAAAGAAAAGAAAGAAAAGAAAGAAGAAAGAAAGAAGAAAGAAGAACGGTAATTAATATGTTGAAATAAAATGTGAAAAAATGCTCAGGAGTAATAAGTAATGGAGAAAAAGAGGCTGATATATATATATATATAGAGAGGGAGAGAGGGAGAGAGAGAGAGAGGAGAGAGAGAGAGAGAAAGAGAGAGAGAGAGAGAAAGAGAGAGAGAGAGAGACAAGAGAGAGAGAGACATGAGAGAGAGAGAGGAGACAATGAGAGGGAGTGGAGAGAGTGAAGTGAGAAGGAGAGAGGGATAGCGGACGAAAAGAGAAGGTATGAAATGAGTTTAAATTGGGATAGAAATGAGTGGATGAAAAGGGAAAAAAAAGGAAGGAAGAAAGAGAAAAAGAAACAAGAAACAAAAAGAAAGAAAAAAAACGGGTAATTAATACGTTGAAATAAAATTTGAAAAGATGCTGAGCAGAAATAAGAAATTGAGAAAGCGAGGCTGACATATACTATAGACTTGAATAAAGCGGGGAAATAAGGAGCAAAAACACGAAGAATAAAAAAAGGAGAGGAGAAACAGAGAATAGTGGTGGTGGTGGGTGGTAGAAAATATTTGAGGACAGGCTGAAGGCATGTACGAATTGAAAAAAAAGAGAGACGTGTGGTAAAGAGAATGGAAGAAAGAAATTGGATAAAAGAAGGAGAGACTCAGAGATTGAAGTAATTGATTACAATGATGGAAAACCACGTGCAAAACAGATTCGATCTCTAATTACCATGATTTCCCAACTAGAATTTTAATTAAATGTGTGGACCCTCGGGCTACGACAACTTTAGTGTAATTGTTAATTTAAGGTTTAACTCGTCCTTTCGAAGAAGGATCATTTCATGGGGAAAATGCTTGTTATCATTTCTCATTATGTAGAATTAGAAGGATCACCACTCCAATATTTCACTCCGGATTACAAACGATTATCGGATAAGGGTTGGTTGGTTTTACGGCATGTCAACCCCATTTTTGCCGGTTAAGACGCTTTTCTTTAGAAATCCTTATTGATTATTAAAAAAAAACCTCTCATATTTAAACACATTTTTAAAACTCATTTTGGTTTGTTTTGTTTTGTTTTGTTTTACGGCATATCAACCTCAGTGGGTCATTTAATGCCGATAAAGTTTTGAAATAAATCAATTCTTAATGGATAATACAATTTTTTTGAAAGTACATTTTTCTATTTAACCCATAGATGGTACCCTAACAGGTACTACCACTCCGGGTCAGAGTGGACATGGGAGCAATGGTGATGAAGGGGTGCTCCACATTCCCCAAACCTCCAAAACTGGAACCTCACCACCAGATAGAGTTTAACATCATTCCCAGGACATGTAGACCCGCAGCCACCGCCTTCTAGCACCCATATGATAAAAAGGGGTTGGGGCTTGCCATAAAGGCAATAGGGTTGGGGCAATCATATAGGTGCTAGGGCTTGACGTGACCAGCCGATTGATCAGAGGGGGCCTCTCCGACCGCCCGTCTAGCCCAAGATAGGGCTTAAGTGGAGTATTGCATGTCATGAACTACTCATCCACCTGGGCTCTATCCGTAAGCATCACAGGTCGCCACCCACGGCCAACAGGTGGCCCCATTGGGGGCGTCGTACCCCTCTGCAGAGGTGCAGTCGGTGCATTCTAACGCCCCAGCCGACAGGGCGGCCGGGTCTGAGTGGATCTCAGAGTGATGAAGGCTTATTGCGCAGGTTTGTTCCCTCTTTGTGAGTCACGCTTTTCTTGAGACTTTAAAACTTTCCTATCCACATATCCACACTTCCATTCGTTAGTGCACTGTACTCGTATAGTGCTAAAAGCCTCCGATAAATTTCAGCCCTTGACACTCTTACTTCTTGAGAAATCGGACCACTTCCTTGGTGCATATTGCAAGTGGAGCGGCTATGTTTACACTGTAAAGACGGCAAACAAAATTGGTGTTCCTTAGTGAAGAATCTTTGGTTGTTCCTCGGTGTTAGGCAGATTCTTTTGGTTGTTCCTTAGTGAAGAATTATTGTGTTAAGCAGAGTCCTTGGTTGTTCCTCGTTGTTAAGCAGAATCCTTTGGTTATTCCTTAGTGAAGAATCTTTGTGTTAAGCAGAATCCTTGGTTGTTCCTCGGTCTTAGGCAGATTCTTTTTTGTTGTTCCTTAGTGAAGAATCCTTGTGTTAGGCAGAATCCTTTGGTTATTCCCGAGTGAAAGAATCCTTGTGTTAAGCAGAGTCCTTGGTTCCTCGTGTTAGGCAGAATCCTTTGGTTAGTGAAGAATCCTTGTGTTTAAGTCCTTGTTGTTCCTCGTGTTAGGCAGAATCCTTTGGTTATTCCCGAGTGAAGAATCTTGTGTTAAGCAGAGTCCTTGGTTGCTGATCCGTTCGTCCGTGTCGAATACGTGCAATTTAATTATCTATTGGAGGGTTTTACACCTCTGCAGAGGATACAATCAGAAAGTGGGTCAACAGGGCGTCTTAAGAAGAGCGTCTGTCTCTTCAACCATCGTGTCCCCCTGATGACTCCCAAGCAGAGGGATGGATGATGATTAATTATTTCCACTACGTTGAATCCACATGGAATTCAGTGAATGTTACAGCCTCTCATCCATTAAATCGTAAACGGACAGATCTCAGTCATATTATCGGCTTTTCAACTCAGCATACGATTCGTTAGATTTATCAATAAAAATTCCATTTCTCTTGTGCTTGTATATCTACCACAGGTCAGCTCTCCCATGAGATGACATGTTGGGTATTATTGGCATTATATGTACTAGCAAATATATGCACCCGCTGGGTGTAAGTATTAAAGTTTTAATATAATAAAATATTATGTTAAATTAAAAAGACTAATGAAATTAAATAAGAAGCGTAAACGCAACGCTCTCCCATAAAAGGGATGGAGCACTTTATGGTGGCCTTTACATACATACATACAGATGTGTGTATTAAAACAGTTAAAATCCCCTTCGCATTCTGTGGTGACGATAGCTGTGCAGTTAAGCTGTCTGCCTGATGCTGAATCGATCGGGTTTCTATCCCGGCTGTAGGTAGCTCACACATTTCTAACCACGCTGAAGAGACTTGATAAGTCGAAACACGTATCTGTGGATGATATATATATATATATATATATATATATATATATTTAAGTCACCAATACAAAGTTCGTCTTACCAATGTTTTCAGATGTTTATTCGTCATCAGAGACGGTGACTTTTTGAAAAAATTGGACAGTTTTTTTAACCCGTGCCTCGTGTGAACGTGATCCGTTATTCGTTCTTGCTTTTGCTTTCTTCATTCACCGGCGTTCCTATTTGTCGCCATTGAGTCTCGTGTTTTTATGATGAAAAAAAATATTTTCTGTGCGTTTATATATATGTGAATTCTTAAATTATGGCGGTCTAAGGTTTTATAATATATATATATATATATATATGCTCGTTTCACATTGATGGAGTCATAGAGTTATTTAAAAAAAAAATTTCAATTCCAAACGCACGATGTTCATCATTTCACGCTATGAAACTTCTTGGTTATTGTTGCCCAAAACTTAGCTTCCATTACATTTGTCAGCCATTTGTAATGTGGGATATCATTCTGTGGGATCCGGAAGATATCGAAAACATACTTAGCCGACAGAACGGAACGAACCCCTTGTCCTTTGGTGTGTGTGTTTTATGAAAGAGACAGTTGGATATCCATTAACGTTTTTTTTAATAATGCAATGACTGAATCGAAAGAAAGAGAAACACTTTCGAACAACATTCTTCACGGCTGACAACAGACACTTAAGGATACATTCACACGAGATTCCTTATTAGTAACGTTGACTAGTTTCTTATTTCCAGTCTCACTTGTAATCTCTATTGATACGGCGTCGAATGGTATTTCACAGGCATTCTCAGTTAACAGAATGGTGGTTTACTACAGCCGATCAGGCGTTCACTAATGAGGTCATGTAATTTTGTTATGGAACCTCAAAAATTGATTTAATCTCCCTTAAGCGAATCAAGAGAATGGATTGGAATCTGGAGCCCACGGCTTAATTATTTCTAACTGTTCACCTTATCGAACTAGAATAGAAATAATTAAAATAGAAGCAATAACCTCCCATATATACATTATATATATATATTATATATATATATATATATAGGAAGAAAATAGATTGAAACTTCGTGATCAGATGTGTCTAACTTTAAACCAAAAACATCTGATTCCCGCTTTAGAAAATTTCATCTATCAGTGTGGATTCGTAGCTCGCAGCAGGGCTGGGCTGGTATCACACTCGAGAAAATATAAAATGTCTTATTGATAGCATGCACAACGTGGGAGGAAACAAATCACTCACTGCTGAGCCTCATCTATCGTTTACGATAGGAGAGTCACCCACACACACACACACACACATATATATATATATATATATATATATATAACAGTATTCGTTTGATGTTTTAAATTTTCCGTCACAGTGGCGTCAGTAAATAATCCTGAATAAACATGATTAAATAAAAGTTGTAAATTACAAATAATGAGAAATATCAGCTCAAATACAGACATCTTTGAGTCCAAGAATGTATTTAAAAACTCGGTAGAACTTAAATTTGGCATTAACACCGCTGAAGTTACTTCCCGAATTCAGGAAGTTCAAGGAAATGAAATAACATCTGATCCTACCGGATCAAAAATAGTCATTTGTCTCTTGAAACAAAGGTTACAAATAATAGACAACCACACACACACACACACACATATATATTATATATATTCGATTAAAAAGCACCTTCGGCAACCATTGTTACAATGTCGGTCAAATTAGATTCAAACAATTTAGCAGTATTAAAGAATGGTGACTGCAAAAACTTTGTTATCTCATTCAAGTTAATATATATATATATAATATATAATATACATATATATATATATATACATACACATTATATATATATTATACATACACACACAATATATATATATATATCATACCATATATATATGTCATACACACAATATAAATAATCATAATATATATATATATATATGTACATACACACACATATATAAATCATACTTAGACATATATGGATACTCATTTATATACTTACACACACACATACATATACATATATATATATATATATATATATAACAATAGTTCTTTTTTTGCTTGTTATTCCATGAAAAGTAATTCAGGTTTTCGACCTCTATTATTCAAAATAAAATGATTAAGTGAATAGAATGCACGTTTCATTCTAAATATATGCGAAAACAAAATAAAAACGCATAACATCTGTAAAACATCATATTTTGGTTTAAGGAATGATTTTTTGAAAATAAAAAAGGGAGAGAGTTAATTTAGATATCTCCAAGGATTTCGAGAGTTTTTTTCTTTAAATTCTCTTTGCCGGCAAAGTATTAAAAAAATTCTTTTTGCCGGCTGAAGGACCGCAATCGAGACAGATTCTAGCTATTTCCAGGTGCTACGAGTTTAGTGGCCATCCTTCAGGCTTCAAATAAGAGCGCTTGTCCAGCAGAGATCCTTCGTGTTAAGCAGAGCCCGACCCTTAGTAAAAAATCCTTCGGTTGTTACTTGGTGCTCCTCAGTTTTCCAGATTCTTCGTCAATGATCGGAAATGGGCGTCTCTCAGTATCAGCTATTAAGTAGTTAACCAGCCACGTATTCGGGGTGTGTATTGGCTGGAGTTTTAAATTTACGTGGTGTATTGCAGCACACCTTATATACAATATAATAGAAGCGCGTAGTTTAATGGTTAAAGTCATAGGAAATGGACTCGTCACCCCGAGTTCAAATCCTGGACGTGGTAATTGCATTTCACTTAGCGCTAATACCATTGGGAAAGGTATGAATTCTACTCTCCCTCCAGCTATGGGTAAATAGTAGGGCAGACTGGGATCTTTAAGCTTGGTTAGGCAACCGGTCTAGGAGAAGGAAAACTCTGAATTCAAACCTGTTGAACTCCGCTTAAGAAATTTACCTTGTGTCACATCCTACTCGTGCGGAGGAGTTGGTAAATATATATATATATGCAAAAATAATCCACTACCAGGAGGGATCTGCTTGATGTAATATCTGAAAACATTCTATTTTGTAATTAACGGACATATGTTTATTTTTTTTTAATTGTTTTTTTTTTTAAAAAGAAAGAGTGATATTGATTAAGAGTAATTGGAGTGTATATGTTACTTTGATGATTTTACAAACATATTCCTTTCTAAAACAGACTAATTTGCTCGCTTTCAACTACAGCGATGGAGTCTATGCCCTTTTAGCTAGCGCTAGGCCAGGGAGATTTTTTGAGGTGAAGCGCCGCACATACCATTTTTACCGCACTGATCGGATTAACCAATATGTCCACCTCATGTACTTAGTTGACAGGGACCGGTATCGAACCAGGAACCTTTCGATCCCCTTTTCTTCCTTCTTTTTGTCTTCTTCACAACTATATATATATATATATATATATATATATATATAGCAATGTTCCAGCTTCGAATCAGAGCGCGTATCCCTGCCCAGTAAAATTCTGTTGACTGTTCGTTGAGCCACTTATTCACTACAAATTTCTCTTTCTCATCAGCGGAAAAAATGTTCGCCTCTCTTCGACCCGATGAAAGAGGGTGTATATATATATATATATCCCAAACATTCACCCCACATCTATTGCTTGACCCAACGACTACTGTCACCACTAACCTCTATAATCAACCCATACTTGCATCCCAAACATTCACCTCATATAAGCAGCAGCTGACAAAATCCCTCCCACACGCGTCCAAAGATACTGGTCAGTAACAGATTTGAATTCTCCAATACAAGAACACATCACATGTCCTGAAAAAGGTCTGAATGACCAAAACATTGTAGTGTTATCATATGAACAAAAACCGATAAGACACACAGGAATATTTCTTTCATATTGTTTATTTTTCTCAACTAGTTTCGACCTTAGGTCATCTTCAGGAGAAAGGTTCTTGTTAAAGTAATTGTTTTTAGAAAGTTTAAACATTTTTTTTAAAAGTGATTGACAAGCTATTATAATACAGGCTGAAAAGTGTATTAGAAGTGACGAGTCCATCTGTTCAGTGAAAACAACTTCTTTCGATATATATATATATATAATATAATATAATATATATAATATATATATATATGTGCTTAAATGAAGTCGAACCTATTTTTTGAAATTTAATTCATTAATAATTAATTAGGCGGGATTAAACTATTTTAAATGTAAGGCTAAACAAATCGAGAAAAATCAATCTCTGTATGTACATTTCGGCCTATTAGGCCTCATCAGCAGAGCTATAGATACGAAGACCGCCCCGTGTGTGATTCGAAACCTGTCTGTCAAATTAGCAGGCAAGTGTCTTACCTCCACACCAAACGGACTTAGCCAGATTTTCTTCGCTTTGTTAAGTAGTAGTATTTTATATTCCTCTTAAGTGACCTCTACACGAACTTACGAGACGTAAACAAACAGACGATGTTTGTGATATGGCTATTTTCAGCCGACAATATTTGGGAGAATATGTGCTTAAATGAAGTCGAACCTATTTTTTGAAATTTAATTCATTAATAATTAATTAGGCGGGATTAAACTATTTTAAATGTAAGGCTAAACAAATCGAGAAAAATCAATCTCTGTATGTACATTTCGGCCTATTAGGCCTCATCAGCAGAGCTATAGATACGAAGACAGGAAAAATTGACTTGCCGGTGAATTTGGTCACGATGGTCAGTAAGTGTCATTGCAATGACCACACACGTGAAATCGATTGCTATTAATCGGTGTCTCGATTAATTCAGTGAATTTAACCCTGAAGATCCTTATGGTAAAACTCGAGTAGGTTATCTCTTGTACCCATTTTATAATATATATATATATATATATATATATATATATATATATTATATAGCTAAATTGAAATGCAATTGCATCAATGAGAATTTGAGAAAAGACCGTGGACAGGAAAGCGTTGCATAACCGGGAGGAAGTTCATTGAAATAATGGAAGTGTTTTAATTGCAATGCAACCTAGCGTGCACTGCAGGTGTTTGTATTCCCTGCACACGTTGCGTGTGAAAGTCGCTCACTTAAGAAGAAGAGACATGATTGAAACTCACTAGGTAATTAGTGACAAGGAATCGGGAAATGAACAAGTTTATTTCCTTGCCAAAAGGCACCACTAAGAGAATCATTTTGGCGCAACATTTACAAGGCCCGAAATTAACATTTTAGGCATATAATAATATATATATATATATATATATAATATATATATATACCAACCCCTCCGCACGAGAAGGTCAATTTCTTAAGCTGAGTTTAACAGGTTTGATTTCAGAGTTTTCCTTCTCCTAGACCGGTTGCCTAACCAAGCTTAAAGAGCCCAGACTGACCTACTATTTACCCATAGCTGGAGGGAGAGTAGGATTCATAACTTTCCCAAGGGTATTAGCGCTACGTAAAATGCAATTACCACGTCCAGGATTTGAACTCGGGGCGACGAGTCCATTTCCCATGTATTTAACCATTACACCACACGCTTCCTTATATATATATATATGTAAGTCATCCACAGACACGTGTTTCGGCGTTTTACGCCTCTTCAGTGTGGCTAGACACAACTATCTTTGGCTAGGGTAGAACTCAGACTGACCGTTTGGCAGCCCGATATCTAATCCCCTCGGCCAATGACAGCTGTAGCGGGACTGGTGTTTTTAAACTATTAAGTACATAGGTTTGTTTATGTATTTTACGGTCACTGAGAGATCAAATTTCCTGGGAACGATCATTGCTTATATGCTTAGTAGTGAGATTTAATTTAAATTACCAATTAGAGAGCTCATACCAAATTTATGGGAGCATATATATAATACAATATATATTTATATATATAAGAATTTTTTTATCACAGAATAACGAGAAAAGCGAGTGATAGTCCTTGTTTATCAGTCTGTTTAAAATTTGAAGTTTGAAAATAGAAGACGGTTTGAAATATGACGTCAAATATTCTCTTTTACGGTGTGAGTATGGGACTGTGTAAGTGTGTGTATCGAAAAAAAAAAGCATTGTGCATTTTTTAGGTGTGTGGTTGCGCGTGTGTGTACTCGCTTTTCTCGTTATTCTGTGATAAAAAATTTCTTATTACCTTCCATATACCAACAAATGCCCTGAAGATGATCTAATTAATAGATCGAAACACTGCAGCGTCGACCAATAAACTCACCACTTAACTCATTTAAACCTGTGTTTTTCATTCTTTCTTAATATACTACATATATATATATATATATATATATATATATATATATATATATATGTGTGTGTGTGTGTGTATTAAACTGCATCTAATGGTGAAGTTCCAATTGTAGAGTCTTGAGAATGTAGTGTATCCCTTCATCCCAATTTATCCAAGCTCCATTATGGGATATATTTTTTTAAAAATCAATTTAAAAAAAATTTTGTTTAAAAATGAGTTAAAAAAAATATTGCGTATCCATAAAGAACGAATAAAAGAAAAATGTCTTCAAATATATTCTATAGAAGAAAAAAATAGAGGGGGGGGATAAATATTTGTTTGTTCTGCTCATGATCAGTCTTTCAATATCCAGTCTGTTTAAGATTGGTTTGTTTCTTTGCACAATTATGGGGTTTCAAGTAAATGTTCTTTGTTGAGGAAGGGGGTGCAAAAAGAAGCGAGTCAAACGCCTTATTCGCAGGCTACAACACTGTCGTCGTCGTCTACCGGCAACTGAATTCGTAACACTGTTACTGCCGTCACCCCACTTCTACTTATACTGCCGTTTCCCCTTATAATCCTGGCACATCAGTCGAACCTCGCGTAATCCGGAGGGCGCGGGTTCGACTCCGACAGGCAAGACACTCTCACCCTTTTTCCAAATGAGTACGGTGGTACTCGTTCTCCGTCACACTTCATCATAAAATAACACAAGGGTTGACATATCGTAAAATCCAACCAACCAGCCATCTAATATTTAAATGTTCTAGTTTGGCATTGATATCATAATATGATAAGGGACCATTTGTGGTAGTGCTGGTCTTGGGAAACAATTGGTTTCAGCTAGATTAAGTTGAAAGGATAAGAAAAAAAGCCGAAGGTCAATTGATGTTATATCTAATTCTATTTTGTAAAAGTACTTCAGGACTGAGATGTTAGAAGAAGAATACAGTGGGGGCCATTCAGTAATAAACAGTTTATTATTGCTTTAAACTTCAAATTAATATTTGCCCCGATTAGCTTACATTACAATTTGCAGAATGCACCTAGATGTAAACACCTAACGGAAGTGAACCGAAATGAAGCTATCGACGCCAGGCAGGAGTCCCTATATATATATATATATAATATATATATATATATATATATATATATACATACATACATACATACATTAACCTACATATATACATATATATACATACATACATTAAATATATAAAAATGTTGTTCTGGTTCCAACGGGAGAAAATTAAATATTTTATAAAAAAGAAAGTCTGCAAAATGTATTATGTTCTCAGAAAAATTTTTTAAATTCTTTTTATCTTACATAAGCGACACGTGTTTCTGATCTGTTGTCTTCTTCAGGCATTGAATTATTATTTTGGCAGAATATGTCCGATATTTGATAGGTTGTGTGTGTTTCTGAAACTTTTCTATTATAATGGCTTTTCTATTATAATATATATTAAATACATGCAAATGTATATTCATTTACAGTTACATACATATATATATATATATATATATATATATATATATATATATATACATACATATATATCTATATCTATACATACATACATTTACACACACAATCACACATACACACACACACATATATATATACATTAACACACAATCACACATACACACAACATATATATATACATTTACACACATCACACATACACACATATACATATACATTTACACACAATCACACATACACACACATATATATATACATTTACACACAATCACACACATTTACACACACAATCACACATATATAATACATTACACACACAATCACACAATATATATACATTTACACACACAACACATATATACATTACACACACAATCACACAAATATATATACATTTACACACACAATCACACAAATATATATACATTTACACACACAATCACACAATATATATATATATATATATATATATATATATATAGAGAGAGAGAGAGAGAGAGAGAGAGAGAGAGAGAGAGAGAGAGAGAGAGAGAGAGAGAGAGAGAGAGAGAGAGAGAGAGAGAGAGAATGGTTTCATGCACACCTATCTAGATGTTTATTCAGCTTGGCCCGTTCCAAAAAAAAAAAAGTCTGCATTAATAGATATGTTCTGCCACCTATCGTGAAGACAGGATACAACACCAGCTAAAGTTTATTGTGGGATTCCTCCCACTTACGAATGAATGCTACAAAAATAGCCCAACATTGTCGGTATTCTACTTTTTATGGCATCGCAAAATCTAGAAATTCTTATCTGGGCACTTCTTTTCAGTACAACGGGACGAGGTATTACTTCGGATAATGTTTTTTTTCTTTGGAGGTGGTGGTGATTCAGTCTAATAATTATCATTACTCGGTCATTGACAAGAGGAGGAGTTTTAAGCGTGGCAACCAGTCTAGGAGAAGGAAAACTCTGGATTCAAACCTGTTAATCCCCGCTTAAGAAATCGACCTTGTGTCAGATGATACTCGTTCGGAGGAGTTTGGAAAATATTTATGTTCAATGGGATTGGGATTTGTGTATTTTGGTAACCAAGGCAACAGAATTAAAACAAAAAGTTTCTGAAACCAATTATGTGCAGTGTAGTAAGATGCGTTGAAAGATGCTGAAAGATGCTGGTGTTTCACAACCAAGTACATTTAGTATTTCCTGTCAGAATGTTTGTGTTTACCCTCACCCGCCCCGTCACAGGCAAAATACAAAAGTTTATCAGTCAGGTAGGGAATAGTTAGTCATACCCGAGAATTTATCTAATGAACAATTGCATGAAAACAGGTGTTTTTAAGGCTTATATGAGTAAATTCTTTATCTTAATCTATATATCAATACTCTTGTTCATTAATCTCCCGACCGTTATCATTTGGCAACACCCTCTTTTTAAAAATGAGATTGTTGAAATCGTTCAAGATGAAATGCAAAAATGTAAATCCTGAATATCTGGCGTCGCTTATCTCCCAAATTCGTGTCGTCACCTCTGCTAAATAATGGACCATTTTGTTTTTATTATAAAGAAAGAAAATGAAGAAAACCGACATTATACACAGAAACAATATACTAAGATAGAAAGAAAGAAAAATAGAAATAAAAAAGAGAGAGTAAGGGAAAGATTCAGAGAGGTTCCAGTTTTCGAGGTTTGGGGAATGTGGAGCACCCATTTATTACCATTGTTCCCTGTTCCACTCTGACCCGGAGTGGTAGAACCTGTTAGGGTCCCATCTATGGATTAAATATAAAAACATGAGTTCATAAAGAAAACTGATTATCCATTAAGAATGAATTTATTTCAAAACTTTGTCGGCATTAAATGACCCACTGAGGTTGATATGCCGTAAAACAAAACAAACCAAACCAAACCAAAGAAACAGTCCGAAATATCATTATTACTCAAATTAAGCCTCATCTCATAGATACACCTAAGTAATTCGTCGGAGCGGCCTAAAGTCGGTATCAGCCAAACAGCGAGGGAGTCTATCCCATTTTCACTAGCGCTAGACCAAGGAGATTATTTTAGCGCCTGGGGTAGAGCACTACACCTACCATCAGCTCCTCACTTTACCACACAGATCCCTGTGCTACTCATACGCTGAGTTGGCGAGGGATGGTATCGAACTAGGAACCTTGTGGTTCCTAGCCGAACGCTCTACCGACTGAGCTAACGCCTGTAAATATGTTCAATTTCTTTAATTTGTAAGATAAATAACAAGTTCTTAACTTAAATAACAGACGAGACGAGAGGATAATTTTAGATAGTTACTAAGTTTAGTTTCGCATAAGGTGTAAAAATGATAAACACGAGTGAAAAGAAATGAAATCTAATTATCTACACCTGTAAATGTTAACATGTTCCATGTTCATCTATACAATTTTTCAAAACACTCACGAACTAAAGCGAAGTAAAACGATACTACCGCCCTGTCGGCTGGGGCGTTAGAATGCACCGACTGCACCTCTGCAGAGGGGTAAGATTCCCCCAATGGGGCCACCTGTTGGCCGTGGGTGGCGACCCGTGATGCTTAAGGATAGAGCCCAGGTGGATGAGCAGTTCATGACATGCAATACTCCACTTTGGCCCTATTTTGGGCTAGACGGGCTGTCGGAGTGGCTCCCTCCGGTCAATCGGCTGGTCACGTCAAGCCCTAGCACCTATATGATTTTCCCAACCCTATTGCCCTTATGGCAAGCCCCAACCCCTTTTTATCATATGGGTGCTAGAAGGCGGTGGCTGCGGGTCTACATGTTCTGTGAATGACGTTAAACTCTATATGATGGTGAGGTTCCAGTTTTGGAGGTTTGGGGAATGTGAAGCACCCCTTCATCACCATTGCTCCCTGGTCCACTGACCCGGAGTGGTAGTACCTGTTAGGGTCCCATCTATGGGTTAAATAGAAAAATGTATTTATAAAAAAATTGTATTATCCATTAAGAATTGATTTATTTCAAAACTTTATCGGCATTAAATGGCCCACTGAGGTTGATATGCCGTAAAACAAAACAAACAAACAAAAAAAACCGATACTACCAACTGCGTTGGTCCAGTAGTCTGTTAAGAGACAGACTGGTCGCTCCCAGCTGCGTTTCTAGAATGTCTGGAAGAATGATCTCAGGTGCTTTGGTATTGCTCCTTCCAGCTGGGAAATATTTGGCTAAGGACCGCCCTCGGCGGCGGCAGTTTCTCCATAGAGGACTGTTCAGGTCTGAAGTCACCCTGACTGACCTCCATGAAGCTAACATCTTCAGGGACAGCCTTCAAATGCGACATCTGTAGTCGAGGATTAAAAAACGAGCCTTTCCTTAAACGTGACTTTCGCACATTTGTCCAGACCAAATAGCATACCAATGTCGTCACTAAATCATTTTACAATGGTTAGTAGACATAAATCATCATCAGTTTTTGCATATAACTTTAAATTGTCCACATAGAATGGGTGGTTTATTTTTAGCTATAGTTTTATAGTAATTGTTTGTATTTTTAAGTTCTATGAACAGAGATATTCAGGCTGTTATTATTTCAAATCATATAAGTATTATAGTATTATATTTAATTATAATTATAATAGTATGATTATATATATTATATTATAATTATAATAGTAATTATATTATAATTATAATAGTATTATATTATAATTATAATAGTATTATATTATAATTATATAGTATTATATTATAATTATAATAGTATTATAGTATTATATTATATTATATATAATATATTATAATTATATTATTATTATAATTATAATAGTATTATATTATATATAATTATATATTATATTATAAATTATAATAGTATTATATTATAATTATAATAGTATATATATTATAATTATGATATAATTACATGTTTCAAACAGGACCATCCTGAAGAGAACTGGACTCCCTGGCATGCATGAAATACTTGTCCAACGCAACCTGAGACGAACTAGCGACTTAAATAGACTTGAGGATGACAGACTACCAAAGAAGATTCTGTACTCTCAACTGAGAGAAGGATTACGTAGAATCAGTAGACCAAAATTCAGGTACAAAGACAACTGGAGGCGCTGTAACTTCAGGGACACAAAAACTATATTATAGTCTTCCGAGACTGAAATGACAATATATATAATAAACAGAATAATTGTAACTCCTGCCACACGACGATGACTAAAAATGACAAATATCATATGCTGATGTAAGTCGTAAAGTTGTCGGGATGGCCTAAAAGTCGGTATCAGCCAGACATCGAGAGAGTCTGGCCCCTTTTAACTTGCGCTAGATCAAGGAGATTGTTTTATATCACGTATGAGATGGGGCGCCATTCCTACAACCAACTCTCACTTTACCGCACAGATCGCTGTGCTACTCATACGCTGAGTTGGTGAGGGCTGGTATCGAACCAGGAACCTTCCGATTCCCAGTCAAGTGACCTACCGACTGAGCTATTCGCAGTTAATTGTTTATATTTGTTTTTATAGTCATAAATAAAAGGTATGAATCCAACTATTCTCCCTTCAGCTATGGGTAAATAGTAAGACAGACTGGACTCGTTAAACTAGGTTATGTAACCAAAGAAACTCTGAATTCAAACATATTAAAACTCAGCTTAACAAAATTGACATTGTGTCACAATCTTCTCATGCGGAAGGGTTGGTAATTATGTATATGCTCTATAAAATCATAATACGCTCCATAAAATTATTCGATTCTCAATAAATTACAATACGCTCAATGAAATAGTATATGCTCTAAAAATTATTATATAAGGTGTGTCAAAAAAGTATCGAGACTTTTTGTACTTTTTGACACACCTTGTATTCTGAAAAAAATAACGTTCCATTCATTGTTCATTTCTATCTTGGTAAATACAGCTTCAAACTCGGCTCTTTTAGAACACACCTTGTATTCTGAAAAAAAAAATGAACGTTCCATTCATTGTTCATTTCTATCTTGGTAAATACAGCTTCAAACTCGGAACTTTTATGACACACCTTGTATTCTGAAAGAATTAACGTTCCAGTCATTGTTCATTTCTATCTTAGTAAATTCAGCTTCAAACTCGGCAAATTTAGAACACACCTTGTATTCGGAAAAAAAATGAACGTTCCATTTTTATCTTGGTAAATACAGCTTGAAAATTGGCACTTTTAGAACACACCTTGTATTCTGAAAAAAAAAACCAAACTAACGTTCCATTCATTGTTCATTTCTATCTTGGTAAATACAGCTTCAAACTCGGTTCTTTTAGAACACACCTTGTATTCGGAAAAAAAATTAATAGTCCATTCATTATTCATTTTTATCTTGGTAAATACAGCTTGAAAATTGACACTTTTAGAACACACCTTGTATTCGGAAAAAATTAACGTTTCATTCATTGTTCATTTCTATCTTGGTAAATACAGCTTCAATCTCGATACTTTTAAGACAAACATTGTATAATTAAGACACACCTTGTATCCTCTATAAAATAGGCATTTAGAATAGACAAATTTAAAATTGGTAAATATATCTCATTCTCTTCATAAACCATTTTGTGGACACCTGATAATTTTCGAATCGCTATCGTAGATATAATTATGAGCTGAAACTTTGCCAAACACACCGCGAAATAAAGCCTTATCTTAGTGTAAACCTTACTTGGTCAATATTTACCTATTTTCCAATAGTACAACAATGATTACATTTGCCCCCCCCCCAACCCCACCCCTCTGATATTTACAAGAGACAAATAAAAGAAATAGATTTGTATTTGCCGATAACCAGGTGTTACATGCAATCATCGTTGAACAATAGTCTATTGTTGTAAGCCTTGATTTGATTGGACGAATACATTATATAAATCAAAGTTATAATGACACTGATTTACATTGATTAAATAATCTCACAGTCGAGTAGAATCGATATCAATATTATAATATAATAATATATATGGTAGGAAGCGCGTGGTGTAATGGTTAAAGTCATGGGAAATGGACTCGTCTCTCCGAGTTCAAATACTGGACGTGGTATTTGCATTTCATTTAGCGCTAATATCATTGGGAAAGGTATGAATCCTACTCTCCTTTCAGTTATGGGTAAATAGTTGGTCAGACTGGGCTCTTTAACCTTGTTTAGCCAACCGGTCTAGGAGAAGGAAAACTCTGAATTCAAACCTGCTGAACTCCGCTTAAGAAATTTACCTTGTGTCGCATCCTGCCCGTGCGGAGGGGTTGCTCTCTCTTTCTCTCTATAACTTTCTATTTGAAAAATATATAATATAGCATTTCGTTTCATTTGTTGTTATGATTTCAAGACATGAGACGTTGAGATCTTTGACAACTAACTTATTAGTATTATTTGTATAATTCGGACTATTGTCCTCATCTTCATTGTTGTCTGTACAACGTTTCGGCCGATGTGCCCTCCAGCCTTCTTCGGGTATTTCTTGTCGGACTCGGGAACCTTCTCGGACTCGGGAAACTTATTGTCGTAATCGGGAGCCATCACGGAACTTTGAACCTAACCTTTTATTCAGTTCACTGGGGTATCCTGTTCTCATTTGTCCAATTGGACACATAGCCTAGTGGATAAAGGAGTTAGGTTAAGACTGTTCTAAGTGACAGTTATCTCTAGACTGCAGGTTCAATTCTGGTCAGGGGCAGCAGTAACATAGAATAATAATTAACACAGCTTAACACCTGTACCTCAGCTATGGTTAGTGAAATGAGAAAAGGATACACCCGTGGATTGAATAAAGGGTTAGATTCAAGGTTACGTGATGGCTCCCAATTGCGACATGGCAAAGCACAATCTTTTTTTATCTTACATGTGCTAGAAGGCAAGGGTCAGGGTGAAACTGGGAGTAATGCTAAGGAAGGGGTACTCACACATTCCTCAGAGCTCGGGAGCTGGAACTTCACCATTAGATGCAGTTTAAAGTTGTATCCAAGACTCTCAGCTCCAGGTCAGGAAACTCATATAGGTATTAGGGCTTGGTGCGCCTTGCCAAAACCGCCCGTTTAGCCTGAGGACCAAAGTGGAGTGTTGCATGTCATGGACTGCTTAGCCACCATGATACCGTCCTTAGGCCTCATGGGCTGCCACCCACGGCTAACAGGCTGCTTCGTTCGGGGGATTTTGCTCCTGTGCAGTCGGTGTATTCTACAGGTCCAACCGACAGGGAGTTTTCGTGGCGGAAGAGTTGAGTAAACACAGACTTTAAACCGTACTTATATCACTGTCCAACATAATGACGATACCAGCCGATTGATTAGAATTGGACAAAATCCAGGAGTGAAAGATCGATTAAAGGCCGGTCATAAACAAAGTGACCCCCAGAAAACGATCACCCACCCTTTCAGAATCTCTGAATTTAATTGACGAATTTTAGTTCATGTCAAATTGTACAGAGTAAATACAAGTTATCATGAATAGATTGCCCCCTGTCTCTGTGACCTGGGTGTAATGGTAATAATTATCTCCACCCACATATCCAGGACTGGAGCCTCACCACCAGATGCAATTTAGTCTCATACACAGAATAATCATTTTGGGGGAGTATTTCTTACGCCTCTGCTGGGTATACAACTTCCAGTCAAGCTACTCTGAATGCACCGGTTGTCGTCCGATCACCGAAGTTAAGCAGCGAGGATACCGTTCTGTACTTAAATGGGTGACCACTTATATGTATATTTACCAACCCCTCCGCACGAGCAGGATACGACACAAGGTCAATTTCTTAAGCGATGTTTAATAAGTCTGAATTCAAAGTTTTCCTTCTCCTAGATTGGTTGCCATACCAGGGTTGAGGAATCCAGGCAAGCCACTTTGAATGCACTTAAATGGGTGACCACTTAGTATATATATATATATATATATATATTATATATACCAACCCCTTCGTATGAGCAGGATGTGACACAAGGTCAATTTCTTAAGCGAAGTTTAACAGGTCTGAAGTCAAAATGTTCATTCTCCTAGGTTGGTTGCCATACCAGGTTTGAAGAGCCCAGTCTGCCTTACTATTTACACATAGCTTGAGGGAGCATAGTTGGATTTATACCTTTCCCAATGGTATTAGCCACTTAGTAATATAGGATACTGAAAGCCAGACAAATGTTTAGTATATTACAATGTGTCAAAGAAAAGAATGAGACATTTATTCGGTTCAAGACAGATTTCTAACCAGTCAGTTGGCAAAAAGATTGAGATAAAAGTGAACATAATAATCGAGAAGAGAGCGAAGTAAGACTGTCAAAATGATCATATTAACTCCTTGTATTACTTGGCAATGGTGTTCTTCAAGAAGCGAACAGCATATCTAATTACAACATAACTGAATCTAAAGTAGCGCCGTGTTTGTTCGGGTTAGGGAAAAGTTTGTTTAAGATCAGAGAATACCGAGTGCTAAGTAGAGGGTTAAGATTCAGTTCGTGCAAAAACAAGATTTTAAGTGATTATCACGACTGATCATAGAGCCATCGATCGTGCAAGCTAACTGATTCTTCTTATAGAAAGGTAGACGAGTTGTGAGGCCGGTGGGATCCTGTTGTAATAACAGTCTTTGATTATGCTTCTATTTAAGAAATGTTATGATTCATTATTAAACAAACATCACTGACAAGTTAAAACAACAATTCTTCCAAGCTGTGGTTGTATCAGTGCTATTGTATAGCTGCACCACGTAGACCCTAACGGGGCATTTGGAGCTGCACAAGAATACTGCCTGCGATCTTGAACAATTAAGGAAACAGCACCCCACAAAGAATATACACAAACATCAGACCTGTCGGGTGGGGCTTTAGAATACACCTACTGCAACTCTGCAGAGGGATAAGACCCCCCCACTATTGGTTGTGGGCGGAGACCCATCATGCTTTAGGACAGAATCCTGGTGGATGAGCAGTCCATCTTATGCAACACTTTGCCACTTACTTAGGCTAGACGGATCGTTGGAGAAGAACCACGATCAATCGGCTGATCACATCAAGCCTTAGGCCCTATATGATTGTCCCGACCCTATTGTCCTTATGGAAAGTCCTAACTGTTTTTATCGTATGTGCTAGAAAGCGGTGGCTCAGGGTCTTAATGTCCTGGGTATGACGTTAAACTGCATCTAATGGTTATGTTCAAATTCTGGAGAGTGTCGAGTACCCCTCGTTTTCGGTCCATTTAACTAATAGATTTGACCCTAACAAGTATTACCACTCCGGGTCAGAGTGAAACTGGGAGTAATAGTAAGGAAGGGGTAATCACACACTCCTCAGAGCTCCAGAATTGGAACTTCACCATTAAATGCAGTTTAAAGTTTTACCCAAGACACTCAGACCCTCACCTCCAGGTCAGGTAACTCATATCTGATGGGGAGATACTAGTTTGGAGCACTAGGCAATGTGGAGTATCCATTACTCCCAGGTTGATTCTGACCCGGAGTGATAGTACTAGTTAGGGTCCCATATGTGGGATAAATAGAAAAAGGAGTTTAAAAGAAATGTGTTTAAAAGCAATTGAGATTTTTTTAAAATTGAGTAGCCATCAAGAATGAACAAAAAAACGACTTTGGCATAAAATAACCCAATGGGTTGACATGTAGGAAAATTATGTATACATGTATGGTTGCACACATGTATACACATAAAAACGCGTATGTATATACATAAACATTCATATGTATAAAATATATGCACATACACACAAAAAGACACACATAGATATGTATATATGTATATGTAGAGAGAGAAAGAGAGACAGACAGACAGAAAGAGAGAGAGAAGGAGGGTATCGTGGAGAATTAACTCTCAGAAATATCAAGAATTAATCCATATTATTCATACGTTTTTGAAGGACAGAGAAAATGTAAGAAACTCAAATATCATATGTATATACATACATATACAAACACACATGTATGTATATATATATATACATACGTCTGTGTACATACATATACATACGTATGTATATGCATAGTTACACACGTATATGTATATACTTACATGTACATATACGCAAATACATATACATTCAATTATATATATATATATATATATATAATGTAAGAAATTCAGATATACCTGTATGTATATACATAGATATGCAAACACACGTCTATGTATATATATATATATATATATATATATATATATATATATACGTACATATAGATACGTCTGTTTATATATATGTACATACACACGCGTATGTATATTAAACAGGGTTAAACAGGTATATGTATATACTTACATATACATACATGCAGATATATATACATTTATATATATATATATATATATATATATATATATATATATATATAATGTAAGAAATTCAAATATCATACCTGTGTATATTTACATAGATATGCAAACGCACGTCTATGTATATACATATATATATACACGTACATATAAATACGTATGTGTATATATGTACATACACACGCGTATGTATATGCAGGGTTAAACAGGTATATGTATATACTTACATATACATACATGCAGATACATATACATCCAATATATATATATATATATATATATATATATTATATATATATATATATATATATAATGTAAGAAATTCAAATATCATACCTGTGTGTATATACATAGATATGCAAACACACGTCTATGTATATACATATATATATATAAGTAAAGTCTACGAGTCGGCCTAAAGTCGGTATCAGCCAGTCAGCGAGAGAGTCTATCCCCTTTTCAATAGCGCTAGACGAAGGAGATTGTTTTTAGCATTTGAGGTGAGGTGGAGCACCGCACCTACCATCAGCTCCTTACTTTACCGCACAGATCCCTGTGCTACTCATACGCTGAGTTGGCGGGGACCGGTATCGAACTAGGAACCATGTGGTTTCTAGCCGAACACTCTACCGACTGAGCTAACCCGGCCCTACATATATATACGTACATATAAATACGTTTGTGTATATATATGTACATACACACGCGTATGTATATTAAACAGGGTTAAACAGGTATATGTATATACTTACATATACATACATGCAGATATATATACATTCATATATATATATAATGTAAGAAATTCAAATATCATACCTGTGTGTATTTACATAGATATGCAAACACACGTATACATATACATACATGCATATATATATATATATATATATATATATATAGATAGATAGATAGAAGGGTGAATGATCTATTAGATATATAAGGAGTTAATCAGTATTTGATTCATGCGCTTTTAAAAGGCCAGGGATAATGTAAGAAATTCAAATTTCTTAGGGAATTATATAATCGTCAATCCTTTTGAGACTATAAGTTGCTCGCAACGTTTTTGCGAATTGGTGGCACAAAGCGCACAAGTAACAAGAAACCAAATCTTGGAGGGCCATTAGTCACTATTCTGTTCGTGTAATATTCACCTCGTAGGATTAAACAAGCCGGGCAATTATCAGCCACCTCTTTCCTTTTTATTTGAAGCGTGGAAATAAATTCTATTCTCTACACAATTGATTGAAGTACGGCTAAAGTGCTCACTTTTATCAACTTCCTGTCAGTCTGTCGTTCTATTGGTTGAGGTTGTGGCGTAGTGGTTAACGTGCTGGACTGTGATATCGTAGTTACCGAGTTCGAACCCCATTCGCGCTATTGCGTTCGTTTTCGAACTCATGCCATTATATGAAACCCATTATACCCCTCAGATATAGGTTAAATGGTACTACTATTATTTCTCTGAATTTTTGAGTCAAGGCTTGATAATTTGTATTATTTGTATTATTCGGACTATTGTCCTCAGCTCTATTGTTATATACACGAATGTTTCGGCCGACGTGCCCTCTAGTTGGACACATGGCGCAACGGATAACGAAGCTTCATCATAATTTTATTTTGAGACAGAAACTGCTATGTACACACACACACACATATTATAATATATATATATATATATATATATATATATGATAAGTTGTAAACAAGGTATGTTTGGAATGGCTTTTTTGCCGACAATTTTTGGGAGAATATGTGCTTAATTAGAGTCGTACCTAATTTTGAAAATTAATTAATTAATAATGAATTAGGCGGGAATGCCTATTTAAATGTATGGCTAAACAAATCGAGAAAAATCAATCTCTGTATGTACATTTCAGCCTATTAGGCCTCATCAGCAGAGCTATAGATAGGAAGGCCGCCCTGTGCGTGATTTGAAACCGGACTTATATATACACACCACTTAAACTTATAGACTCTGCGTGGTCGCGTGGATTAAAGCCAGCCAATCAACATGCTCGAATAGGTGGTTAGTTAACTATTTAATCGCCGATCTTGAAAACCGTTAATTTGCACGTATTCGACACGGACGAACGGGTCAGCAACCAAATGATTCTGCTTAACACTGAGGAACAACCAAGGACTCTGCTTGGACCAAGGATTCTTCACTAAGGAACAACTAAAGGATTCATCACTAAGAAACAACCAAAGGATCCTACCTAAACACCGAGGAACAACCAAGGATTCTTCATTAAGGAACAACTAAAGGATTCTACACTAAAGAACAACCAAAGTATTCTACCTAACACCGAGGAACAACCAAGGATTATTCACTAAGGAACAACTAAAGGATTCTTCACTAAGGAACAACCAAAGGATTCTACCTAACACCGAGGAACCACCAAGGATTATTCACCAAGGAACAACTAAAGGATTCTTCACTAAGGAACAACCAAAGGATTCTACCTAACTCCGAGGAACAACCAAGGATTCTTCACTAAGAACCAGCCAAAGGATTCTGTCTAACACCAAGGAACAATCAAGTATTCTTCACTAAGGAACAGCCAAAAGATTCTACTTAACACTGTAAGGTGCTCTCACCTGCAGCCTTAAAATGGCCACAAACATCATAGCACATTCCCCTTTCATTTTCTTCTTTTCACTCTTATCCAGCCTCCAATTCGTTTTTTTGTTTTTACTTCTTTCCTAATATTTTTTATCAATGATTACAACACCTACTCACAAAAGTCCTTGTATCAATGCATATAGAAATTAATATTATCGCTGCATTTTCAAACAAAACAAAAAAAAAAGAAAAAGAAGGAAAAAAATTACTATTTGTATCCCACTTTTTTTCATTGGCGCAGAGTATTCAAATACGAAAATGTCCAATATGTCGGCGCCTGATATTCATTGAAATTATGTCTACTTAAAACGCCCAACTCCCAAGTTGGCTTTGTTGTTGGCAACGCCAAAGAGAAATTGGTATGTCCAAGATTATCGGTTCTTCTTTTTCTTGCCAATTGGGAACAAACCGATTTGGCATTTTCTCAAGAATTTGCTATACAAAGACGGATCTCTCACGCTCAAACAAGATGTCACATGTTCTTTGCTTTTCCTATTGTTTAAGCTTGACGTATATATATATATATATATATATATATATATATATATATAATCCAATCTTCCTTACGACATAGGATATTTTTAAAAAAACCTGTCGTACTTTGAGAGCTCAATGTGTGCTCTTATTGTTAGAGTCACAAAGCAAATCTATAAGTAAAGAAATAGCAAAAGACTTAGAGATTTTGCATTATAGTCTATTTCAGGGAACTTAGACAAAGTGACTAACTCTCCCAATCGCATCTGATTAGTTGGGAGAGTTAGACACTTTATCCCGATTACTTTCGGCACTTCGAAGTGCCATCATCAGAGCTTATGTATTCCAGTTTTTTTCAAGTTAGTATATTAATGGATGTGTGGAGGCTGGAAGGAGGAGAATTGATAGGAAAAGTGTTATAGGCATTTTAAAATGTGAGTACTGCATTGAAAATTAATTGGCCAGAAAGCTTGAAAAGATCATTAATAAAATGGTTAAACAGGAGACGTGCCTTTTGTTTAATTCTACACACACATATATATATATATATATATATATATATATATATATATATATATATACTTTTCATATATATATGAAAAAATATAACGTTGAACAAATACAGTAACAAACTTTTTATAAATATTTTTCTAACTCCTGTCATATACAAAACATCCATCAATTTCTTCACCCCATAATCTATCCTGATGAAAGTTTAAATAAACCGAAACGTTTAAATGTCGATAAATAAATAAATTTTATTTTTGGAACACTTTGTTTTTCAAATTTCTTATATATATATATATATATATATCTTAAGTCATTGAATAACATGCTGCTGTCAATTCATTCCGAAAACATCGGTTTCCTGTAGATCACCGAAGTTAACTCAGTTATGCGCATGTTCAAAACTTAGATTGTTGACTACATAGGTAACAGCAGGTACTGTAAGCAATTTGATGTCTGAGTGACAAGTCAAGCCTAGTAAATAACAAGAGCAACGTACTGAAAGAAACCTGGGGCATATATGCTAGACTAAACAAAGCTTAGTAAATAACAAGTTATAATCATGTCACCCCAAATGCATCGGTTACCGTGCTGATTAGGGAAGTTAAGCAGTGATAAGCGTGTTACGTTCTTATATATATATATATATATATATATATTAATGTGTATGGTTGGCACTAGTATACTAGAAAAAGTAATAGTAATCCAACGTACAGTGTTATTAGAAGAGTGCTCAATATCTGTGATAGAGCGTTGATAGTTCATTTTTTTTTTCTCAAAAGGAACTTTTCGTCTTACCCGATGAATGCTTTCAGCAAGAAACCGCTGGTTGTAATACCGTTCCCGTAATTAAATAAATAAAAGCAAAAACTTATTTGTTTTGATTTCTCATTGAACTATATATATATATATATATATATATTTTGGCAAAAAATAATCACGTGCAATAGGCTGTAATTAATTAATATCTTGATTAATTTAGTGGATTTAACCCTGAAGATCCTTATGGTGAAACTCTAGTAGCTTATTACTGTGTACCATAATATTAATAAATTTGGTCTACTCACATATTGAGCACTTTATATTTGTTATATCGCTGTCTTATCATTGTGAAACTTGCATCAACTAACCATTGTGACCATTTCCACCGGTAAGTCACCTTTTTCATATAAAATCATATATATATCTTATTATAATGGAGATTGTGTGTTTTTCTGTCTGTAACCGAAACTAGATTACTAATCGAGTCACAATTAACATAATTATTTACATCACATTCTTCATGATTTTAATTATATTTAAACCTCAATTATTAATAAAATTGCTTCACCTTTTTATTAGTGTTGTCCATATCTATATACTAATAACATGCTATTGTATTTATATATACAAAAAATAGCGGTTTGCAGTGTGAACGGGAAGGCTAATTTGCATATTGATATTAAAAATGTGATTTTATTAAATATGTGCTTAGTATTATTGATTTCTAACTGTTTGGTTTTATTTTAATGAATATAAGCAAAAATCTCTCCAATGAATCTTTAATGAAATTCATTAACAAGAACAAATAACTGTCATTTTATTCTTTATTTCCTATTTTAACTAAATAGCTAAATAAGTAAAATTCAGCAATGAAAGACGGGAGTGATGGACGAGTAAGTTTCATTTCTATTTTCTATTATACTCTGTTTCAAATCTTTTTATCTACATTCTTATTAGACTGTCTAATTTAATACGATATTTCATTACATTAAAACTTAAATACTTGCACCCGGAGGGTGCATATATTTGCTAGTATATATATATATATATATATATATATATATATATATTTACTAACACCTCCGCACGAGCAGGATGCAGCACAAGGCCAATTAATTAAGCAAAGTTTGATGGGCTTGAATTTAGAGATTTGTTTCTTCTAGACTGGTTTCTTGGCCAAAGTTAAACAGCCCATTCTGACTTATTATTTACCCCTATCGGGAGGGAGAATAGTTGGATTCATACATTTCCTAAGGGTATTAGGGCTATGTTAAATGTAAGCAGCCTCGTCCAGGATTTGAACTCGGGGCGATGAGTCATTTTTCTATGACTCTAACCATTACAGTACGCTCCTCTACTTCTTATATAGGTGACTTCTTGAGCATCGGCACTTACTCTAAGAAACCCTAGGCAAAGCTGAGTAAAGAACAAGTTGCGCTTAAGTCACTGTGGAAGTATCGGTTCTCGTGCAGACCACCGAAGTTAAGCAGTGATGTGCTTGTTCAGTTCTGAAATGGGTGACCACTTCTTAAGAGCAGTACTGTAAGCAAGATGAAGTCTTTGTTTTAGATTACGCAAACCTTTGTCAATAACAAGTTGCGGTAAAGTCACTCCGAAAGCATCAGTTCCGGTGTAGATCACCGAAGTTAAGCAATGATATGCTTGTTCAGTTCTGAAATGGGTGACCAATTAGTAATAGAAGGACTGTAGGCCAGATGAGAGATGCATGACATATCTAAGCAAAATATCACGAAGTGTTTCATCTTAAACTTCAATTTAGAAAAAACAAACATTTTCATGCAGTTATCGTGCCTATATATGGTAACTAAAGAGTCAGCAGAACTGATCGTTGTTTTCGAACAACAAAAAAAGAATAAATTTGCAAAGATGTAGTTAACACTTAATCTACCACTGCTATCCACAATAGCGTGGTGAAATCGTTGACAAGCTAGTATCTCATTGCTGAGCCTTTTCTACTGAAAAGAAATTTATTAATTTAATTCATTTCTCTTTCTTATTCATTTTTTTTTTAAACCCTAAACCATTTTAGATTTGGGGCACTCTGATATTTAAAGGGTTAAATAATGTTCAATTTCAACAGGTATTCATATAAATACACAAATGTGTGCGTATATATACACACATACATGTATACGTATGTGCGTATATACACACATACATGTGTATACGTATGTGCGTATATACACACATACATGCGTATACGTATACACACGTACATATATATATATGTATATATATATACACCTATATTCATATATACACATTTATAAATGCATATACACATGTATACGTGTGAAAAAATAAAAACTCTGAATTCAAACCAAAGAGTCTCTCTTCTTGTTAGTCAAAAACTGCTTTGAGAGCCTCTCCTTTTTTTATTACTCCCACAAAGAAGGAATAAATATTCATATCCCCAATGTTGTTAATATTGATTACGTCATTTCGAGGAGCGACAAACTCTTCTTCACGTCTTTGTTATCTTTTTGCAACATATTGTCTAATTGATTTTCTGTCAAGTTTTTTTTCCTACACTAATGATTTGTTCTCTGTCATCTTTGCTCAAAGAAAAAAATGTCTTTTCTTTGTCTTTGTACGTGCTCTTCGAATTGCCAGTCTTCCTTGCTTGTCGCACGTACACAGTCCATTTTTTCTTTTTAATTTTCGTTCACTTTAGTGGTTCTTCTCTGGAGCCGAAATTATTTAGAATCCATTACTACAACTCTCTCTCACCCTTTACCGAGCGGAAATCATTCATGATCCATTGCCGCTTCTTTATTTATCTCGGGCTGTACTTGTGCTGCACGTACACAGCCCGATCTT
This sequence comes from Doryteuthis pealeii, assembly GCA_023376005.1. Classification (NCBI taxonomy): domain Eukaryota; kingdom Metazoa; phylum Mollusca; class Cephalopoda; order Myopsida; family Loliginidae; genus Doryteuthis; species Doryteuthis pealeii. Next base: position 73,263,392 of record CM042165.1, read on the forward strand.
CTTTTTTTTTCGTTCATTTAGCGGCTGTTTTCTGGAGCCGAAATTATTTAACATTACCACAGCTTCTTTTTTTTTTTGTTTTCAGCCCTTACCTGTGTTGCAAGTACACAGTCCAATTCTTTTTCTTTTTCTCATTCATCTCTGTTCAAAGAAAAAAATGTATTTTCTTTGTCTTTGTACGTGCTCTTTGTATTGCCTGTTTTTCTTCATTGTCGCACGTACACAATCAATTCTTTTTTGTTTTTTAAATTTCGTTTATTTTTGCTGTTCTTCTCTGGAGCCGAAATTATTTAGGATCCATTACCACAACGTCTTTTATTCTTTCAGACTCTACCTGTGCTGCAAGTAGAGAGTTCATTCTCTTTTTTTTTTTTTCGTTTATTTTAGCGATTCTTCTCAGGAGCCGATATCATTCAGAATCAATTAACGCAACTTTTTTGGTTCTTTCAGAATTTACCTGTGCTGCAAGTACACAGTTCGTTCTCTTTTTATTTTCGTTTATTTTCGCGGTTCTTCTCTGGAGCGAAATTCTTTTAAAATCCATTACCACAATTTCGTCTTTTCTCTCAAATTGTACCTGTACTGCAAGTACGCGGTCGATTCTTTTTCTCTTTTATCGTTTATTTTAAGTGTTCTTTGTAGCCAAAATTGTTTAGAATCCATTACCCCTAATTTTTTGGTTCTTTCAGCCTTTACCTGTGCTGCAAGTGCACATTCCATTCAACTTTTTCTTTCGTTTATTTTAGCGGTTCTTCTCAGGAGCCAACATCATTCAGAATCCATTAATGCAAGTCTTTTGGTTCTTTCAGATTTTACCTGTGCTGCAAGTAGATAGTTCGTTCTTTTTTATTTTCGTTCATTTTCGCGGTTCTTCTCAGGAGCCAAGATTATTTAAAATCCATTACCACAACTTCTTTATTTCTCTCAGATTTTACCTGTACGCGGTCTATTCTTTTTCTCCTTTTTCGCTTATTTTAAGGGTTCTTCTCTGTAGCCTAAATTATTTAGAATCCATTACCACAACTTCTTTATTTCTCTCAGATTTTACCTGTACGCGGTCTATTCTTTTTCTCCTTTTTCGCTTATTTTAAGGGTTCTTCTCTGTAGCCTAAATTATTTAGAATCCATTACCCCTTATTCTTTGCTTCTTTCAGTCTTTACTTGGGCTGCAAGTGCACATTCCATTCGTTTTTTTTTTTCGTTTATTTTTAGCGGTTCTTCTCAGGAGCCGATATCATTCAGAATCCATTAAGGCAACGTCTTTTATTCTTTCAGACTTTACCTGTGCTGCAAATAGTGTATTCTCTTTTTTTTTTCGGTCATTTTCGCGGTTCTTCTCTGGAGCCAAAATTATTTAGATTTTATTACCACAACCTCTTCCTTTCTCTCAAACGTTACCTTTGCTGCAAGTCCATTCTCTTTCCTTCTTCTCCTTCATTTTAGCGGTTTTTCTCAGAAGCCGAAATCTTCCAGAATCCTTTACGACTACTTCTTCCTTTATGTCAAACTTTACCTGCAGTTCCTCATTCTTTCCATGTGATACATTTCTGGCAATACTTAGCAACTTCTTATGTAACTATCTTTGAAATTAGGTGCAACCCAGGTGTTCTTGAAATGGGTCCATGTCTTTTAATGACATTTTCAAGAAAATTTTCAACATTGCTGGAAGATGAATATATTTATCTTTGAACTTAAATATCCATTGCATATGAGCTTTTAATAAACGTTATTTTAGAAATGACATTACGCTATAATATCTGAGGACAGCAATACATTCTTTAACTTTTTACACACACACACACACACACACATATATATATACATGCCTGTATATATATGTACGTATATATGCACACATACATGTGCGTATACACGCGTATATTTATAAACATATCAATTCATGTGGAAAGAGGATTGGAATGAATCCGTCAAAATGTGGTGGAGATATGAGGAACACAAGAACAAAACTCAGACAAAAGTGAGTAGGATATATTTCGCTAGAGCGTTGAGCTCGGCATCATCAGTCGATTTAATGAATTATCAGGTTATCATACAAGTGATTTATAAGTGGAACAGGAGAATGTGGATAGGAGACGAGGTCAAGTGGGTGGGTAAGCGTTAGTGAGGAAAGGTTTTGATTGGTCAGGCAGGAATCATTGGATCGGAAGAGAAGGAAATAAGAAGGGAAGAGAGACAAAGATGGTAAGTAGAGAGAAAGTGGAAAGTTGACCTCCTCTCCTAGCCACCTCCTTCTGTCAGACCTCACCTTCTGTAAAACACTTGTAAGATAACCTGATAATTCATTAAAACGAGTGATGATGCTGAGCTCAACTCTCTAGCGAAATATATCCTACACACTTTTGTCTGAGTTTTGTTCATGTGTTCCTCATATCTCCACCACATATCCATTCATATATACACATTGAAGAATAGATATACACACATTTGTATATATGGAAATACAGACAGATGCTTACTTAATTAATAAACACACCGTTGGGTGAAATACTAGGCCGCAGTCATCAGTGATGAACCCAAGGTCAACAGGTGTTTCGTGTCTTTACTCACCATACACCCTCGCCCAGGAGACCCCAACCGGACAGATCAATTCCCGGTTTGCGACCTAGTGGCGCTTATCCAAGCATCGCTCCTGCGGATCCAGAGCCATCTCGATGCTTTCTCAGCAACTCCTGATATTTCTTTCATGGCTCTTCTACTTTGCTGGCCCTTAATGCCAAGGGTCTTAAACACCTTCAAAAGTGACATGCCAGCAAAGCCACGGCATCCAACCTCGAAAGGTTCATTTCGGGCCTTCCAGCCATTTGATCTGCATTCGACCGCAAGCTCTTGGTATTTGGCCGTCTTCCTACAATTTGCCTCCTCTAACCTATCCTCCCACGGGACTGTAAGTTCTAATATCACCACCTGCTTAGTTGCCTCCGATGTCAAGACCATGTCTGGCCGGAGAGAAGTGGTGAGGATCTTTTCAGGGAATTTCAACTGCCTCCCTAGATCGACTTGGAGATCCCAGTCCCTTGCAGTTGTGAGTAGTCCCCCCGCTCTGTGTGGCTTCTGATGAATCCTCTCCCCAGCTTTTATAAATCTGATCTCATGTTGTGGGTTGCGCTGATTCTTGCTTTTTAGGAGTGCCTCACTTATTGATTTTGCCACGGCCCTGAGTACTTGGTCGTGCCGCCAGCGGTATCGCCCTTCTCCCAACGCCCTGGGGCAGCTGCTAAGAATATGCTCCAGAGTGCCATTACCATGGCACAGTTGACAAACTGGAGAATCTGCTGGAGGTATAGATTAACTGGACTTGGCAGAACATCATATGTTGATTGAACCAGAAACCGAATCCTAGACGAATCTGATCTCCAGAGATCTGACCATGATATTTTTCGTTGGTCAACGTTTTCCCAACGAGTCCAGGCGCCTTGATGACTCATAGCAATCATTTTGGTAAGACGAATTTCCTCCTCCTCCTTTCGTATCTCGTCCTGCACCATTTTCCTTTTCTCTTTCTTTGAGGCCTTGTTGTACAGCTGTCTGTGGTAGTTGCCCAGCCCAGCCCTTCCCACTGCCACGTTTCCAACAATGACACTGTGTTGCAGCCGTGCCTCTGCTCTCTCAACTGCCCCATGTGCACTCCATTTCCTCCCAGTTTTTACTTTAATATTAGCTGATGAAACCCTAATATCCGTCGAATCGCGGTATAGCATCACCTCCCTTGCGCGTGTGATTTTAAACTCTTCAGTAACACTGCTGAGAGGGAGTTGCAATGTTGTTGAATTGCTGTATAGGGCTATGCTACTTAAAGACCGGGGTAACCCCAACCACCTTCTCAGGAACTGACTGATTGTTCTTTCCAGTAACTCCACCGTGGTAATTGGCATATCATAGACTAGGAGGCCATAGAAGCCGTGGACGAACCCCGTGTTGATACATCCAAGCTTTATACTTACCTGGAAGTCCTGTCTTTTCAATTGCATCCAGCCAATCCCTAAGATCGTCTTTCATTTGTTGGACAGATGAGGTGTCCTTCAGGGAGCTATTAAAGATCTTTCCCAAGCTTTTGACTGGTTTTTCACTGAGGGTTGGGATTGTTACACCTCCTACGGTGAATCGATGCTTATCGACCACTTTTCCTTTTTCCAGGACTAGGGATCTGGACTTGGTTGGCTTAAAATTCATCCTCGCCCATGAGATTAGCCGTTGTAGTCCACGGAGAAGCCACCTGCAGCCATGGACAGATGGTGCCGTTACAGTGAGGTCATCAATAAAGGCTCTTATGGGGGGCTGCTGAGTTCCTGAACTTGACACCGGACCCCTGCACTCTGTTTCAGCTGATTTAACCAGCATATTGATGGCTAGAGTGAAGAGTGACACTGAGATGGTACAACCAGTAATAATCCCCTTTTCTAGTTGTTGCCAGTTGGAAGTTGTAGATCCTGAAGAAACTCTCAGTTTGAAATTGCTATAATAACTCATAATGAGGTTCTTAATGCCTTCTGGGATGTGGTGTTTAATTAGAGCGGTCTCGACAAGCTTGTGGGGAATAGAGCCATATGCGTTTGTTAGGTCGAGCCAAAGTACTGCTAGGTTTCCCTTATTCGTTTTTGCATCTCTAATCCATTGTGTCACCACCCCCGTATGTTCCAGGCATCCTGGAAATTACAAATTCAAATTCATATATCTAATAAAAATTCACATATATATATTTACCAACCCCTCCGCACGAGCAAGTTGACCTACGCGGAGTTTAACAGGTTTAAATTCAGAGTTTTCCTTCTCCTAGACCGGTTGCCTAACCAAGGTTAAAAAAGCTCAGTCTGTCCTACTATTTACCCATAACTGGAAGGAGAGTAGGATTCATACCTTTCCCAAGGGTATTAGGGCTAAATGAAATGTAATTACTACGTCCAGGATTTGAACTCGGGTCGACGAATCCATTTCCCATGACTTTAACCATTACACCACGCGCTTCCTACTTATCCATTCATATATACACATTTATGAATAGATATACACACATATTTGGACATACACACATTTGTATATATGGAAATACAAACAGATGCTTACAAATTCATATATTTCATAAAAATTCATATATCATTTCATAAAATTGTGTTCTTACATGGAGAGAAAATTGAAGAAAAATGTAAGTAAAAAAAATGCTGTATAACATAGACAGAAAATATATATTTACGTTTGAAGAATTTCTTTGTTTGTAAGCGATTACAATGGAAATCACTGGAGAAAACACTCGACACTTTCACATAGAAAAATCACGTTCCATTTCATTAATGCAATTCAATAAACATTCTCTATTTCTTTTTAAACTGTGATTAATTTATTATAAAATGATTTTCTAAAGATTTTAATTCACTTTTCTTTGCTTTTTGTAAGCTTTTTACTGTCGCTTAAATAAACGCTGTAAACCCCCAGTTATTTAACGCAAGTCTAATAAGATCTTTTCAAAAGAATGAAATGAAATTTGTTATTTACGTTAAACTAACAAAGCTTACTGGCGTATTCTACAGAATACATATATATTCTACAGAATATATATATATATATATGTATTTATGTGTGTGTGTGTGTGAGAGAGGTGAGAGAGAGAGAGAGAGAGAGAGAGAGAGAGAGAGAGAGAGAGGAGAGAGAGAGAGAGAGAGAGAGAAAAAATATTTTAAAAATATAACAAACACAGGATGTTATGATCAGGAAAAAAAATTAGTGTCAATACTTAAGCATTTCGGTATATTGTACCATCTTCAGGACACTGTTAAGTAATGTTTATGTGAGGGACAAAATGAAAGATGTTAAGTGTATAGTGATTGTGTGAATATGATGTTATTAAACGTTACTTTTTATATGCGCGTTTGTTTACGAAAAAATATTAAATATATAAATATATTATAATATATAAATATTAACGGTTAATAGCATCATATTCACACAATCACTATACACTTAACATCTTTCATTTTGTCCCTGACATAAACATTACTTAACAGTGTCCTGAAGATGGTACAATATACCGAAATGCTTAAGTATTGACACTAAAAAATGTTTTCCTGATCATAACATCTTGTGTTTGTTATATTTTTAAAATATTTTCTTCACATATTGTCGGATTAATTTCCTCATCGTATTTCCATGAGTGCGTGTGTGTGGGAGTTGTGGGAGAGTGATATATATAGATGTGTGCCTCTGGAATATACATATATGTTTGTGTGTGCATGTGTGTGATATATATATTTGTGTGTGAGCGTGTTATTTTTATATTTATGTCTTTGATGTGATATATATATATATATATATGTGTGTGTGTGTGTGTGTGTGTGTGTTGAAAAGATAAATAAATGAAAGAAAATGTTGAATGGATAAAAATGGTTTGATGAAATGCCTACATGTGTTTCGGACGAGAGTCGTTGTACACATTGTATTCTATGAATTACTATTTTAAATATAAGATAATTTTTAAAAATATTTTTCTATAATTATTATCATTTTATTTTATATTAAAAACAATGTATTTGTACACATTGTATTCTATTTGTTACAAATAGAATACAATGTTTACAAGGACAAACTCTCGGCCGAAACACGTGTAGGCATTTTATCAAACCAATTTTATCAATTCAACATTTTCTTTCCTTTATTTATTTATCCTTTTAACTTTCATGTAGAGGGGGATATTTTAAAGTTAGTCCCGCAGATCCATTATTACTGAATCATGAGTTGAATCCTCGTGGGATGCCCCATTTAAATCCCTATGTAAAAAAATAGACTTTACATTGATCCAGCTAAAGAAATGTTAATGTCTACTATCTAAAATATTAAATGAAAAAACAAAACAAAAAAAACAAAAAACAAACCATGCTGTTATCATTTAAATTCTATTTTTTTACATTATCTTCATGGATATAAATCAAATCTCTTATTTTTGCTAAAAAAACAAGCCCTGGTGAAATTCAATGTGTATATATATTTACTTTGTTGTTAATTGTTTTATTTTCGAAGTTTTCTTCTGGACATACAGATTCACACAACTGCCCTTTATATATGTATAGATAGATGAGTTGGTGAAGGGCCGTGGTGTATTTATTATATTCGTGGTGATATCACGGACCCGGCTAGACTAGTTAAAATCCTGGATGAGGCTCTTTGCATTTCAAATAGCACTAATAGCCTTGGTAAATGTATGAATCCAATTATTCTCCCTTCGGCTATCGGTGAATAGCAGAGCAGACTGGGATCTTGGGCCTTGGTTAGGCAACCAGTCTATGTGAACGAAAACTCTGAAAGCAAACCTGTTAAACTCCGCTTAAGATATTGTCATTGTGCCACATCCTATTCATGCGGAGAGTTTGGTATATATGTATAAGTTAACGTGCAAAAACTTTTAAGAAACTGCACAAAAATGTAAAATTAACTGAACCATATGACCTTTAGGCACCCCTTCTGCGATCTCGACTCGTGGGGACACTTTTCTCATTTACACCGTAAAAATCCGGTTGTTGGTTAGGGGTTAGGAGTTAGGGTTAGGGTTTAGGGTAAGTTTTGTAATTTAAAAAACAAACTCTAAAAATCGTCTGTAAACAATTAACCGGATTTTGATGGTGTAAATGGAAAAATGTCCCCACGAATCGAAATCGGAAAAGGGGTGCCTTAAGGTCATATGTTTCAATTAACTTACAATGAAGGAGAAACAGTAGGCATAAAATAAACCTAAAAGGTTTGATGTGCCGTTAAAATCAAATTGAAAACTCTTAAACTAGATACCAAACCAATTTAATTATTCAACATGTCATACCGTAATTACAAATAATTGAAAACTTTACTGTCTGCAACTGTCATGCATACTAAGTGTCCTTTGCAGTCGTCTTTTCAGACACATCAGCAGGTATGTGCCTTGCGAATGTTTGTGGAGACTAAACCGAACATTGAAGAGTCCTTCAGAAAGCCAAACCTAACGTAGCGAGAGTTAGATAGGGTCCGTAGTCGATAGGAAGTCACGCAAACGAAAACCGTCTACACTCAACGCCATCTTGTCTCGTGGGAAACAGCAGATTATGTTGTTGTTGTTTGTTTTTTTTTTCATTGTACAGAAGACACAACTCGATAATACGGACAAGATAAAGCGCGTGGCCAAGTAGGGAAATTCTAATGAGTGTCTTCACAGTAACTTTCGAGGACACGCAGATGGACTCGTCAAAACAAGTAACAATCGGAGGTTATTTCCTAGTTGAGTAACATGAATGACCCAGAAAAAACAGAACCCAAATTATTTATTTTCCGATTAAACTAACCCTAAACCTCAACCCTAACCCTAAACCTAAGTGTATTTTGGCAATATTTTTTCTTTTATACAAGTTTTGTTGAACTGTACAGACAATTCCTGTCGGACAAGTTTTTCGTTGATCTGTTCCAAATTTCGGGCCATATTTATGGTGTCGGGGTGTAACTGGTATAACAGTCCCCAAAGGTTTCAAAACGAGCGCTTTCGTCAAACTGTATTGCCGAAAGCGCAGGTTTTGAAACATTTGGTGGACTGTTACACCAGTTACACCCGACACCAAAAAGATGGCTCGAAAATTGGAACGGATCAACGAAAAACTTGTCCGACAGGAATATATATATATATATATATATATATATATATATATAAATACATATGTATATGATATATATAATCATTTGTATTATAGATAATACCATATAATACTATGATTATATATATATATATATATATATATATATATATATATATATTATTATAATGGAGATTGTGGGTTTGTCTGTCTGTAACCGAAACTATATTACTATACAAGTCACAATTCCCTTTGCTTTTTACATCACATTCTCCATGAATTTATTTCTATTTAAACCTTAATTATTAATAAAATTGTTCTTCATTAAGACTGTTGACCATATCTACATAGTATTTATCGCGTACCCCACTTGTACGGGTCAGGCACAAAGTCCCTATTAACGTGGGACCACCCACAAGCCGAAGCTCATGGAGTGGCAGGTGAAAAATTGCGTCGATCCCGTCGGCATTCCCCCTGAAGGGGGCGCCTCAGGCGCTGGGCAATAAACCCAGCCCTGCCCCATTAAATCGAGGGGGCAGGTGTTGCATGGGGGGATGGCCCCCTGGGATCGACGCTGTTAATTATATCAATGGTCCAGAGGCCGAAGCCACTGTTGACCATATCTACATACTAACAACATGCAATTGTATTTATATATACAACAAAATATCGGTTTACAGTGTGAACGGGAAGGCTAATTTGCATATTGATATTAGAAATTTGATTTTAATAAATATATGCTTAGTATTATTGATTTCTAATTGTTTGGTTTTACCTTATTGAATATGAGCAAAAATCTCGGGATAAATCTTAAAAGAAATCCATTAGCAAGAAGAAATAACTACAATTTTATTCTTTATTTCCTATTTTAATTAAATAGTTAAATTAGGAAAATTTACCAATGAAGGAAGGGAGTAATGGAAAATGATGGAAGAGTTAGTTTCAAAGTTGTTCTATTTTACAATCATACCCCCTCTGTTACTAATCTTTTTATCTGCATTCTTATTCAGTTTCATTAGCCTTTCTAATTTAATATGATATATTATTATATCAAAACTTAAATACTTGCACCCGGAGGGTGCATATATTTGCTAGTTATTATAATGGAGATTGTGGGTTTGTCTGTCTGTAACCGAAACTATATTACTATACAAATCACAATTACCTTTGTTATTGACATCACATACTCCATGATTTTATTTTTATTTATTAATTATTAATAAAATTGTTTAAATGATTAAGACTGTTGACCATATCTACATACTAATAACATGCAATTGTATTTATATATACAACAAAATAGTGGATTACAGTGTGAATGGGAAGGCTAATTTGCATATTGATCTTAAAAATTGCATTTTAATAAATATATGCTTAGTATTATTGATTTCTAATTGTTTGGTTTTATCTTATTAAATATGAGCAAATCTAAATGAATAAGTGCAAAAATCTCGGGGATAAATCTTAAAAGAAATCAATTAACAAGAAGAAATAACTAATTTTATTCTTTACTTCCTATTTTAACTGAATAGTTAAATTAGGAAAATTTACCAAAGAAAGACGGGAGTAATGGAAAATGATGGAAGAGTTAGTGTCAAAGTTGTTCTATTTTTCAATTATATCCCCTCTGTTCCAAATCTTTTTATCTTAATTTTTATTCAGTTTCATTAACCTTTCTATTTCAATATGATATTTTATTATATTAAAACTTAAATACTTGCACCCGGAGGGTGCATATATTTGGTAGTATATATATATATATATATATATATATAAATTGTTTTATATATATATATATATATATATATATATATAACATTTGTTTTATATATATATATATATATATATATATACACAAAGCATATGTATATTATACACACACACACAAATATATATATATATATATATATATATATATATATTATTATATATAGATAGATAGATAGATAGATACATTTGTACATTATATTATTATATATATATATATATATATTATATTATATATATTATATATAGATTATATACAAAAGCATTCGTATATATTAAATATATATAACAGCATTTGTATATTACATATATATTATATAAATACCTTTCCTCTATTCTTCCCTCGTTGCTTGAGATACTTCAGTTTTAGATATTTTCATTCACTATTTGATACCCCCTGCCTGTGAGAATAAGGTAACTCAGTTTCAGTCGGAGATTTCATGGTGGCGTCCGTCAAAAAGGACAAAGAGAATGGCATTGCAAGCGGTAGCAGCAGGTAATATCGACCTCTTTCTTTATGCAACAAGCTTTTATATGTGAATATAATGGTTTATGGTACAGAAAACCTTATAACATAGTTCGCCTTTCTTGCATTGACGTAAAGGAAACATATCTTTTAATTATCATTCATAATGCATATGATCATCATCATGTCGCGCAGGCAGTACGGATATCCATGACAATCTCTCGCCAACCTTCCCTATCATTCATCGCCCCAGGGAGTTCTTCCTTTCTGCAGCCAGCATCTTTACATAGCTGGTCAATGTAGGTCCTTGCTGGGCGACTCACACTGGCATGTCCGGGTGTTGGCTTCCACAGGAGAACATCGCTTATGAGTTCGTCCTTGCTTCTCCAGCAGTGCCCTGCATGCCTAATCCGTCTCACTCGGATGGTCTGTGAGATTGGGGGCAGGTGATCATACAGCTGCTACCTTGTGGGATGCTGTTTCCACGACTTGTTCAATACTGCTCGCAGCATTCTTTTGCAGCTCCCATCTAGCTCATTCTCGAGGCGCCTCGTTAGGGTCCAGGTGGTGCAGCCATACAGCAGTACTGATATGACTACAGCCTGGAAGAGATGTCGCTTTAGCTTGTCAGTGAGATCAGATTTCCATATGACAGACAATTTTTTCGTGGCCATCCATGCCTTTCCTATTCGTGTATTAATATCGTTATCTGTGGATGAGATATTACTACCTAGGTATGTGAATTAACATACTGAATGTCAATGGAGATTTTGCCCCGAGTATAGCATATGCAGTGATGTTGATAGCTTTTTAATTTACTGCGTCCTGAGACGCACATATTTATAAAGTTTTTAAATGCCATCCTTGGCCAGTTGAAAAGGGCTTAAAGAAAGTCCTGTGTTATGGAATCCTTTGGTGAACGTAGAAGTCCTATCCTGCGTATTGGTAAAGGTCCAGTGTTTTAATCCTATGTCCGTCATCAAAAATGCCAGTGTAATTATGACCAGTATGGTCGGTTACGTATTGTATCAACCTCAGAGTACTGCCAGTGATTGGCCAAGAGTTAGATCACATAATTCCGGCCTAGTCTCTAAGTAAGAGCGGGTATCTAGCACACACCTTATATCGAGAAAATTCTCAACACCAATGAATCCCCGGTAAAAATTATGGGTCCCATATTTCTTAATAGATTGTAGGGTTTTTATTTGTGATCTGGGGAAACAACTAACGCAGTCTAACTCCTACATTGTAACCTATCCTCTGTAATCCGTTTCTAAGAAACTAATGAAATGTATTTACAGTTAGCTTGAAATGGCAAGAGAAGAAAAACGAAAAACACTGGGACGCACGGATACGATTTTACTGCGTCTTTTTAGATTTTTTGCGTCAGGGTCGCAGGGCGGTACCTGTCAGTATCTCTGCATGTGCATAGGACTGGGATACTGTTGATACATCTTCTATTTTTTTTTGTCGGTTGGTTGGTTGGATTTTACGGCATAAAATGGATTTTAGGGCATATCATTCCTCAGGTTATCATATACCAAAGACAATTTGTCATTTATTTTTGTTACTTATTTAAATGAATTTTAACGTCATTCAAAAAATAAATTAAAACCCATTTTAAAACATGATCCTACCGGGTACTACCACTCCGGTCCAAGGTGGACCTGAGAGTAATTGCAATGAAAGGCTACTCCATATACCCGAGCTCCAGAATTGGAACCTCACCACCAGATGCTGTTAAACGTCATATCCAGGATACTAATGCCCTCAGTACACATATGATAAAAATGGTTGCAGGTTTGCCGTAAGAACAATACGGTGGGTACAATCATAGGGCTTGACGTGAGCAGCCGATTGATCAGAGATAATCCCTCTAGACCCTTTAGGAGGAATGCCGACGGGATCGACGCAATTTTTGTTCGCCCACGTAAAAATGAGACCTTTCTGTCCAGCCCATACAAGTGGGCTATGAGGCAAATACATCCCCCCAGGCAATAACTGCCCCCTTGATTTAAAGTGACAGGGCTGGGTTTATTGCCCAGCGCCTGAGGCGCCCTGCTTGAGGGGGAATGCCGACGGATTCACGCAATATTTTACACACCACCCATGAGCTTCAGTTTGTGGGTGGTCCCACGTTAATAGGGCCTTGTGCCTAAACCGTACAAGAGGGGTACGAGGTAATTAAAATAAACTGTAGATAAAGCGAACAGTAATAATAATGTAAAACAATTTTATTAATAATTGAGATTTAAATAAAAATAAAATCATGGAGAATGTGACGTAAATAACAAAGGGAATTGTGACTTGAGTAGTGATATAGTTTCGGTTACAGACAGACTTCATGTTTATTGTAATCCACTGGGATGCAACGGTTATTAGGTGGCATGTTTTAATTATGTTTTACTGCCTCAAAAGATATCAGGTCTTTTGACCGAGATTGTGTGATTCACTTTTATTCTAATGTCTCGGAGATTTTTTGTACGAGTCGATTTTTTAGGAGATATTCTGGTCAGTGCATTTCCTTATTATTATTAATAATTGTTTTATCCGGATCATCAACTTTAATCTCTTCGCTGATTATAACAATTTGCAGCTTGAAATTACAGTTTAAAGTTAATTAAAAAGAGCTCCAAGCCAAAACAAACATGAACAAAACCCACCTGCAGGGAAGAGTTTGAAATATTGAAAAGCTTCTCATGATGGCAAAAGTAAATTGAAATTAATTCCCAATTTCATATTAATACATATTTTAATGACCACTTCCTGAATATTGCTTTATTATTATTATTATTTGAGTTTTCACATCAGTGTTAGCTGATGGTCTTTCACTGGAGTCTGAGTGACAGCAAGTCTCCTCAGGTCTCCAAGACTCTTCTGAGTATTCTGGCAGATTGCAGCAGTGCAGTGTTCTGAATGGTTTCAATCCTTCCTCTGATATCCAAACTTTCCAAACCCTTTTCTAATCCTTTTGGGACTGTTCCAAGTGCACCAACTACAATTGGTATCACTTTCACTTTCATATTCCATAACTTTTTCAGTTCTCTGGCAAGGTCCAGATATTTGTCAATTTTTTCATTTTCCTTTAACTTCACCCTGTGATCCGCTGGCACTGCAAAATCCACCAGTTGACAAGTTTTTTTTTTTTGTTAATCAACACTAGGTCTGGTCTTCTTGCTGGGATAAGGTGATCCGTTTTAATTTCAAAGTCCAGAGAATTTTGTGCGTTTCGTTCTCAAGAACAGATTCTGGTTTATGCATATACCATTTTGTTGTGTGGTCAAATTTAATTTCTTGCATAATTCCCAGTGGATCACCTTCCAACCCAGTCGTGTCTAGTTTTGTATTCTCGTTGTGCTAGTTTGCTACATTCGCAGAGTATATGGTTAACAGTCTCATCTCTATTACTGCAAAGTCTACATTTACTATTTTGTTGGGTCTTATCAATTTTCGCTTTGATGTAGTTTGTCCTTATGGCATTATTTTGTGCAGCAATTATAAGTGATTCTGTTTCTCTTTTGAGGTTTCCCTTTCTTAACCCTTATTATTATTATTATTATTTTAACACCTTCCGTAGCCGGTGGTTCACTGGAGGCTGAGAGACAGCAAGTCTCCTCAGGTCTCCAGGACTCTTCTGACTAATCTAATCGACCTTAACAGTCCTGTAGTTTGGATGGTCTCGATTCTTCTTCAGATTTCTAATTCACCCAAATTATTTTCCAAAGCTTTGGGGACCGCTCCGAAGGCACCAATTACAATTAGTACGACCTTCACATTATTATTATTATTATTATTATTATTATTAGTGCTGTTCATCCCAGTCTCCAAACCTCCATAACTGGAACCTCACCATCAGATAGAGTTTAACATCATTCCCCGGACATGTAGACCCTCAGCCACTGCCTTCTAGCACATATATGATAAAAAGGGTTGGGCAATTATATGGCAATAAGGTTGGGACAATCATATAGGTGCGAGGGCTTGACGTGACCAGCCGATTGATCGAAATGGGCCTCTCCAACCGTCCGTTTAGCGCAAGTAATGACCAAAGTGGAGTGTTGCAGGTTATGGACAGCTCAGCCACCTGGGTTCCATCCTTAACCATCACGGGTCGCCACCCACGCCCAACAGTAAACAGTAAATCATAAACTACCTATGTAGGTTTCACCTTCCGGATCATCAGGATAATTCTGTCCGTCTATTTCTTAGATATAAAAAAATAAATATGAAAAATAATCTCTCTCGCGTTTTTATTTTCTCCTTTTCATCTTTTTATTATGTTGAAATAGATTAACGTTATCGCTTCCGCGCGATTACTCTGCCTATCTCTATCTTTTACCTACTCTTTCTTTCTTTCTTTCTTTCTTTATTATTATATTTTTCTATGTACCATGCCCCTTTCTTCCCTTTATAATAAAAACGGAATTTTTCTTTTCTTTATTTAGATGAGGTGACAAAACTCATAAGAAGAAAAAGTTCGGTGGATAACTGACACCATTAGGGGAGTCTTACCCCTCTGCAGAGGTGCAGTCGGTGTATTTATATGAAGAACAGCGGCAGGAAAAAGGTTAATTAAAACATCAAAACTTAGTTGCAGATCGATAGGAATTACTAAGTACAAACAAATCGATATTCCGAGATATCACCAAACAATGATTCCTGGAACTATTCAGATTATTGAAAGGAATACACATGACAATAAACGATTTGTCTTTAAACAAAAATATGATTCCAATATATACATATATATATATATATATATATATATATATATATATATATATATATATATATATATATATTCTCACAATGAATATGACGTACGTAGATGTATTTACTTATGAAGTAAGGTTGGTGCATTTTGAAAAAAAAAAAAGAATCTTTTTAAATTTATCTTAAAATAAACTGATACACAAGGGAAATAACTGCACGCATCAACTTCGTTCTGGGCCAGATATATCCTTATAAAGGTTATTTTTAACGTGTGTCAGTCTATATGAGCGTGATTACTTAATTCAGTATGCGCACAAGCGTATAGATCTTACCGATGATGTAACACTTATGTACACACAAACACACACACACACATATATATATATTTATATGATATATATAGGTATATATGTGCACGCGCGTGTAGTTTGCAATTGAATATTCATGCACGCGCCCCCTCCATATATATATATATGAGAAGTAAACAAACAAACAATGTGTTTGATATGGCCTAAGCCGACAATTTTTGGGAGAATAATTCTTAATTGAAGTCATACCTAATTTTGAAAATTAATTAATTCATAATTAATGAATTAGGCGGGCATGTTCAAATGCAAGGCTAAACAAATTGGGAAAAAGTCAATCTTTGTATGTACATTTCGGCCTATTATGCCTTATCAGCAGAGTTATATATATATATATATATATATATATATATATAATATATACACATGTACACATGTATATATAATATATATGTATGTATATGTGCGTGTCGTTTGGGATTGAATATTTATGCACGGACAGAACCCCCCCCATATATATATATATATATATATGTATTTTGGTAGAATTTTTTTCTTTTAAACATGTGTTAAACTGTACAGAAAATTCTTGTCAGACGAGTTTTTGTTCGATCCTTTCTAATTTTCTGGCCATCATTCTGGCGTCAGAGTGGAACTGGTGTAGCAGTCCACCAAAAGTTTCATTACGAGCGCTTTCGGCAATTCGATTTGCCATCTTCAGGTAGGAAACCGATGGTATGTTCCATGTCTCGTTTTTAAGGAAAACGAGCAGTATATATATATATATATATATATATATATATATATATATAATCATTATAGGAAAGGAATTGGAGACCAGATTTCAAATCCTAGACGAGGCTGTGTGCACTTCACATAGCGCTAATACCATTGGGAATGCATCCAACTATTCTCCCTCCCGCAATGGGTAAATAGTAGGGCAGAATGGCTCTTTATCTTGGTTAGGTAACCAATCTCGGAGAAGGAAAACTGACTTCAAACCTGTTAAACTCCACTTGAGAAATTGACCATGTGTTGCATCCTGGTTGTGCGGAAAGTTGTTTGCTTATATTGTTTTACGGCATGTCAACCCTTTCGGGTCATTTAATGCCGATTAAAGTCATTTAGATATCAGATCGTTTACAGTACATACTGTTGCTTAAATAGTTGCGCTTAACTGTTGGTAAATCTATATGGGTAAATAGTAGATAAGACTAGTTTATTTGGGCTTACTTAGGCAACTAGTCACAGAGAAGGAAAAACGGTGGATTCAAACCAGCTTTATCCCGCTTACAAAGTTAAGTGGGGAGAAGCTTTCTGTGATTGGATATACTAATCACGTGATAAGCCCAGATTTTGGCGCAAAATACCAAAACCGGCAGACGGATTTCGGACCAGCTCCGACGAGACATCGAATTGATGTTCTTTCCAAGAAATCACTAAGATATCAGATATCTTCACCATCACACCGGTAAGTCCCTCAAACTTAACTCTGTACACTGGAATGACGTTATACTGTCACTCATTATTTTATTTGTTCTTTAATAAATTGTTTTAATCAAACTAAGTTTCTATTCATTTATTTGTTGCTGTTAGCCTTAGAATTAAATGCTATACTAACAAAATAGAGGAAATGGGTGAATTCAACTCTGCTTACAAATTGAACTTGTGACATAACCCTTTTAGCCAAATATACTATTCTCCGATGGATTGTTATATATATATATATATATATATATATATTTTATGTTGAAGAGGGGACTGAACGCCGATATCGGTATACTCCGTTAATACAAATATTTTACAGAAGCTGCCGCTTTCAATAACAACAAAGACAAAGGATCCGTTGAACAGAAGTGACATTCATTTGAAAAAGGGAATCTAACGAGATCGAACATTGATGATAACAAATAATAAAAAATAAGTGAATCCAGTACTCCATAACATCGAGTTCATTCATTTATTTTTAAATGCTTCATAATAACGCCCAACTTCAACATGTATATATATATATATATATAATATATATATATATATATATATATATATATATATACCGAGAGAAGCATACGGAGACCCCGAAAATACAACACACACACACACACACACACACACATATAAATACAAAGCAAAGAAAATTGTCTGAAAAATAAATAGAATGCCTGTGTTGTTCTATATTTTTTAAAGAGTAATCAATAACCTGTTTTTTTTAATTTAGAGAGCGAGGTGGTTCAACTGTGTCAAATTTCTAGATGTGGAGGATAACAATACGTCTAGAAAACCTCATTTTTTAAGTTCAGCAGCGTTAAATGAAATAAAATAAAACGTTTTCAATCAATCTGTGAGGCTTCAGAATAATTATTTGGCCGAACTAACGACGCTCCGATTGTTAGTATGTGTTAGGCTATAATGAAAGCGCATTTTCATTAGATGTAAGTAAATGCTGGAAATGGAAAGAAAAAATCATGGGTAGCGGTTAGACTTGACATTTATTTGATACTTCTTGAAATAAATCACGGCTGAAAAAACTCTGATTTATCGCCATTTTGGATAAACGCGAAAATAAAATGCCCAACAAGTGACCGAGTTTTAGCGTGACCGGGTTTTGAGAAAAAAAAAAAAAAAAAAAAAAAAAGAAAAATTTTGTAAGACGCGAGAGACAACTGAGAAACTGTATTATTCGCGCACTATTCGTCGCCATCTTAGCAAGAGTTATTTGATTTGAAGCTGTTTTTCGCGCCTTTTTTTTTGAAAGGACAGTTTAGACATTGCGAACAAAAAAGAAAAATTTAATTTTCTATTTCTGAGATACTTCTTTTTTCACATCGACTCGAATGATCCCAATTTTATCCTCCAAAGACCACGCTTTTCATTCTAACTATTAATAGACGCCTCGTGAAATTTATGAATTCATCCAATGCATCTGCAACGGACAGAATATGGCACAAGGTTAATATGTAAGCGGATTATTCACTCTTTTCCTTCTCCTAGACCAGGGGGTCACCAACCTACGGTTCGCGGTTTGGATCCGTTCCGCAAAAGCATTTTATCAGACCCGCTGACGGTATTTGAATGTTGCGTTCTTTGATAATGTTTTGAAAATAAATATGTTGGTTAAATTTGTTTTTGTGCATCTTATGCCACTCATCCATGAATATAACATGAAAAGATACATTTTGTTTTACATAAATTTCTCGGAGTTTTCGTTTTGGCTAGCAAGTATTGAACAAAATAATGTGGTCCGCGCTCGTTATTTTTTCAATTATCCGGCCCACCGTGACAAAGAAATTTGGTGATCCCTGTCTTAGGCTGATAGTCTGATCAAGGTCAAAGAAACCAGTCTTATCTACTATTACTTCCGCACTAGTTACCTAGCACAAAAAAACATTCGCAGGCACATACCTTTGGTTGTGCCTCAAAGACATATGATATATTGATATGTTTACTTAAGAGCTATTGCAAATAGTTCAATATGTAAAAAGCATAATTATCTTGACCTATATGAGCCAGGCACTATCTACCATATATATATATATATATATATATATATATATATATATATATATATATAATGAAATAAATATATAAAGGTATTACATATCTATTTATTTGATGGCAATAGAACAGTCCAAACCTTAGGTTTCATACATGCAAAATCGCATGCATTCATCAGGTGACGTTGAAAATTG
The DNA here is from genome assembly GCA_023376005.1 of Doryteuthis pealeii. Classification (NCBI taxonomy): domain Eukaryota; kingdom Metazoa; phylum Mollusca; class Cephalopoda; order Myopsida; family Loliginidae; genus Doryteuthis; species Doryteuthis pealeii. Next base: position 73,282,929 of record CM042165.1, read on the forward strand.
AAAAAATCAAAAAATTCAAAAGGTTTTTACGGGCATAAGATGTTTATGATTAGATGAAGTGATATGCGTATGTATTTAGTGTATTAGGGAATACGTATGTGTGTTAATGGACAGTGCAAAGGATGTGTATACAAATCGGTGGGTTCCACACACATTCACATTGATTTACTAGTGTGCAACGACTGAACAATACTGAAGTGTGAGCATTTGTATTCGCATGAATATGTGTGCGTGGGTGTGTGTATTTTGTTGGAGGAATGTTGACATAGGAAAAATGGGTACTGTATATATTATATAATAGCTCTATTCTTTATATCGAACACTCTCCTAATTCTACTGCAATGTGGCGCACCATTCCAGTGAAAGCTGAAGCGGTGACTATCCCAGACTATATATATATATATAAAGCCCAAAGTATCAGAAACTACCTACCTTCACCTTACGGATCATCAGGATAATTCTGTCCGACTATTTCTTAGATATAAAAAAATTAAATGAAAATAATCTCTCACGTTTTTCTTTCCTCCTTTTCATCTTTTTATTATGTTGAAATAGATTAACGTTATCACTTCCGCGCGATTACTCTCCCTATCTCTATATTTTCCCTACTCTTTCTTTCTTTCTTTATTATCATATTTTTCTGTGTACCATGTCCCTTTCTTCCCTTTATTTCTTTATAATAAAAAACGGAATTTTTATTTACTTTATTTAGATGAGGTGACGAAACTCATACGATGAAAAAATTCGGCAAAAATAACTGACACCAGATAATCAGGATTGACATTTTTGCATTTCATCTTGAACGATTCGGGCTGTTTCAATTTTAACCAGAGCGTGTTGCAAGATGATAATATATATATATATGTGTGTGTGTGTCGTATGTACTCGTGTGGTATGTACTCGTGTGATCTCAACCTCTACCTGAGTAATAATTTAAACTTCAAACATAATTAGAAGTTCGGGAAGAAGTCATAGGGTTTTTAAAAAAGAAAAAAATATTTTACATATTTTAATTATCTAGCTGCCTAAAATGAAGGAATCGACCCCTACGCGAGGACATATAATTGCAGATAATATCGATGATGGAAAATGAAATGAAACTGAAACCCCTTAAAAGATGAATAATCATGATATTTCGGACTGTAGTCCTCATCTTTATTGTGTATGAACTCAACTGTAACCTAGGGCCCTTATTTTAAGTGTATTTATTTATTTATTATTGTAATTACCTTAAAATAAGTAATCTTCGGACGGTTACCAATGAAGATGATTTAATGTGAAATATAGTTATTCATATTAAGCCTCATCTCATAAATACACACACAAATCTTATTATAATGGAGATTGTGTGTCTCTCTGTCTGTAACCGAAACGATATTACTATACAAATCACAATTCCCTTCGTTATTTACATCATATTCTCCATGATTTTATTTTTTATTTAAACCTCGATTATTAATAAAATTGTTTTACATCCTTAAGACTGTTGACCATATCTACATACTAATAACATGCAATTGTATTTAAATATACAACAAAATAGCGGTTTACAGTATGAATGGGAAGGCTAATTTGCATATTGATATTAAAAAATTGATTTTAATAAATATATGCTTATTATTATTGATTTCAAATTGTTTTTTTTTCTTATTGAATATGAGCATCAATCTCGGGGATAAATCTTAAAAGAAATTCATTAACAAGAATAAATAACTGTAATTGTATTCTTTACTTCCTATTTTAACTAAATAGTTAAATTAGGAAAATTTACCAATGAAAGACGGGAGTAAGGGAAAATGATGGAAGAGTTAGTTTCAAAGTTGTTCTACTTTTCGATTATACCCCCTCTGTTGCAAATGTTTTTATCTGCATTCTTATTTATATTCATTAGCCTTTCTAATTTAATATGATATTTTATTATATCAAAACTTAAATACTTGCACCCGGGGGTGCATATATTTACTAGTACCCTTAATAGATGATGCAGATTTTGACTTGAGTACACTAGCTCAGTCGGTAGAACTTTCGGTTAGAAACCACAAGGTTCCTAGTTCGAAACCGGCCCTCGCCAACTCAGCGTATGAGTAGGATAGGGATATGTGCGGTAAAGGAGCTGATGGTAGGTGTGGCGTTCCACCTCAGACGCAAACACAATCTTTTTGGTCTAGCGATAGTGAAAAGGGGATAGACTCCCTCGCTGATTGGCTGATATCGACTTTAGGCCACCCCAACGACTTTACTTTTATTTTGTCAAGTGGTGGCAGCATGTTTCAAACAGGACCATCCTGGAGAGAACTGGCCTCCCTGGTATGTAAGATATACTTGTCCAGCGCAACCTGAGATGGGCTGGCCACTTAAACAGACTTGGGGATAACAGACTGCCAAAGCCGATTCTGCAGTCTCAATTGAGACAGGGATCACGTGGAATCGGTAGACCAAAGCTCAGGTAAAAAGACAACATCAATAGAAACCTGGAGGATTTGATCATCCACATTGGCAAGACACAACCAGAGATCAAATCGAGCGGGGAAAGTAGATTCGTATCATTTCATCATCGGTTTTGTTTTGTTTTACGGCATATCAACCTCGGTGGGTCATTCAATGCCGACAAAATTGTGAAATAAATTCATTCTTAATGCATAATACAATTTTGTTTATAAACTCATGTTTTTCTATTCAACCCATAGATGGGACCCTAACAGGTACTACCACTCCGGGTTTAGAGTGGATCAGGGAGCAATGGTGATGAAGGGGTACTCCACATTTCCCAAACCTCCAGAACTGGAACCTCATCATTAGATAGAGTTTAACGTCATTCCCAGGACATGTAGACCCTCAGCCACCGCCTTCTAGCACCCACGTTATAAAAAGAGTTGGGGCTTTCTATAAGAGCAATAGGGTTGGAGCAATCATATAGGCGCTAGGGCTTGACGTGACCAGCCGATTGATCGGAGGGGGCCTTTCCGACCGCCTGTCTAGCCCTAGAAAAGCCTAAAGTGGAATATTGCAAGTCATGGACTGCTCAACCACCTGGGTTCTATCCTTAAGCATCACGGGTCGCCACCCACAGCCAACAGGGGGCCCATTGGGGGAGTTTTACCACTCTGCAGAGGTGCAGTTAGTACATTCTAACGCCCCACCGACAGGGCGGAGTCATCATCGGATACGATGAACATCAAGTAACAATAATAATAAAACAGTTTGTGAATCCCCTGGTGTTTTTGGTGTAGAATCATCTACTGCAGGATGGTATTGACCATTTTTGCTACAGTTTACACGATAGAAAATAATGTAGTTTTAAATGACAAGACCTACCGACAAACACATTCAGTTGGCAATGCCTGCACGCATTGAACTGCACATATAATAATGTTTTCTATCGCACCAATATTACCTGCACATTTAGTCTTGATTAAATTGAAATATCTCCAGGATTTTCAAATTGTATATATGTGTGTGTGTGTGTATATATATATGTGTGTGTGTGTGTGTGTTGTGGTGGAGATATGAGGAACAAAAGAACAAAAACTTATTCCTCACATTCCACCACATTCTGTCGGATTCACTCCAATCTCTTTACACACACACACACACACATATATATAATATATATATATATATATATATATATATATATATATAAAATGGACTCTCTCGTCGATTTTTGACACATGTGTTCATTCAGTCAACAACCAACACAGTGTTTTGTTTATAGTGGTGAAGGCTTGTGTTGGACCATTCCGCACTTTCTGGCACAGACGATAGGAAAGAATTGGTGCACAAGGAATGCCACATAACCCAATCAACGACTGACCTCAGGAATTTTGAATTTCTTAAGCGGAGTTTAACAGGTTTGAATTCAGAGTTTTCCTTCTCCTAGACTGGTTACCTACCATGCTTAAAGAGCCCAGTCTGCCCTTCTATTTCACCATAGCTGAGGGCAGAATATATATATATATATATATATATATATATATAACGGGGGGACTCGTAATTTTCGAACCCCCCCCCCTTGTGAGTTGTAAGTTTCTTATTTTACGAATTCTTTTGTCCTATTGAGAAAAAATCCTTTTTCTCATTGCTTTCTGACTATTCGTTTTCTACAAACAAAACAAAACAAAACTACATTACCATCTTTCAATGTAATTTTTTCTCTGAGGAGCATTGAACGAAAAAAAAGAAAATCATTTCCGATTTTAAATCTAACTAGGGTACTTTTTTTCTTTTTTAGAATAAACAAACAATTTATTTTACAACATGCATATGCTTTTACGCGTCCTTTTTAAATTCAGTACTGCTAATAAACTATATATATATATATATATATATATAAACACACATACACATATGTGTGTCCGTATGTGTGTGTGAGTGTGTATGTATGTGTAGTTCTAATTCTAATTATATTTTAGGAGTTTAATATTTCTAATTTATAGTTTTCGCATTTCTTTTCAGTATATCTCATACTTAAAGATAATAATTATATTTTATAACGTTAAGCCATTTAATATACTTAAAAAAATGTTTTTACCTGTGAGATGGTAGGAGGTTTATATAGCAGGCTGGGATGTTCCATTGTTCAACTTGGGCAAGTCTATTCTCTGGGTTCTGATTGGCTGCTGGTTTTAGCGTGGATATTTTGATCAATATATACTCATCACATGACTATATAATAGGACTGTGAATTATAAATCTATACATATATAAAGGGCAGTGTGTATGTATGTATGTCCGGAGGAAACTAAGAAGATAAAACAATTAATGGTAAAGTAAATATATATACACATTCACTATCACCAGATCTTTGCTTTTTAACAAAAATAATGAAGATTTGATTTATATTCATGAATAGGAAGCGCGTGGTGTAATTGTTAAAGTCATGGGAAATGGACTCGTCGCCCCGAGTTCAAATCCTAGACGTGGTAATTGCATTTGACTTAGCGCTAATACCCATGGGAAAGGTATGAATCTACTACTCTCCCTCCAGCTATGGGTAAATAGCAGGACACACTGAGTTCTTTAACCATGGCTAGGTAACCAGTCTAGGAGAAGGAAAACTCTGAATTCAAACCTGTTGAACTCCGCTTAAGAAATTGACCTTGTGTCGTATCCTGCTCGTGCGGAGGAGTTGGTGTGTGTGTGTGTATATATATATATATATATATATATTCATGAAGATAATAAAAAAAAAAATTATGTGATAACAGCATGGTATTTTTGGGCATTTAGTATTTTAAAGAGGAGACATTATTTTTTTTTTTTTTCAGGGTGTCTGTATCAACGTAAGATCTTTTTTACGTAAGGAATTTAATGGGGCCTCCTGCAAGGATCCAACTCGCGATTCAACAATGAAAGAACTTTCAAAACGTCAGAAGTTAGTACAATCTGGAGAACTCAATTTCGATTCGTAAAATTTCTTAAAAGCAATTTCGCATTAATAATGTGGTTGAAGAAAATTGAAAATTTGGTGCAGATAATATTGACTCAGTAATCAGACTTATCTCTAGATATTGTTATCGAAGCGGGTGAATTATCAGTGGGTTTGTTCCTGTTCACTCACCCCCCCCCGTAGGAAACCCTATATGCAAAGATGCTCGGAGCCATCAAATCAGGTGAAATTAATGCCTCGTTGCGATTATAGAAATCTATGCATAAAACTTGCTTCTTAATGTAAGTATATTTGAAAGTTAGACGCAGATACACTCAGATTCAGAATTAAAGTACGAGATGATCGGTTGGCGAGAAAGGGTTTTGGGAATACATGCTGACATGCGTGTGATGATGATGATGATGAGGATGATGAAGAAAAATAGATTCTATAAATTGCAGACTTTAAAACTGCTAATGATGATTTCTGCTTCTCCTGGAGATATGAACATTCACATTTTCTTTTCTTTTTTCATATTAAAAGACTAGCTTAAAAGCTGCCCCACCAGGCGGCAATAAAGCTAGCTTTTGTTGGCGGACACTTCTTTTTATGATGTATTTTGCTGCAGTATATGACAGGCAACTACAAACAATTATTTATATTTCACTGATTTTTACAATTAATTCCAATTAGTATTTTTTTTATTTTCGGACTATTGTCCTCATCTTTATTATTTGCACTACGTTTATTTACATAGTTATTAGCAATTCTATGGCGAATCGAGCTCTGTCGCTGGGGCTTTAGAATACACTGACTGCACTCCGCAAGGGTTAAGACCCCTCCTCCAAATGGGGCCACTTGTTGGTCGTGAGTGGCGACCTGTGATGCCTAAGAACAGAATCTTGGTGGATGAGCGGTCTATAACACACCCCACTTTGGCCCTTACTTAGGCTTGACGGGCGGTCGGAGAGGCCCCCTCACCCTCCAATCAATCGGCTGGTCACGTCAAGCCCTAGCACATATATGATTGTCCCAACCCTATTGTCCTCATAGCAAGCCCCAACCGTTTTATCATATGGGTGCTAGAAGGTGGTGGCTGAGGGTCTTTATATCCTGGGAAGGATGTTAAACTCTGATTGTGATATTCTAATTCTCGAGGTCTGGGGAATGTGGAGCACCCCTTCATCACCATTGCTCCCAGGTCTCTCTGACCCGGAGTGGTAGTAGCTGTTAGGGTCTCAAATCTAAGGGTTAAATAGAAAAATCTATTTATAAAAAAATTGAGTATCCATTAAGAATGAATTGCTCTCAGGTCCTCTCTGACCCGGAATGGTAGTACCTGTTAGGGTCCCATCTATGGGTTAAATAGAAAAATGTATTTATAAAAAAATTGTGGTTCCTTTCAGAATGAATTTATTTCAAAACTTTGTGGCATTAAATGACCCACTGAGGTTGATTTACCGTAAAAGAAACCAAATCAAACAAAATCAACCTTTTTTAGCTGATGAACTCTCTAACGTGAGTTCGTGTTTCTGTATGATGAATAGTGGCCGAAATTATTTGATCATACAGGATTGTATGAAAAGTTACGACGGACCCATTTTATTTTAGCAGTTTCTGTAACCACCATTTAGTTAAGTAAGTATTTCAGTTTTATCTGAGAATTAATAGATAATATCTAATATAATTAGAGATAAAGCTATGATTTCGTTTGGTTTCTTTGTTTTTAATGGAATATTAACCTTCTTTGATTATCTAATGACAAAGACATAGAAGAACAGTCGTGGTACTATTTGCCTCTCACCCTACTTATGAGTGCTTGACACAAGGACATTTTTATGTGGGCCCACCCACAAGCCGAAGCTCATAGGTGGTAGGCACAAAAATGCATCGATCCGTTGGCATTCCCCCTCAGGGGGGGGCGCCTCAGAAGAACAGTGGTGGTACTATTTATCCCAAAGGTGGGGGATGAGTGAGTTCATTTCGTTCCCAAGGGGATCAGTCCGAAAGTGAACGTAAACGCATAACTGGAGTTCCAACACACTTACTACAATACTATCGCTACAAATCTTTAAAAAACTTTGCTGGCATTAAATGACCCACCGCGGTTGATATGCCGTAAAACGAAACAGAACTATGGCGAATCATCCATTACGGTTCGTCTAGCAAAAGTGTGCATGAGAATTGGAGAATGATATTTGTAGAATATGCTAATGAGATGGAAAACACTGCAAGACACGAATATTAATGACTGCTGCGAGGGAAGGTGTGTCGAGGAGGAGGTGGCTCTTCGAATTGTATTCTATTTTTGCCAAAATAATTTGAGCTGTTCGTGACTTTATGTAATTTCACACACATCGGAGTTGGAAAAGAGGTTGCTGTTACAGTTTTTCATGCGGAATATGTTTAAAAAACACCGACTCGGGGTGTTTGCACTAATACTCCATTGAAAGGCATGAACCAATACCTTGCTCGAGCTATGAGTAAATTACAGAATATGTTGGTTGGAACACACACACACATATATATATATATATATATATATATATATATATATCAATAGATAAGTTATCCACAGACACGTGTTTCGAGGTTTACCTCTCACCAGTGTGGCTACACATTAACAGCTACCCCTGGCGGGTTTGAGACCTGAATGCATTTTCGTTCGCCAAGTCTCCTACACGTGCGGTCAGTAGCGGCTGTCAAATATAGGAGAATATTTAATTGATACATTTCTAAGTTGAAATGAATTCACTATAGTCCTCGAACTTTGTAAACAAAGTGATGGTTAGCTACATGCCAGAACGGTGAATTTTACAATTAAATCCCTTTAGAGAACTCAACAAATTGGGAATATATATATATATATATATATATATATATATTAGTGTTCTCTATAAAGTTTGGTGTAATGATTAGCAAGCTAGACTCGCAGACCATTGTTAGTGAGTTTGATTCTCACTGGGGACCCATATCTCTGACCTTGTACCAGATCTAAGCTAAACTTAGTAAAAAAAATATTAAAAACGTTTGGCATTCAATAACCCACATGATTGATATTTCATTAAACAAACCAAACCAAAATTGTTCCCCACCTATCGCTCAATATGACCTTGAGCCAGACTTAATGAAACAGTAAATGGGACGCCTAAGTTAAATCTCTTACAAACCAAATGCTAAAAAGGTTTGGCATTAATTAACCCAATGGGTTGATATGCCATTAAAAAATAAAACAAAAATGTTCTAGAACCCTATCGCTCAATATGGCCTTGATCCAGCCTTAGTGAAATAGAGTAAATAATTCAATCCCTTACAAATCATATATTAAAAAGGGTGTAATAGCAAGCTAGACACGCAAAACATTGTTAGTGAGTTTGATTCTCACCTGTCTCCCATATTTCTGGCCTTGTGCGACATCTAAGCTAAGTTTAATTAAAAAAAAACTATATTAAAAAGGCTTGGCATTAAATACCCCACAGGGTTGATATGCCATTAAACAAAACAAAACAGAACAAAAATGTTCTCCACCCTATATGGCCTTGGGCCAGCCTTAGTGAAATAGAATAAATATCAATAGATTAATATTCCTTTTTCGCTACTCCTTTTGATCATTTTTCCAATCAATTGTCCTTTAGCATCTCTCTCTCTCTCTTTCTTTCTCTCTCTCTCTCTCTCTCTCTCTCTCTCTCTCTCTCTCCTCTCTTTCTTTCTCTCCCTCTCGTTCTTTCTCTCTCTTTCTCTCACCCCCTCTCTCTCTCTCTGTGTACTTCTTTTGTTTTTACACCTGAAAGACAAAATGCGAGTCAAATCGATCGATATGATGAGAAGAGGCTGTCATTAACCTGCTTCTGTCAAGCCACGTGTGTGCGACGTCACGAAGTGAAAATTACGTCATTCGTTTGCATGCTATATCAGATGAAAGCGATATGTTATCAAGTATCGGGTGAACGAACATCTATTAAATTTTTTCTCATTGTGTCGATACTTAAAACTTTCTATCTATAAATACACGCAAAGAAAAAAAAGAAAAAAAAGAAAAAAATAGTTATCCAGATGTGTAACGTATAGATATTTATTAACTCATTATATATATATATATATATATATATATATATATATATATATATATATATATGGTGATCAGAAAGTAATTACGATTTATCTAATATTATCTATAATATTATGTCATTTTTTTCGTAACTAAGAAAAAGTTCCTGTTAACCAAAAATGCATTAACGCAGAACTACAACACACACACACACACACACACGTGTGTGTCATGTGTGTCTCTCTCCTCTCTATATATATGTGTGTATATATATATATATATATATATATATATATATATATATATATTAACGGAAATGCTGCACACACACACATATATATATATTAACGAAGAAATGCTGTGTGTGTGTGTGTCTATGAATGTATATGTGTATATATATATATATATATATATATATATATTAACGAAGAACAGCTGTACACACACATATACATGTTGGGCGTGTGGTATATATATATATATATATATATATAATATGTATATGTGTGTGTGTGTATATATATATATATATATATATATATATTATGTGTGTGTGTGTGTATATGTCTCTCTCTCTCTCTCTCTATATATATATATATATATATATATATATATATACGTGTGTGTCTGTGTATTCCCAGAAACAAGATATATTGGGTATAAAAATGTCTTCATTACTGGATGACATGTAAGATATCTCCTAATGGTAGGCTTATATATCAATAATTTAGTACACCTACTAAAAGTTGGGTTGATTTACGTCAGCAACGTCACTTCTGTCGAAGATAAGAGTGTATTATTATTATTATTATTATTATTATTATTATTATTATTATTATTATTATTATTATTATTAGCCGCAGCAGCAATAACATTATGTTTTCATCTAGTTGCATAGTTTTTATTTATTTATTTTAACAACAGTGCCAATAAATAAGATCTATGTTTGTTTATATCTACCTAGCTTTAGATTTACTTCGTGATTGTACACAGTATCAAAATGTGAATGTTTATCGTATTGGCTTAGTGAATTAAAACATGCACATAAACTTAACCGTTTTTTTTTCTTTTTCACTTTTAGACCAAAAAATCTACTAAATATTTGTACCTTTCAATGGCTGTCATATTTCTTATAAATCATCGACTAATTCCCGGGAATATTAGTCGGCCATTTTGTTTTTCGTTAGATCGGAATTATTTGGTTTTTGTCTCTTCTTTTCTCATTTTATCTTGATTGTCAGTTTGGCTATAATTTGC
>CM042165.1:73298601-73306101 GCA_023376005.1 Doryteuthis pealeii
AAATACGTTTCTGTTTAATTAATTCTTGGTTGGTTGGTTGGATTTTACGGCATGTCAACCCATTTGGGTCATTTTAGGCCACATACGTTTTTATTATATTAATTCTTGACAGTTGGATTTTACGGCATGTCAACCCATTGGGTTATTTTATGCCGAAGACGTTTTTGTTTTATTAATTGCTGATGGGTTGGTTGCTTGGTTGCTTGGATTGTACGGCATGTCAACCCATTTGGGTCATTTTATGCCAAAGTTCATATTATTCCAACATACAACTTTTGCTGTTTGGGAGAATTTTATATTTTTTAAAAAGTGAAAAATCAACCTACCCTACTGCTCAGCGACTGTGACGCTTTGTTTTTGTTTACATGATAGACTTTAGCAGTTGCAGTAGAAACACTTAAGTGTTTAATTGTAATTTGAGATTGCTGCATTATCTAAGCAGATAAAATATTTTCGAGATTAACAATTTACATGTAGATTGGTATTCGATTTATTTGCGAAAGTTTTAATGAACAACTTCCACTTTAAAACAGCAGAGAAACGATAGAAACAATTATGCAAATATAAGTAAAAAGAAAAAAGAATGTATTTTCTTATTTAATTACAGCAGATAATGACTATTATTCTTAATTAACTGAAGACTCACGGACACATTCCAAAATGATGACAAAAGTCTTGGGTAATTATAATATTTCGGACTGTTGTCCCAATCTTTATTGTGTATAAACACGTTACTCTATACCCCACTCCCACCGAACAGGAAGGGAGGAGTTGCATACCTATGTGTATATATACATGCATGTACAAATTCATATTCATATGATTAAATAATGCCTGAAGAAGATATCAGAAGATCTGAAACACGTGTCGCAAATGTAAGATAAAAAAATTTTTTTCTAAAAATATAATCGGTTTTGCGGACCTTTTTTATAAAATATTTAATTTTCTCCCGTTGGACACATAACACACATATATATATATATATATATATATATATATATATATATATATAAAACCCCACCTTAAACAAAATAAACTTCGAAACAAGTCAACATGTCCTCAAATGTCTTTAATTTCCCGCCTATCCTCCTTCCACTATTCCCCTCCCCTTCTCACAAACTCGTGACCCCCCTCCCACAAAATTTCTACTGCATCGTTCGTTCGAACTACTACCGATTCCTACTACCTTTCACTACTAATTGTTACTACCTCCCACTACCAATTCCTATGGTACCGCCCGTTTTTTTAAAAACGAGACACCACAAAACCTACCATCAGTTTCCAACGTGAAGATGGCAGATCGACATGCCGAAAGCGCTCATGGAGACACCCTTGGTGGATTACTACACCAGTTCCACCTGACACCAAAAATATGGCCAGACACCTTGAAAGGATTGAACAGAAACTCGTACGACAAGCATCGTCACTAGAGTTCAAACAAACATGTTTAAAAGAAAAAATGCTGCCAAAATACACTTATTTTCAAAAATATAACAAATACGGGATGTTACGATCAGGGAAAACGATTTTATGTGTCAATACTTATTTCAGTATTATACCATCTTCAGGACACTGTTAAGTAATGTTTTTGTGAGGGAAAAAATGAAAAATGTTAAGTGTATAGTGAATGTGTGAATATGTTATTAACCGTTAATTTTTAAATGTGCGTTTGTTTACGAAAACTGATGACGTGATCATTGCATGTGAAAAAATGGAAAGTGAATATCATAGGATGACGCATGCAGAAACGTGCATAGGCGGAGAACGAAAAGCTAACAAAGATATGAAGTATTTTATATAGATATTAATGTTTAGAAAATAAGATTAATAGATAGAACGTTTAATATATATAGAGAACAAAACAATACATAAACACACACACACACATATATATATATATATATATATATATATATATAATGTGAGTAGCTGTTGGAAGAGAACATGTTGGAAAGGTAGAAGTGTACCAAGATAAGTGGGCATTTAAGCAATAAATAACATAGAAAGATTTTCTAGCAGAGAAGAGTCCTTCATTGAAATCTTCCGCAATGCAATTTAATTATGTAAGTTTGATATAGTTGAAAAAAAATTAAAATTCTAAAATCGGCAAACCTATATATTTAAATTGCAAATCACCTCTAAAGAGCATAAAGGCCCACAGTTATACGTGCTTATGCAATCATTGGGCTTATCAACCAACGATTAATATGCAATTATACATTTTTGGCTGTTATCTAATGAGAAATAGAAATGTAAATGTTAAATACGCGGTGTTTCAAAAATCATTTGATCTTAAGAGAACCGGAAAACTGTATTCGAAAGAGAATTAGGGTATTATCGCATAAATGGGTCCTGGCCTCCTGCCATAAAAAAACGCTAAACGGTGACTGCTGAAAAATTGACCTGCGCTACCATTCAACTCCTTAGCTGTTTGAAGGCGTTTTTTCCCGAAAAGTTAATGCAAGATGAAAGCGATATTACCCCTAAAGAATTTTCTCGACAAGTAAATGTAAATGTTTTAACCGCCCCTCTTTGAAATATTTACTTGTCGATAAAAAAAACATGGGGTGGCTTACTTTTAACTCCTTTAAACCACTAAAAAGTTATTTGTCGATAAAATGGCCTTCAAACCGATAAAATATTTTAAAGAGGCGGGGATTTTAAATATTTGCATTTACTTGTCGAGAAAAGACTATTGTTAAAATATCGCATTAACAATTCGAGAAAAACGCCTTCAAACAGTTGGGGAGTTAAATAGTAGTGCGGATCGGTTTTTCAGCAGGCACCGCTTAGCGTTTTGTTTTAGGGCAGGAGGCCAGGACTTATTTATGCACCGGAAATTAACCCCGTGGATTGAATAAAGGGTTCGGTTCGAAATTCCGGAAGGCTTCCGATTAAGACATGAAAGCTGCCGAGTTCGACAAGAAGGTTCCCAAATTCAACAAAAAGGTTCCAGAGTCCAACAAGAAATTCCAAAAGAAGGCTGGAGGGAACATCGGTTGAAACGTTGGGTAGTTAACAATAAAGATGAGGAAAATATTCTGAATAATCCAAACAATAAGAGAAAGCTAAATTGAAATTTTTCGTCTACGACTCTGACAGGGGTGGTTGTTTGGTTTTGTCTGATTGGTTGAAATTTACGGCATGTCAACAGTTGCCTTATTTCATACCGAAGATGTTTTTTCTTTTAATCATTCATGTTGGTTATTTAAAAAAAAATACAATTTTTGTTTTAAACACATTTTTTCAACACATTTTTTTATCTATTTAATTCATAGATTGGACCCTAAAAGATACCTGGAAGTAATGGCTATGAAGCTCCCCTGTTCGACAAGAAGGGTCCTGAGTTTGACAAGAAACTTCCCAAATTCGACAAAAACACCTGAAGAAACCAGATTTAATATTGTCCTAAACCTTGTGTATATAATAATAAAGATGAGACAATAGGCCGAATAATTAGAATCAAGTCTCATCTAAAAGATTCAGAAAGATAAAGTGATATATCTAAAATTGGAGAATATTAATAGAATCTATAAATTGGTGAAATTGCAGAAATATTTAAGTGGCAATGCGCGATTTCTAAAATAATGCTGACTCGTATCATTTTCAGTATGTCACGACACCAAGTACGATCTATTTTAATATTCTTATTTGGAAGGACTTAAATGAGCACCCAAATATGCTTTGATTTTGTTGTTTAAGCATTCAATTATATTTTGGAATCAAATAGCATCTTTGGTTTAAAATTGCAAATCGTCGTCAAAATTAAAACGGAAAAATTTGGCTTGGGCAAGATTTTAATGAATTTAATTATTACTAAGGACACGATTTACGTTACCTTTTTACTTAAATTTTAACCGTTAGTTGTGTTTTGAACCGTTTTTCATTGGACGTTATTTTCCTACTGAAGGCCGCAAGAGAACTAACTTTTAAGGGAGATAAATATTTTCTGAGAATTTATTAACATAAAAAACATGGGTTATTCCACTTTTGGTCATCCATACTTAAGAAAAGCACTCGTCGCCTGTAATATTGAAATAGAAGTACTTTTTTGTTTGTACATGTTTATCAATTCTGACTTGTCTTATCATTCATCTGTTTTATTTTATCTATTTTTTCCTTAAACACAACTGTTAAAATTTAAGTTAAAAATAATATAAATCGTGTTCTTAGTAATGATTAAATTCATTAAATTTTTTCCGTTTTTATTTTGACGACAATTTGCAATTTTAACCGCATCTTTTATCACGAATGAATAATATCTTTATTTTTTCCCCTTATAAAAATATAAATAAAAGAAAAATATAACAGTTTCAGTGTTGGATATTGTACAAACGGAAATAGGAATAGGTTAAATTAAACAGAGAGGGGACGACAAAAATGACAAAGGACTTTTTTCCCGGTAAAAGCGAACAAAGAAAACGCGTAGGCATTTGAGATATATAAAAGGAAGTCAGCCAGAGAGTCAGTCAGACATCGGACAGCGAACAGAGCACAAGGAGCGACTGTCAACACGGTCCGTCGTGGCCAAGGGTGGTGAGACGCCACCAGCCACCCCTTTACCTCACCATCCCAGCAGTAGTAATAGTCATTCTCAACCCTTGGGCATTCCTATTGTCATGCTCACCACCCACCACCCGGAAGAGAAATAAAGTCAACTATTACTATTCCCATGTGTTGTAGATTTCATTAAGCGACCACTACATATATCGTCTAGGGTTAGTGACGATACCCACTACGTATACAGATACACGAAGTAGGGCCGTGAATTAGAAGCCGCCATATAACATAACAATTGATGCCAGTATGCAACATTAGCGTCGAATGACAGGAGTTATAAAAAAAAACAATTAGAACTTTGATTTAAACTTAAGTTTAAATGTTCTTAATCCACAATATTGTTTAGATATTTGTTCTTACATGCGTTATTTTATTAAAATGAATATTTTCATCATTATTATCTGAATCTATAATGTTAATAGAATGATATACGAACGTTTATAAAAACGGAAGTCCCAGTTTCTGCGGAGGAGCGGAAGTGGATGCGACATACACCCCACCTTTCCCAACGGAAGTAAAGAAAATTCGGCCTATTTTTCGCCGGACCAAAGTAGGGTCGGAGATGGTTGTTGGAATTCCGTCGAGACATATCTAGGGTAGCAACGAACAGCGTACATGAGCGTGATTTACGATAGAATAGCTTGACCTTACTTTATCTGCTTCTCTCTGGAAAAGAACCCGCGAGTCTAGAAAGAAATAAACAACCCCTTTCTTACTATACGACTTATGTATGTTGTTACTTTGAACTAACGTAAAGCGTGTCCTTAGTAATAATTAAATTCATTTAAATCTATGCCCAAGCCAAATTTTTCCGTTTTTATTTTGTCGACAATTCGCATCTTTTATCACGAATGTATAATACCTTTGTTTTTTTCCCTTTATCCTAAAAAAATACAAATAAAAGGAAAATATATGATTTATAGCGTCGAATGACAGGACTTATAAAAAAACAATTAGAACTTTGATTTAAACTTAAGTTTAAATGTTCTTAATCCACAATATTGTTTAGATATTTGTTCTTACATGCGTTATTTTATTAAAATGAATATTTTCATCATTATTATCTGAATCTATAATGTTAATAGAATGAGACATGAACGTTAATGTTCAAACATCACGCATTGTCATCACTTCAGATTAATAATGGATCGTCCGTTTCGTGTTGAAGAGGAAGAACGCGATACACGTCAGAGAGAAAACAAAGCAAATTGTTAGAAAAAGATAAGAACTGACTCGAAACGATGCGGCTATACATCAGACGCTTATCGTTTGTTTCAATGAAGTGTAAGAAAAAAAGGAAAAATTAAAATAATGTAAAATAAATAAGCTGATATATATATATATATATTGGAAGGGGGCCGGGTTAGCTCAGTCGGTAGAGCGTTCGGCTAGAAACCACAAGGTTCCTAGTTTGATACTGGTCCTCGCCAACTCAGCGTATGAGTAGCACAGGGATCTGTGCGGTAAAGTAAGGAGCTGATGGTAGGTGTAGCGCTCCACCTCAGATGCTAAAACAATCTCCTTGGTCTAGCGCTATTGAAAAGGGGATAGACTCCCTCGCTGACTGGCTGATACCGATTTTATGCCGCCCCGTCGACTTACTTTATTTACTATATATATATATATATATATATATATATATATATATATACTATAGTGTGGGATTGTCACTGTTTCAGCTTTTAACTGGAACGGTGTGCCAAAATGCAGTATTATTGGTAGACTGGGCTTTTTGACCTTAGATATGTAACCAGTCTAGGAGAAGGAAAACTCTGAATTTGAAAAAAGTGAGGTGAGTCGTTGATAGGGTTTGTGGCATTCTTTGTGCACCAATTCTTTCCTATCGACTGTGCCAAAAAGTGCGGATGGTCAAACGCAAGCCTTCACCACTATAAACAAATCGCTGTGTAGGTTGTGCATTGGATAACCCTCATGCGTCGAAATCGACGAAAGAGTCAATTTTTTAATAGTAGAACGTCACTTATGTGTTCCTCATTGTTTCTCCAGAATTGTCTAGCATAAAATTATAAAAGTTATTATTTGGATTACTAAGCATATTATTGTCCACACTGGACCCCCATCTTGTACTGCCATTTGCCGGTCTCTTCCCTGAGAGAATAAGTAGTTTTGCGTTCTCCTCTCGGTACTCTTTGCGGAGTTCCGTCCCGGGCTCCTGCATCAAGATCTGCTAGCGGGTGGCTGCTGAAAAAAAAAGCAATAGCTACAATTTAAGTCCGTAGCCGAAGCGGTGTCACTTGAAAAACAAAAAAAAAAAACAAAAACAACTTAGAGTGTTTTTCTTGAAACCCCAACCCCAAACCTTAATCCTACACCTTAGTTAAAATTAACTGTTTTATTACAAAATTTGTGGGTTCTGTTTTTTCTGGGTTACCCTGTATACAGAGTGACCCAGAGAAAACAGAGCCCAAATTATTTTATTCATTTTCCAATTAAACTAATCCCAAACCCCAACCCTAAACCTCGCCCTAGTTTTTTTTTCAAGTGACACCGCATCGGCTACGGTCTTCATTCGAAGCTGGTGTCTTTTTTCAGCAGCCACCGGCTAGTGGATGTTGAGATCGGGACGGAACTCCGCAAAGAGTACTCTCCTCTCTTATTAGATCACACCATCCTCTTGTTTTTTTCTGGGAAAATGTGTTCTTGTATGTATGCTTTATATAGCGGGCATTCTATTTGAATACCACGTGACTTTAATCGTTTTTTTTCTTGATAATATCATTGATTTCATTTGGTACAGCGAGGACTTTCATTATTTTCTGCCTTTTAAGCTGAGTCATGCGAAAAAACACTTGAGATGATCTTGAGGCAAATTTTTCTCAAGTACGTTCAGTTTTTTGTAATTGTCTTCTTCCTTCAAATTGCAAGTTTTTCCAGATATATATATATATATATATATATATATATATATATATATATTTG
>CM042165.1:73311101-73348601 GCA_023376005.1 Doryteuthis pealeii
TTTCGTAATTCGCCGTCTCTTTTAGAAACTGGGTGGATCGTTGGTTTGATTTTATGGCATACCAACTCTGTTTTTTTTTTTATACCGAAGTTATTTGTTTGTGCGTGAGAGGAAAGGAACTCTTATATCGGTGTTGCTGTAGGTGCATGTAAAGCGTAGTTAGATAAGTCTCAGGGGAAATGAATTGTTTACTTGTGTAAGTTGTATAAATGCGGTTGGGGTCTGCGTGGCTGAAAAGTGAACAAGTGTGTATCCAAGATGTGAGTCCAGTGTGTCTCATGTTATTCAATAACGGCCGGCGTTCAAGAGCTTTTATATTCACCCTGTTGCTAATAGTAACAGAAGCCACTGGTGTGTATGTGTGTGTGTGTGTGTGTGTGTTTGATGATATTAAGGGTAGGTTACACTGGTTTAACACAGGGACGAGTACCCACTTAGGAATCGCAAGGGTCCTGGTTCGCTACTGGTTCCCACCAACTCAGCGGTAAAGTGGAGAGCTGACGGTAGATGTGGCGCTCCATCTAGGCAAAAAACAATCTCTCTTGTCTAGCGCTAGTAAAAATGGGTTAGACTCCCTCGCTGTCCGGTGGATACCGACAACACTACAGTTACCATTTTAGGAAATGAATAAGGCGGACCATATGACCTTTAGGCACCCCTTTTGATCTCGATTAAGAAAGGACATGTTTTGCATTTACACCATCCATATCCGGTTGTTTTAACAGACGATTTTTAGATTTGTTTTAAATTATAAAACTGCACCCTAACAGGCAATGCCACTGCTGTGAGGAGAATAGTTGCATGCATACCGTTCGAAAGGTTACGGTCTTACCAAACCCGTTCGTCACTAGAAGGCTGTGACAAGTTCGCATGTATGTGCCATCCGGTCAGGATCGAACTTCTTATTTAGTAATAATAGATCGAACCATATTACTTTTAGGCACCCCTTTGTGATATCGATTAAGAAAGGATTGTTTTTAATTTACACCGTCAATATCCGGTTGTTTGTTAGGGTTAGGGGGTAGGATTAGGGTTATAGAGTTAGGGTTAGGGCTAGGGATTAGTTTCATAATTTTAAAAAGATCTAAAAATCGTCTGTTAAAACAACCGGATATTGCCGGTGTAAATGAAAAACATGTCCTTTCTTAATCGAGATAAAAAAAGAGGTGCCTCAAGGTCATATGGTCCAATAGATCTGCAAAACTAGTTTGCTAACCACTACACCACGATGAAATGCCAACCTTTCCCAAAGGTATTAGCACTATGCGAAATACTAACAGACATACCCAGGATTTTAACTCGTGCGACTGTTAACATTTCCTATGACAATAACCATTACACTACGAGCGCCTCTTTGTGATGAATTACAATGAGATATCTTCTTTTCAGTCGTACTCATACCTTCAAGCTAGGCAAGACCGGAGCATGTGGAACAAGTCATATGTATCGGGTCCATATTTTGCCTTGTTTTGTGTAAGGACGTAGGGGACTCGTTAAATTGACCCTATGTCACTTAATGGAGCCAATGGGGAACCATTAAACACCGTTTAGTTGGGGCACATATGATTATTAGAGACGAAGAAGAACTTATTTGTGAGAGACTATGATCGTCGTTCGCTAAAAAATGACACAAATCGAGGCGCCCTGTGAGTTCAATTATGTTGTCTATTTGCTCTACAGAATCATAAATAACACAGATAAACACAATGAGAATATTGAGATAGCTAAAGGGCAAGTAGACATTATATATATTATATATATATATATATTATATAGCCAATTACACATAAATGCACACACATATATATATATATATATATATATATATATATATATATATATACCTACACATTAGGAATATATATATACAACTGTATATACACACACATGTATACATATACATATATACATATACACACACGTCTCTCTTTCAATATATATATATATATATATATACCTACACATTAGGAATATATATATACAACTGTATATACACAATATGTAATATATATATACTATATACAAACACACACACGTCTCTTCTTCAATATATATATATATATATATATATATATATGCACACATACATATATATGTACATATACAGACACATATACATAGACAAATATATACACACCCATATAAATATATATACAATAATATACATATACACAAGCACACACATATATGCGTACACACACATATATATATATATATATATATATATATATACATATGCACGCATAATATATACATGGACTCAATCTATACATGCCTACGTCTGCACAAACACATATGTATATAAGTTAAAATTTATTAAAATTCCATAATAAATAACTTATCGGAAGAGTAAAAAAAAAAAAAAAAGAAAAAGATGAAAATACAGCAAAAAGGAATGAAACGCAAATAAATAAATAAAATAAAATAAAATAAAATAGAAAGGAAGAAAAAATAGAAAAAAATTCAAATAATAGGAAATAAAAGATATAACGAAAAGATGTTTAAACTGTTTGATTTAAATATTTTTAATAAACGCTCCCTGTTTCCTAAAATCAGCTGAAACACTTCCCTTTCTTCTTTTTTTTATCTTAAAAAAAAACCCAACTTTTTACCAATTCGCTGACAGGACAAAGTGCCAACACAGAAGTGCTGGAACGAGCAAACATAAACAGCATGCCCGCCATCATTTGCAAGAGACGCCTGCGTTGGCTTGGCCATGTCAGGAGGAATTGACAAAGGCCGCATCCCCAAAGACCTACTATATGGTGAACTAGTAGAGGGTACCCGACCTGTAGAGAGACCACGCCTACGTTTTAAAGATGTCTGCAAGAGAGACATGAAGACATGCCACATCGACATAAACACATGGGAGGCTTGTGCAGAAGGAACGAAAAGGAGTGAAAGAGAGAGGAGGGAAGCCGCCGCAGAAAAGAGTTAAAAGAAAGGAGATACAACAGCATCTCCAGAAAGCATCACCTTTTATTTGCAATCACTGTACCAGAGACTGCCATTCAAAAATTGGTCTGTTCAGCCACTAACGTAGTTGCAGATAAAAAAAAGGTTTAAAAAAGTGGACTATACGCCATCGCCTTTAATAAACGGAAGGTTGCCAACACTTTTTACCAATTAAAATAACTTCACAATCTGTTCAACAAATGTCATTTTATTTACTCTACTAAACAATATGCTCTAAGGCATGAACGTACAATTCCCCTCCTTGGCCATGGCGTCGAAATTAAACACCAAATCCTCGAGGGCAAGGATCCCCACCCATATTATTATGTTTACTGGTCCGTTAGAATTGGCTAATTCCCCTGCAGAAGCAACGCCATCTATGATGATTAAATTCTTTTTTTTCTTCTTCTAAAACATGCTGTTGCTAAAGGGGCATAACTCCTTTGCATTCAAAAACAAACATTGAACCAGCTTAAGCAATAACAGATATCATTTGCATTCTGCAATTGAAATTCCTGACACAATAAATTGAAATTCTTAATTTTTTCTTTCTTTTTTACAACGAAAAGCGAAATTGTTAAAATTTGTTTTCGTAAGATTGAGGGGCAGGTAATTACTTTTTCTCTAAATTCACACACACACACACACACACACACACGCCCGCGCGTATATTTTACTTATTATGCTCTATATGATTAACTTTTTAAAAATTTAAGGGATAAATACAAGCATTTGTAAAAAGTTCCTTGAAATGAGATAAGTTAAGAGCATACGAAATATATATATAATATATATATATATATATATCTTATTAATGGAGATTGTGTGTTTTCTGTCTGTAACCGAAAACTATATCACTACTCAAGTCATAATTCCCTTAGTTATTGATCACATGCTCAATGATTTTATTTTTTATTTAAAGCTCAATTATTAATAAAATTGTTTTACGTTATTAATACTATTAACCATATCTACATGCTAATAACATGCAATTGTATTTATATATACAACAAATAGCGGTTTACAGTGTGAATGGGAAGGCTAATTTGCATATTGATATTAAAAGTTTGATTTTAATAAATATGTGCTTAGTATTATTGATTTCTAACTGTTTTGATTTATTTTAATGAATATAGCAAAAATCTCTTCAATGAATCTTAAAATGAAATCCATTAACAAGAAAAATAACTGTCATTTTATTCTTTATTTCCTCTTTTAACTAAATACTTAAATTAGAAAAAATAACAATGAAAGACGAGTGATGGAAGAGTAAGTTTCAGTTGTTCTATTTTTCGATTATACCCCCCTCTGTTTTAAATCTTTTTATCTATATTCTTATTTAGTTTTATTAGCCTTTCTAATCTAATATTTTATTACATTAAAACTTAAATACTTGCACCCGGAGGGTGCATATATTTGCTAGTTATTATAATGGAGATTGTGTGTTTTTCTGTCTGTAACCGAAACTATATTACTATTCAAGTAACAATTCCCTTAGTTATTTACTATCATATCATATTCTCCATGATTTTATTTTTATTTAAACCTCAATTATTAATAAAAACTGTTTTACATTATTAATACTGTTGGTAATATCTACATACTAATAACATACAATTGTATTTATATATACAACAAAATAGCAGTTTACAGTGCGAATGGGAAGTCTAATTTGCATATTGATATTACAAATCTGATTTTAATAAATATGTGCTTAGTATTACTGATTTCTAATTGTTTGGTTTTATCTTAATGAATATTATCTAAAATCTCGGGGATAAATCTTAAAAGAAATCCATTAACAAAAAAAAAAAAAAAATAAATAACTGTAATTTTATTCTTTACTTCCTATTTTAACTAGATAGTTAAATTTAGCAATGAAAGACGGGAGTGAGGGAAGAGTAAGTTTTTTTTATTATACCCTCCTCTGTTTCAAATATTTTTATCTGCTTTCTTATTTAGTTTCATTAGCATTTCTAATTTGATACAATATTTTATTACATTAAAACATAAATACTTGCACCCGGAGGGTGCATATATTTGCTAGTATATATAAAATGTTGTTCTGGTTCCAACGGGAGAAAATTCAATATTTTATAAAAAAAAAAAGAAGGTCCGCAAAATGTATTTTGTTCTCAGAAAATGTTTTTAAATTCTTTTTGTTTTACATATGCAACACGTGTTTCAGATCTTCTGGTATCTTCTTCAGGCTTTGATTGATAATATGAAAATGAATTCTTACATGCATGTGTATATATATACACGAGTATATCACTCCCTCTTCCTGTTTTTGTGGTAGTGGAAAGGAATTTCATTTTCAACATTAGTCTTTTAAACAGGTGTTTTTGTTTTTTGGGTGGTTTGCTAATAAATTCATTAGCTGAATTTTATAATTTTTTTTTATTTGGGTTGTCTTGATAAAGTTCATCAGATGTTCATTTGATATATATATATATATAATATATATATATATTATATATGTGTGTGTGTGTGTGTGTGTTAAATTTTGGCACCTTTAAAATCAAAGGTATGATTATTGTCTAACCTCGTTCAATATGATATAATAAACGAGGTTTTCTAAACAACGCCCTAGCTAAACATATTATAGACAATAACCATACCTTTGATTTTAAAGGTGCCAAAATATTAACTCACATACACAATAGTACACTACATAGAATTATAGAATCTTGCGTTATTCTATATATATATATATAATATATATAATATATTATATATATTCGGTGTCTCGCTCTCTGTAACCGAAATTACATTAATGCTTACATCACAATACACTCAGGAATTGCATAAATTTATCAATGAGTATTTAATGTATAGTCAAAATTATTAATACATAGATTTTCATAAAGACATTATTTATAAACAAGTTTTATTCTGAGTTAGATTTACCTCAAAACAGCCCACGTTATTAGTGCATTTAAAACCCTGCAATATGTCATATATCACTATGAAATAAAGGATTACACAATATATAGTGTGGTTAATTTGCATACTGGTTTTATTTCTAAAATAAACAGAGAATCCACTTTTTCTGAATTTGAATTATCATACTGGTTTTAACAAAACCGGGTTTAATAAATAATTACTTAGTGTTATCGATCTCTAATATTACTATTTTATTCTCAAACATTAAAATCAATCTTATTATATTTTGTATAGAAACCAATTAAAATATAATTAAAATAAGTGTAATCTTTTTATATGTGTTCGTATTTAATTTCATTAGTCTTTCTAATTTAATACATTTCATTACAGTAAAACCTAAATACTTACGCCTGGCAGAGGGTGCATATTCTTGCTAGTATATATATATATATATATATATATATATATATATATATATAATTGATAATTGGATCATATTACCACGACTAGACAACTCGGCAAACACCATTTGCGACATCCGGAGCACTGGACAGCTGTTTCGATCTCCTTTGGTCTCATCAGCAGTGCATACCACAATCTCCGCCACTAGAGATTGAACCAGCGGACCACAGCGTGAAGTGCGGGGACTCAACACACTGGGCCACCAGCCCATGCCACAAACGGAGAATGCCAAATCATCTAGTCAATGGTAACATTAATTGAAACTGAGCAGCCACCTAACCTGTATTGCCGTGTATCCCATCGCAGGATTACAGAGGGCAAGGTCACCTCCAGGACAACGACTTCCCAATTCGGGGCCTGAATCCTCAGAACACAACCTAATAGGCAAAGGGTATATATTAAATTTTGATAGAGGAATTATATATAATTGATAATTGAATCATATTACCACGACTAGACACACACACACACATATATATATATATATATATATATATATATATAATATACTTAACAATGCTGCCGTTTGCTGTTGTTTAAATGATTTCGATTCTTCCTCTGATTTCCAATTCCTCCAGATTCTTTTCCGAACCCTTGGGGACCGTTCCAAGGACTCCGACTACAATTGATACGCCCTTCACTCTAATATTCCACATTTTGTTTTTCTGTTAAATCGATAATAGAGATTATAGATATATCTATAATAGATATGAAATATGTTATACATATATATTTTTTTTTATCTCCGAGAAGACAGTATATTAGATTTTTTTAAGAATCTGATATTTAGCACTAAGACGGTTTTTTTTTTAGGTGGCGTAGAGACACACGCATAATCTGTTGTTTTTTTTCCCTTCTTCTTCTATGGCTTTATTGGGAATCATTATTTTTTCTTTCGTTTTGGCACAAAATATTTGATATATTTTTGGGCATTTTTTTAAAAACATAAGACTTATTAAGATATGTTTAAATCCATTTTTAAAGCCGAGGTGCTTCGTAACTTCTCTATAGTAAGGAGGAGACCATTTATTTGGATTCTTGCTTTCTTATATATATATATATTCACTAACCTCTCTGCACAAGTAGGATGACACAAGGTCAATTTCTTAAGCGGTGTTTAATAAGTTTGAGTTCAGAGTTTTCCTTCTTCTAGACTTCTAGCAAAGTTAAAGAGCCCAGTCTGTTCTACAATTTCCTCATAGCTTTTCCAAGTGTATTAGCGTGATGTGAAATGCAAACAGGCCCGTCTAGGATTTGAACCCGGGTCAACGGATCCACTTCCTATGACTCTAACCATTACACTATACGCATCCTTTCTTATAAGAGGGAGAACCCGGAGACGAATATGATTGGATATTTCACTGGCTGAATATATCATGAAAACGCATCTTGGCTCACCTAGGTGAAGATGTATGATGTTGAAAGACCCGAAATACCTAATAATCCTTGGATCACATCACTGACTATATGGTTAGATGCATTTTATTGATATTGAAGTAGGTCGGAAAGTTGGCGCAGTAGACTATTGTTCGTATCAGTGAGGGAGCCTATACCCTTTCTACTAGTGTAAGGGAGGTTGTTTTATTGCGGTGGAACGCAACACCTACCGCTAGCTCCAATATGCCCAAATCGGATGATCCAAGTCATACTACTCATGCGTTGAGTTGGTTAGGACCGTCATCGAACCCGGAACCTTGCGATTCCTAGATGGATAAACTCAAATCAAATTGTTTATTTTCACAAATTAAACAATATAACCAATGACACACCATCAAATACTGATGATTTAAAAAAAAAAGACCCCCCCCAAAAAAAAACAATACAAAAGAAAAGAATAAATTAATTAAGTAATAATTAATTAAGTAATAATTAATAGGTTAAGCCACCAGATCCTTGTTGAGTTTGAGGGCAGGTTTTGTAGCATTAATGTTGGTTGTTGTAGTAATGTGTGGAGGATGATCACTAAATAGGACTGAGCTTATTCTAGTAGTGACCACCTCTACCGACTGACCTAAACCGTAACTTCTCTAGAGTAAGGAGGAGACCATTTATTTGGATTCTTTCTTCTTATATATATATATATATATATATATATATATATATATATATTTCACCAACCTCTCTGCACAAGTAGGATGACACAAGGTTAATTTCTTAAGCGGTGTTTAACAAGTTTGAGTTCAGAGTTTTCCTTCTTCTAGACTTCTCCTAGCAAAGTTAAAGAGTCTGTTCTACAATTTCCTTATAGCTTTCCCATAATAACCAGAGCATCATCCTCAGATGCAATTTAGCATCATACACCGGACCCCTTTTTTGAGTAATATTACTCGTTTGAGTGAAAGTGAAACTGAAAGTTGTGCGTGAGATATTTTAAGTGGAAAGAGGCTGCACAGACCACAGTCCACTCTCTTGGCAACCCCACAGTTGGTCCAGTGGCAGGGGAAAGTCTGAGACGACTGGGCTGCCGTGCTGCTGCAGGGTGCTGTCTCAGGTAGTATTGAGTCACTTCACGAGAGGCAAGGCTCCTCGGAAGCCCCAGCGCTTGTACCCAAACGTCAGGTTGTGTTGGGGATTTATGTGGGTAGTAAGTAACCCAATCATACTACTATCGATGTGGATGGCCGTTGGCTCGTCTGGGGCTCAACCTTCCTTTAAAAGCTATTGTTGTTAGGGATGCAGGGTAGCGACACACCCACCTCACCAGACAAGCCGAAGCATACCTGATGGGGGTGCCGATTTAGTCGCCGGCAGACCGACCATGGAAAAGATAGTACTAGTTTACATGGTACTAGTAGCAGATAAAAAAAATAAGACCTGACCTCACACACACACACCCATATATATGTATATATATATATATATATATATATATATATATATATATATATATATATATATGTATGTATGTATATATGTATATATATATATTTCTGTCAGATGGAAATCGTTAGTATAGATCGCTGATGAGACTTAATAAAGTTGAAACAGTCTGTACGATGTTCTACACACCGAAAAATCCTTTGTCGATATTCACTTATGATTATTTTCTATAATTATCGAATTTTATGCGATATACGCATTGTAATTGCCTTCAAGCAAAAATATAAATAATAATAATAATAATAATAATAATAATTATTATTATATATATATATATATATATACATTACTCGTTTACAGTCACCTTATTCGTGGTATTGTCAACAGGGCGGCTAATCTATATATCGGCATCGTTTTTTATTTACTTACCAACACTTCTGCACAAGCAGGATGCGACACAATGTCAATTTCTTCAGCGAAGTTTTCCTTCTCCTAGACTAATTACCTAGCCAAGGTTAAACAGACCAGTTCGTCCTGCAATTTTACCTATAGCTGGCGGGAGAGTTGGATTCATACATTTCCCAAAGGTATTAACGCTATGTGAAATGCAACCGGATTCTTCCAGGATTTGAACCTGCGTCGACGAGTCGATTTCCTACGACTCTAACTATTACACCACGCGCCTCGGTAACGTTAAATATGCTCATAACAACGTGAAAATGTGACATGCGAATGCGCAGAACAGTTAATTTTGTTGACAAGGTGCGCAGTTGAGGAAGAATAACTTTATTTCGTTCACGTTAACACCTCTGGATCTTGTTTACAATTAGATTTATTCTCAGAATAAAAAAAAAAACAACAAGTAAACTAACAAAACATGTTGAATATCGAACTCAATGTATGAATGTGTCTCTTGTTGACGTTTATCGCTAAAAGAAATCCGTTACTACCAGAGAACAAATAGCATTAAAATCATGGAAGCCGTTTAAACTGGCTTTTCGGTAACATCTACACACTTAATAAAAGAATTACTTTACACATTATCAATTAAAGCAATCAAACAATACGAGTGGGAAAAAAAGCTAGATGGGAACCACACAAGGATGCTGGTTGCATTTCATATGGCACTAATACCCATTGGAAAGGTATGAATCTAACTATTCTGCCTTCAGCTATGAGTAAATCGTAAGGAAAACAGGGCTCTTTAACCTTGGTTAGACAACTAGTCTATGAGAACTGAATTCCAACCTTTTAAATTCCGCTTAAGAAATTGACCTTGTGTCACATCCTGCTCATGCGGAGGTGTTGGTAAATACATATACTAAAGAAAGAAAGAAAACAAAGAAAAAAAGAAAGAAAGAAAAAAAAAGAAAAGAAAAAAAAAGAAAAGAAAAGAAAAAAAACAAAGAAGAAGAAAGAAAAAAGAAAGAAAAAGAAAGAAAGAAATCCTGGAAGCATCGCATCACTGTAGAATTTTGTTTGGTGATCAGTATTCAGTTATATTACAAGTTATATTGAATTATATCATCATCATCATGTGCAAGTAGCACGAATATCCATGACAATCTCTCACCAACCTTCCCTATCACTCATCGCCCCTAGGAGGTCTTCTGTGCAGCAACCAGCATCCTCACAGAGTTGGTCAATGTAGGTCATTGCTGTGCGGCCCATATTAGCATGCCCATGTGTTGGCTTCCACAAGAGAACGTCGCTTATGAGCTCGTCCTTGCTTCTCCAGCAGTGCCTAGTCCGTCTTACTCGGATGGTTTGTGAGCTGGGGGGGGGACACAGATGGCCTTACAGCTGCTTCCTTGTGGGGTGCTGTTTCCACGACTTGTTCAAGACTGCACGCAGCATTCTTGTGCATCTACCATCTAGCTTATTCTCAAAGCGAATTTGAAACAAGAATTTTCTTGTGGCCCATGAAATTATTATAATTTCATGGGCCACAAGAAAATTCTTGTTTCAAATTCGCCTTGAGAATAAGCTGGATGGGAGCTGCACAAGAATGCTGCGTGCAGTCTTGAATAAGTCGTGGAATAAAAAGAATATTTCAATTTTACATAAGATATCTATTCAATCAAGATACAACCATATTGACGCACACAGTTTATCTCATGTATCTAAATTACGTGTACTTTTCAATTCCAATTTAACGACTATTTATTATCAATATTTAATTTTGCAATTTTTCTATATATATGTGCAACCCCCCCCCCCCCAAAAAAAAAAAAAAAAAACAAAAACAAAAAAAAAAAAACAAAGTTTTCACAACAAAAAATAAGACTTGAAGAAACAATTCTTCACCTTTAAAATAATCAACCAATTTCAAAATATGAATTATCATAAGAAAGGAACTTGGTTTCAAATACACTTATATATGGAATTATATATTTATTATAGGAAGCGCGTGGTGTAATGGTTAAAGTCATGGGAAATGGACTCGTCGTCCCGAGTTCAAATCCTGGATGTGGTCATTGCAATTCACTTTGCGCAAATAGCGTTGGGAAAGGTACGAATCCTACTCTCCTTCCAGCTATGGATAAATAGTAGTGCAGACTGGGCTCTTTAACCTTGGTTAGGCAACCGGTCTAGGAGAAGGAAAGCTCTGAATTCAAACCTGTTGAACTCCGCTTAAGAAATTGACCTTGTCTCACATCATGCTCGTACGGAGGGGTTGGTAAATATATATATATATATATATATAATTATATTTCCTTGGCCCACCTGAAATTTGCTGTGACCCATTTTGGCCATAGGTTGGGAACCACATCCCTAAATGGTCACCCATCTAAGTACTAAACAGGTTCATCATTGCTTAATTTCCATGATCTCACAGGAATCGGTGTTTTCAACGTGACTTGACCGTAAACACTGAGCATCAATGTTGGTGTGTTTAAGCGGTTCCACTATGGACTTTGGTCAAGCTCATTCCCTGGATTCTGATTGGCTACTGATTTTAGTGTACACAATTTGATCCATAAATATCTAACACATGGCTATGCTCTGATAGTTAGTACAGGATCTGTATTCGGTTACAGCCTGCTCCCTTTTTTGTCTAATAAATTGGACGCTAAATGCACCTACACATGGTCACACCGATTAGCAAAGATTTACAAAGAACAGCTCTGTACGGATACTGGAGGCCATGAGGCGGACGTGCCAGGAGCGGTGACTGATAGGGATGGGTGGCGATATAGACTCATGGAAATATATGCCTACAGCACGACATGATGATGATGATAATGATTTTATTAAAGTATCTGGTGCAGTTTGATTCTCTGAAATACAATAGGTCATCAGTGATAGATCTTTTTTTCCAAGTCAGTATGTAGTGTTGTATATTGTACAAACGGAAATAGAAATTTCCGGTTGAATTAAATAGAGGGGGGGGGACGACAAAATTGACAAAGGACTTTTTCCTGATGGGAGCAAGCAAAGAAAATGCGTGGGCGTTTGAGATATATAAAAGAACAGTCAGTAGTGAACAGACCCCAGTCAGGAGAGAGACGGCGAACGGAGTGACTGACGCTTGCGTCAATGGCTGCCAGCGGGCAGTGAGGTGCGCCCACCCCTTTCACCTCCCTGCAACATTAATAGTTCCCATTGTCAAGCTCAATACTCACACACACCACGAGGGAATAAAAAGAAATAAAAAGTTCAATCTCTTACTTCATACAGCATGCCTTGTGATTTCATTAAGCGACCACTACATATATCGTCTAGGGTTAGTGACGATATCCGCTACGTATACAGATACGCGATTTAGCACATGCCAGTATATAACATATACGATTTAGTGCCGGTAAAGAAGGGCTATGCAACAGTAGCAGAGCCTTTTTATTCTTGTATTCAGGGTATATGTTGCACACTTCCCTTGTGACCGGTCATGTGCACCAGATTGTCATAACTGTTACTTACTCTCTTACTTCATCATTAATTGGTGTGTAACTAGGTACTGCCAAAATGTTGACTTGTTTTCATTTAAAAATGAATGAAAAATTAATTGTATCAATTATTTATGGTCAAATTTTTGTCTAAGTCGAAAAGTCGTAACATAATTAGCATCAGCAAAAAAAAAAAGCAAAATAATATTACACATGTAATTTATTTTTAATACATTTTAAACTATTTTTTCAGTCAATTTTGCTGAAATTTATCGTAAACATGGTCATAAACGCTGTATAAGATGACGTAAAATCCGTATTTTAGAAAATGAATTTACACTCCCCATTGAAAAAAATTACCAAAAATCAGGGAATTATCCGATTATAATGAAACTTTTACTGTTGATTTAACAAATACGGATTTTATGAAAACTTTGGTAGTGCCTAGTGGTAACGGTTATAGTCCAAAAATTGGAAACGGCAAATCGAATTCAAATCCTGTTCGAGGTTGTTTGTATTTCACCTAGGAAAGGGGTGTATCTAATTATTCCCACGCCAACTAGTGGTAGATAGTGGGTCAGACTGGGCTCCTTCAGCTTGGTTAGGCAACCAATCTAGGAGAAGGGAAATGCTGAATAAAAAACCTACTAAACTCCCCTTTGACATGCCATTCAAATCAATCAATTAATCAAAGTAAGGGTTATCTCTAGCCTTTATAGATATAAGTAAAAAATAAAGTCAGTGGAGTCGCCTACAGTCGGTATCACCCGGACAGTGAGGTAGTCTATCCCGTCTTCCCTAGACCAGGGAGATTGCTTTTGTGTCTAGGGTGGAGCTTCACACCTACCATCAGCTCTCCACTTTACCGCACAGATACAAGCTGTGATAATCATGACCTGAGTTGGTGAAATTATGGGGATTCTAGGCGTATGCTCTATCGAATTAGCTAAACCGGGCCCTTTTTTTTAATAGATCACTAAGTAGGCCTGAGCCTATTCTTGTAGTAACCACCCCAAGTGGAGATTTGAGAGGTTTGAATTCAGAGTTTTCCTTCTCCTAGACTGGTTGCCTAACCAAGGTTAAAGATCCCAGTCTGCACTACTATTTACCCATAGCTGGAGGGAGAGTAGTTGAATTCATGCCTTTCGCAAGGGTATTAGTGCTATGTGAACTGTGGCTTTGTCCAGGATTTGAACTCGGGGAAACGAGTCCATTTCCTACGACTCTATCCAGTGCACCACTGCACTCTCCATAATCTTATAAGATATAATTCTGAATTCAAACCTGCTAAACACCGCTTGAGAAATTGATCTTGCGTCACATCCTACTCGTTTGGAGTGGTTGGTAGATACGTACATAAGAGAGACTGGATAGATGGGAGGAGAAAGTTGGAGAGAAGAGAGTTGGGGAGAGAAGAGAGAGAGAGGAAGGTAAAGAGAGTGCGAGAAAGGGTGAAAGACATTTTATTTGTTGGTCATTTTTGTTTTTGATAAGCACGTGACTAAAATGCCCAGTTTTCATTGGCTCTCATTCTTTTTCTAGACTCCTAAATTTGTCGTCTGCAACTGTATATATTATAATGCCACATTCTGTCGTCATATTTCTCCGTAATAGAATCAATATCGTAAATATATTTTCTTTCCTTTTTTTTTTTTTTCTTTCTTTTTTGCATACTCGGAACTTCATTAGTCGACGACGCAAAGTCGGAAATAGATATTTAATTAAACCGAACCCTGGGATATGATAGGAATTGTAGCCAATGGGAAAGGCTCTTCGATTTTAATTACTCACACGCACGCTCTCATCCACATGCGTGTAATAAACAAGTTTTGCTTTTAAGAACTGTAAAACTTATTCTCTACTTCTTTTATTTTTCTTACCATTTTCTTTCGATTCCCCAATGAATATTAACTCATGGAAATTAAAATGAAATTAAATGAACCGCGCATGACTATTATTGACTTCTGTACTAATGATAATGATAATAATATTCATCATTATTACCAACCAAATAAGATGATTGCCTCTGTACCGATGGCAAATGTATAAGCAATGTTCTAGAGAAAAGACTCAAAGGCTAACGACGCTGCTTAATTTGTTTAATGGCATCTCAACCATTGTGGACTATTTAATGCCAAATCATGTTGTGTATATATACATATATATATATATATATATATATATATATATATATACATACATACATATATCATATTAATGATTTGATGGCAATTACAATGCGTATAAAAATAAAAACAAAAAGATGTTATTTTTGTCTTATCGATTTCAAAGTAGAAACTTTTATTTTTTTATACGCATTGTAATTGCCTTCAAATCATTAATATATTATAACATACTTAACAATACTTCAAGCAAATTAACAATTACTTTATATATATATATATATATTATATATATAATATATATATCATTAAAAAGAATGTCTGCAAAATGGATTATATTTAAACAAATTTTTATCATTATTATTTTACATTCGCAACACGTGTTTCAGATCTTCTGATATCTTCTTCAGTCGTTAATTAACCACATTCTGTTTTTTCTCTCTCTCCCTCCCTCTCTCTCTCTCTCTATATATATATATATATATACCAATTGTCCCTTTTTGTCGGCAAATTAATGCAGATATTTTATAACTCTCCTTTTAAGAAAGAGTGAGACAGAGTTAAATCAGGATTATTATACTTTTTTACATATTGATCTATTTTGTAATAGTGCTTAGTAAACATATCAAACGTTGGAATAATCAAATTATCATACAGTGGTATATCCATAGGTCCTGCTAGTTGTCTATAATTTTACTTTTCTTAGAGGAAATGAAAATGGTTAGCATCGTACGAAATAAATGAGTAGACCTGGGTGTAATAGCAATGAAGGATTGACTCCCAGAGTCTCGGAACTGGAGCCTCACTACTGGATAGAGCTTAGTAGCATACACCTCCTTTTTTTTTAGGGTGTGGGCGTTCTTACACCTCAGCGAGGGATACAGTCAGCATGTTCGAAACCACGCCGACAGGGTGATATTAGAAAAAGAGTTCTGCTTTGAATGAGTTTTATCTTGAATTTTCATCCCCAAAATAAAATGAATAAATAAAATAAAATCATTCAATCTCTGAAAAAAAAAAATTCCAAACTAACAATTCTTCTAATGATACCTTAAACACCGAGCAGATATCTCAAGCTGCATCATTACTTTCGTTCTTCGAAGGAAAATTATAGTAAAAATGAATTTTAATAGACAAAATAATTTTGTAAAGAGATATATACAAAGGAAGCCTTCTAGCCTTTTATGTTAAGAAAGGAATATTACACATTTCAAAATTTTCAGGTTGGCTTCAAAGAAAAGGAAAACATTTTTAGATGCAAGTTTTTTTTTCTCGTCGGCCTACTCTGGTGTTGAATTGTGTTGGTGTTGTGGATTAGCGTAGCGTACCTTGCGTAGAGAATGAATGCGTTGGTTCATGACTATTTATAAACGGCTGTCTGAGAACATCGGAGTAATTACTTTAGCCTGCTTTAGAGCGCCTCTTCCTCTGGAGTGGTTGGGTAATAAAATTAACAGCGTTGATCGCAGGGGGATATCCCCCCCCCACCAGGCAATACCTGTCCCCTTGATTTAAAGGGGCATGGCTGGGTTTATTGCCGAGTGCCTGAGGCGCCACCCTCGAGGGAGGGAATGCCAACGGGTTCAACGCATTTTTGTGCCTACCACACATGAGCTTCAGCTTGTGGGTGGGCCCACATAAAAATGTCCGTGTGTCACGCCCTCATAAGTGGGATGAGAGGCAAATATACTTGAGCCTGCTTCAAAGCGCCGTGGCCTCTGGGGCGACCAAGTAAAATTAACAGCGTTGATCCCAGGTGGCTATCCCCCAGGCAATACCTGCCCCTTAATTTAAAGGGGAAGAGCTGGGTTTATTGCCCAATGCCTGAGGCATTGGCCGAAACGTTGTACTTATAACAATAAAGATGAGGACAATAGTCCGTATAATCAAAATTATACTAATTATCAAGCCCCATCTAAAAAAATTCAGAGAAATAAAAAAGATAACCCATGAAATAACCTCCAGGTAAACTATGATACAGTAGAATCAAAATATCATACTCCCGTTCACTGGAAGGCTGAAACTAGCGTCCAGTTTCCAAAGAAAATAGACAAGCTGTAACCGAATACAAACCCTTTTTTGTCTGGTAATTGGACGCTAGTTACAGTTTTCCTGTGAAGGTGAGTATGATATGTTGATTCTACAGGTACAAGCGTACGCAATTCAAAAGGTGTATTTTTAAAAAATTAATCACATTATGCTTTCAAATTCATTTGTAAATTTATCAAAATAAAGTATATAATATAGGTAATATATATATGTGTGTATGTGTGTTGTCTGTGTGTGTGTGTGTGTGTCAAAATCTGTAGTTAGCCTTATAATATGTATAAGTCATAAAGATAGTAATTCTTGGTAGAAAGTTAAATTAGCAATTGATTATATGA
Source organism: Doryteuthis pealeii (assembly GCA_023376005.1). Lineage (NCBI taxonomy): Eukaryota > Metazoa > Mollusca > Cephalopoda > Myopsida > Loliginidae > Doryteuthis > Doryteuthis pealeii. The sequence goes on from CM042165.1 coordinate 73,328,619, forward strand.
CAGTTGCAAATGATCTTAGATGCTTTCTGTTCTCGTCTCTGATTGGCTAATGTTTTTACCGGAAGTGCCTGCTGCTGCTGTTGGAAAAGTTCATAAATAGAAGTGACAATTTAACGCACATCATATACTCATAGATAATCAAACAATATATAACAGAATATATCACTGAATCTGTGGAATTTCAATTTAAATAATTAAAATTTATTGTTGCATACACAACGTTTCGGCTGATGTATCCTCCGAACTTCTTCAGGCGTTTCTTATCGAACTCGGGAGTCTTCATATCAAAATTGGGAGCCTTCACGGTACTTCGAACGAAACCATTTATCTAATCCATTGTTCAAAAAGAAGTTTCCAAGTTTAACAAGAAACACTGTTATGGTTTAACGATCGTCGCATTTATTTTGGCGCGAAAAATTCGGAAGGATAAAGGAATTGAAAGCAAAGTGATGAACAGTAGATAAAGGAGTCACAGTTGAACGGAACTAGAAGGTTCCGCTAGAGAACAATGAATATGTGGGCGTTTGGCGGGAAATCCAGGCAAAGAGGAAATTGAACAAAGAAAACAATAGATAGGGTTGCGCTTACTTAAGCAGTCAGCAGTCAGACAGACTCGAGTCAGGTAGGAGACGGCGATCAGAGCACAAGTGAGTGGCCGCACTCACGGTCACAGCCGATGGGCTGTGAGCCATCACGTAGCCACCTTCCACCTCACCAACGCATTGTCAACCCTTGGGCAGATTCCCATTGTCAAGCTCGCCACCCACACGCACCACGAGGGAATTAAAGAAATAAAAGTTCAATCTCCTACTACATACAGCATGTCTTGTGTCTTCGTTAAGCGACCCCTACATATATCGTCTAAGGGTTAGATACCCGCAGTATACCAGCAACGTATACGATTCAGAGTAGCGAAGAAGGCGCTACACAACAACACCTGAAGAAGGCCCAATGGAACATCAGCCGAAACATTGTGTATATAACAATAAATATGAGGACTAAAGTTCGAAAAGTCTAAATAATTCAACCTATCAAGCCTCATCTAAAAAAAATAAGCAGAAGAAGTGTTTGATTTTTGTCGTCTGCATTAACACAGCTCAGTTTAGTACAACACAAAGTAAATGTGTAACCCCCAGTGAGATACTCATTCACTTCACTAATGAAGTAGACGTACACCTTTGTCTGAGCATCAACAACAAGAAAAAAGAAATAAAAAGAAAGAAAGAAGTTGCACACCCATTTTCCTCTCTCTCTCTCTCTCTCTCTCTCTCTCTCTCTCTCTCTCTCTCTATTCAGAATGCCGCTCAGTGATTCCCCACGAGATAATAATCAAATCAAATAAAAATGCTGCTGCTTTCACGCTCCATTGATGGACTCTACGCGGATTTTTGGAAATTGAATCTATTTCCGTGTCACGATACTTAGCACCGTTTCTCAGATATGTGACTCAAAAGAAAATCTTCAGAGATTCCAATGCAAAGTAAAAGAAAATTAATAAAACTTGTCCAATCTTTTAGCGAAGAGATTAAAATGTTATTACGCATTATTATTACTAGTACAAAATAAAAAAACACCCTCCGGGCGATGTAAAAATAGTTATTACACATTATATATTTCAAAATTTTTTTTTAACGTATTAAAATGTAATAATAAAATGCTAAGAATGAAATACTTATAATTGTTCGTATTACAATTTATTTTTTCTTATCTTTTTTTTTTCTAAAACTCTGTTGTACATACGAAAAAATTAAATACTGATTAAAAATGGATATATTTTAATCTAAAATGAAAGTATTAATAATAATAAAAACAAAGTTAAGTTATTATCAATCGCAGCCAGCGGGAATTTTTTTTATATTAGCAGCAGCAGCTATGCCACGATTATCGCAAATCATTTGATTTTTGTTTAATTAATTGATTATATCCCTTAATCAGTAAAAATCAATGACCAAATTTGCCGTGTTTCTTAGTTAGAAGTTTATTAATGTGTATGTAAGATTTTGAATCTGAGTGACCTCCCGTTTTGGAGTTATACATCGACACCTGAGCACTGTACACAATGAATTTCATTATTATTACTAGTACAAAATAAAAAACACCCTCTGGGTGATGTAAAAAAAGATTTTTGAAAAATATTGCTTGAGGGGTGGGAGTAAAAAATTCAATGTCAGCGAGTTTGTACCTAAGTAAGTAAAATCATCAAATTCATTAAAGGATTAAAAAATAAACAATTTGAAATGTAAACTTATTAAAATAAAACAAACTATATATATATATATAATACCAGTCATGTATATATCAAAACTTGTTTTAAAAAACAATGAGGACTGTCTAATGTTGCATGTTCAAATTTTGAGTGTATTTATTCTATGTTATGACGATTTTGGGTAATGTGACGTAAGCAGTGATGTAATTTTTGTTACAGACAAAAACCGGAAGCGAATCACCATTATTAATAGATTGATATATATATATATATATATATATATATATATACATATTATTACTATCATAATGGTATACACAGGAATAACCTACTCGAGTTTCACCATATATGTTATATCTCTGTCTTATCATTGTGAAACGTGTATCAACAAACCATTGTTACCAATTTCACCGGTAAGTCACCATTTTCATATATAAAATCATATATATATATATATATATATATATATATATATGCCCCCCTCCTCAGTCAGTAGAGCGTTCGGCTAGAAACCACAAGGTTCTTAGTTCGATACTGGTCCTCACCAACTCAGCGTTATGAGTAGCACAGGGATCTGTGCGGTAAAGTAAGGAGCTGATGGTAGGTGTGGCGCTCCCCCTCAGATGCCAAAACAATCTCCTTGGTCTAGCACTAGTGAAAAGGGGATATACTCCTTCGCTGATTGGCTGATACCGACATTAGGCCGCCCCGACGACTTTACTTTTTTTTTACTTATATAATATATAATATATATATATATATATGCGTGTGTGTGTGTGCATGTGTGTGTATGTTTGAGTGTGTGTGAGTGTGTGTGTGTGTGTGAGTGTGTGTGTGAGTGTGTGTGTGCGTGCGTTTTCCTACATTTTGCATCTGACTATTCTCCGTCTGGATGTGGGTAAATAGCAGGATGGAATGGGATCTTTAATATCGGTTAGGAATCCAGTCTAGGAGAAGGGAAACTCTGAATTCAAATCTGTTCCTAACCAGTTCCTAAAATAAACGAACATTGTAATTAATTTTAATTAAAAAACATTTGATAAGGCATTCAAGTTATTTCCTTTTACTCTTATCTTCAGTGGTGTTCCTAGAACTCTTTTAATCCGGGAATGGACCGAGTTTTCCTGCTAGTGTGTATATATATATATATATATATATATACTAGCAGGAAAACGTTGTATGACGAAAATTTGAATACTAAGACTCTCTTGAAAGAAAGATGACCCATTGGAAAGACAATGTGACTCTCCAGAAAGTTGGAGTGACATCCTGGAAAGTCAGGACTCCTTTTTAAACATGAACAGTACAACTAATGAAAAATGCCCTCTGGGTGTCTGTAGCGGGGAGGGAGAATATATCACCCGTCATACTTACACAAACGAAAATGACCTGGACCTGTACCCGGCTACAACGTGTGATTGCGGCAGAGAATTTAACAGCTTGCGAGGATTACGAATCCACAAGGCACGCTGGTGCGAACGACGTAATTCTCCTAAAGAATGTAAATCGAATGATGGGCTTATGAACCAGGAACACCCCCACAGTATCCAGGAGCCCATTGCTGAGCCTGGAGACATTCCTAGCAAGCCAAGAATTCAGTGGCCCAAGGGTAATCAGAAAGCTATTTGGACTAATTTGGACCAGGAGCTTTCTTTTTTGCTCACCACCCATCTTAAGGGTTCTATCAACCAACAACTATCATCCTTCTGCAGACAGCACGAATGATACGCGCGCGGAATCATCATTCCCGTGTTTGCTACGTAACATCTGCAATCGCGTAATCAACTCAACGGCCAAAACAAACGCGTTTTCAAATAACAAACTGCACTGATAAAGAAACATCTCCAATGAACGGATGATATAATCTATTCTCTGTTTAATACATATATACAAATTTTTTTTAATACCCTGTCCGGTGGCGAAAGCTGCGGTAGCGCTAGGAAGTGGCAGTCCTGTCGTAGCTACCGAAACTGTGTTATCACTCCTAGTCGACAGCTGACGAGGACAGGGTATCGCACGTGCTATCACACGTTGTATGACGAAAAAAAATATATATATATAAAGAGAGAGATAGAGAGAGAGAGAGAGAGAGAGAGAGAGAGAGAGAGTCAGATTTTTGCTCTGCTGAGCTACTAAGCGAAACTCTTATTAGGTATATCTGACTTATCCCACACACACACACAAACATATATATATATATATATATATATATATATATATATAATAGAAAAGTTGCAGAAACACACACAACCTATCTAATATCGGACATATTCTGCCAAAATAATAACTCAATGCCTGAAGACGACAACAGATCAGAAACACGTGTCACATATGAAATATAAAAAGAATTTTAAAAAATTTCTGAGAACAATACATTTTGCAGACCTTTTTTATAAAATATTAAATTTTCCCCCGTTGGAACCAGAACAATTTTATATATATATATATATATATATATATATATATATATATATGCTCACGACTATGCAATAAATATTTGAAAACCACATATCTAATATAATAATACTTTTAAAAAATATTCTTTAAAAACACGTTTGTGGAAAATTCTATTGCATGAATAGGCACCTGCTATTAACAGATGGGAAATCCGTTACAAGCTGAAACCATTGTTAGTGCGTGAGTTTCCTACTGAGTAATTCGTGAATCTAAACTAGTTTTAGTTCAACATAAATCTTCTGCACTTCAGAAACAGTGCAACAAATATGGGGAAGAAGTTATGAAAGAAAAAAAGGACTCTGCATCAGAGAAAGACGCGGACACACATACAATTTTAGACAACATTATCGGAAGGCATTGATTTTTCTTTAGGTTTTTCTGTGTATAAATATTACAGCGTCAGACAGATATGCAAATCATATGCATTGAATTTTGGGCAGTTTTCAAAGCTCGAAATTCAATCAATAGTTTTAATTTTTATATTATTTTCAGAGACGACACCCGAGACGATGACGAGAGAGTCCCTCGTAAAGTACTTTATGGGGAACTCGTAAGAGGCTCTCGAACGCGGCACAATAGACAGGGTTGGCGAGACACAGGCTACACAGGAGCTGACCGGTTCAATATCGAGATCAATAGAACTGCAGAGTGGTGACGTCTTCGTCGTCATGCACCACAGAATGTAGATGGAAATTTCCCTTGTAAAGTGCGTAACCGCATCTACAAGTCGAGAATTGGATTAATTGGCCATCAGAGGGTCCACAACTGATGAACAACTTGGAGTGACGTCATCGTCGTCAGCGACGGACGACTAAAAATAGGATATATATATATATATATATATATATATATATTGTAAACAAGATTTGTTTAGAATGGCTTTTTGCCGATAATTTTTGGGAGAATAAGTGCTTAATTGGAGTCGTATAGTGTAGGGGTTATGAGATCGGCCTGTCAGCTTGGCAGTCCGGTTTCAAATCACGCACAGGGCGGTCTTCCGATCTATAGCTCTGCTGATGAGGCCTAATAGGCCGAAATGTACATACAGAGATTGATTTTTCTCGATTTGTTTAGCCATACATTTAATAGGTATTCCCGCCTAATTCATTATTAATTAATTAATTTTCAAAATTAATTCATTATTAATTAATTTTCAAAATTAGGTACGACTCCAATTAAGCACTTATATATATATATATATATATATATATATATATATATATCATATGGAGGTCCAATCTCACAGACAAGCTAAAGAGACAGTTCTTCCAGGTCGTTGTCGTGTCAGTACTGCTGTATGGCTGCACCACCTGGACCCTAAGCGACTAGAGAATACACTAGATGGGAGCTGCGCAAGAATGCTGCGGGTGATCATGAAAAAGACGTGGAAACAGCACCCTACGAGAAAACAGCTGTACGGCCACCTACCACATATCACCCAAACCATCCGAGTAAGACGGACAAGACACGCAGGACACTGCTGGAGAAGCAAGGACGAACTCATAAGCGACGTCCTCCTGTGGAAGCCAGCACATGGACAAGCCAGTGTGGGCCGACCAGCAAAAACGTACGTTGATCAGCTCTGTGCGGATGCAGGATGCTGCATAGAGGACCTCCCGAGAATGATGAGCGATAGGGACGGATGGAGAGAGATTGTCATGGATATCCGCGCTGAAAGCGCGACATGGTGGTGATATTATATATATATATATATATATATATATATATATATATATATATATATATATAGAGAGAGAGAGAGAGAGAGAGAGAGAGGCGCGTGTGCTAGTGGTTAGAGTCGTGGGAAATGGACTCGTCGATTCGAGTTCAATTCCTAGACGAAGCTGTTGGCATTTTCACATAGCGCTAATACACTTGGGAAAGGTATGAATTCATATATTCTCCCTACATGGTTTAAATAGTAGGGTAGACTGGGCCCTTCAACCTTGGGTAGGTAACCAGTCTAATAGAGGGATAACTCTGAATTCAAAATTCCTGAGGTCGGTCGTTGATTGTGTTTGTGGCAACCCTTGATGCACCAATTCTTTCCTATCGACTGTGGCAAAAAGTGTGGATGGTCCAACATAAGCCTTCACCACTATAAACAAACCACTGTGTGGGTGTTCATTGTGTGTGTGAACCCTCATGCGTCGAAAATCGACGAGAGAGTCCATAATATATATATATATATATATATATATATATACCAAACCCTCCACATGAGCAGAATGCGACGCAAAGTCAATGAACTCATCAACCCGAGTTCAAATCCTGTAAGAAGCTACAGTTCATAAAGACTTGGGAAAGGTATGAATCCAACTACTCTACCTCCAGCTATGGGTAAATAGTAGGACACACTGGACTCTTTAACATTAGTTAGGCAACCAGTCTAGGAGAAAAAAAGCTCTGAATCCAAACTTGTTAAATCCGCTTGGGGTGGTCACAACTAGAATAGGCTCAGTCCTAATTAGTGATCTATTTCACAAAAAAAAGGGGGGGGTCTGAAATGGAATAGGGACAGATGGCGAGAGAGAGAAAGAGAGTCAAGGGAATCCATGCTATCGGCACGACTTGATGATGATATTCGATCATGGTACTGTTTATAGAATTCGAATTTTATCGCAGATGTCAATGTGCGCGTTGAAATTCAGAATCAATCAAGCATACACAATGTTTTTTTCTTTGGAGACATTACGCAGTTCTAATTAAAAGTTTATGAAAGTGTTTAACTTTCAGGTCATATTTGTTGTGCTTGTAATAAATAAAATGTGAAGGCGCTCGTGTAATGGTTATCGTCATATGAAATGGACTCGGCGACCTGGGTTCAAATCCTGGAAAAGACTGTTAGCTGTTATTGGTCTGAATTTTTTTTTTTTAGATGAGTCTTGATTATTTGTATTATTCAGATTTTCGGACTGTTGACCTCATTAACATAGCATAACACTTGTAACAGAATGAGAACAGCTATTTTAGATTGAATAAAGGTTTTGGTTCGAAGTTCTGTGAAAGCACCCGATTACGACAAGAAGACTCCCGAGTTTGAAGAGAAGGTTCACGAATTTGATAAGAAATGCCCAAAGAATACCGGTGGATACATCAGCTGAAACGTTGTGTACAAAACTGGCGGGAAAACTAATGGATTCTGCCTCTCCCAAGGGCATTAGCGCAAATGGGAACACAAACAGCTTCATCAAAGATAAAAGTAAAGTTGGCGGAGCGGCCTATTGTCGTTATGAGCTGGATAGCGAGGGAGTCTATCCCATTTTCACAAACGCTAGACCAGAGAGATTGTTTTTTTTTCGTCTGAAATGGAACGCCACATCTACCATCAGTTCCTCAGTTTACTGCCCGGGTCCAAGCGGTGCTACCCGGGCACAGAGTGGGTGAAGGTCGGTATCGAACCCGGAACCTCCTGGCTCTGATGTGGATGCTCATACAACTGAGCTAATTGGACTACTCAAACTTTTTATTTTAATTTAATTTCCACACTTTGGAAACGCTCGTCGTGTAATGGTATTCGTCGTAGCAAATGGATACGGGGACTCTTGTCCGAGGCCGTTTACAAAGCGTTAATATCCGTGGTAAAGGGACGATTTCAAGTATTCTCCTGCCAACTATGGGTAAATAGTAGGGCAGAATGAGTTTTTTTTTTGGTAATTTTCACCTTTAGTTGTTAAATTCCTAGCATAAAATTGTGCGTGCGCATTATCTGAAATGAACTTAATTGTTATTAAGAACACATTTTATGATATTTTTGTGTTAAAGCATGCAGTTGTATTGTTTTCGAAACGATTCTAAGATTTGTATATTTCGTATGGACACTTTCAAAATGGCTACCGTCTTGTTTCAAAGTGAAAGTCAGTTGGCTAAATTCCTAGCATAAAATTATCTGAAATGAACTTAATTGTTATTAAGAATACATTTTATGATATTTTTGTGTGAAAGCATGCAGTGTTATTGTTTTCGAAAAAGTTTCTAAGATTTATTTATTCCGCATGGAGACTTTCAAAATAGTTACCGGCTTAGTTCAAAGTGAAAGTCAAGGGACATTACTCTAATTGCCTTATTTGTTAGGAATTTTGACAACTAAAGGTGAAAATTACCTTTTTTTAACCTTGGTATGGTAAATTAAAAAAAGAAAAACACTGAATTCAACGCTGTTAAACTTTGCTTAAGAGATTGAAACATGTTCCACCGACTATTCGTCCGAAGGGGTTGGTTATATATATTATATATATATATATATATATATATATATATATATATGTGTGTGTGTGTGTGTGTGTATATATATATATAACAAAATAAATCCGTTAACTAATTTCTTTGACACAAGACGAGCCCAAATTAAATGAGTTTAGGTTTTAACTGCGGTCCATGATGACACTGGTGCTTCTATTTTGGAAGGAGTAAAAGATTCTATTAATCATTTCATAATCATCTCCGTTATTGAAAATTTGTATGATTAAAATAATGACGTTCCTCATGTAGAACGCACAAATAATCATTCATATTATATTAGACAGGAAATTGCTTATTCAGTCACGCCATAATTTATTATTTAAGTTGAGTTACAACTATATATATATATTATATATATATATATATATATATATATATATATATATATATATATATATATATAAAATAGATAGAAAAAATGATAATATTAGTTTGCTGAATAAATATATAAATATTCATAAATATAGTAGTTCTTGAGGATGACCGCTTTATCAAAAAGTCGAAACAGATGTCTGTCAGCATACTAATATTTTCATTTTTTTTCTATCATAGTGTCGAATTCATTTCCATTTATTATTCACTTATATATATATATATATATATATATATATATATATATATATATCTGCTGATGACGTCTAATAGGCCGAAATGTACATACAGAGATTGATTTTTCTCGATTTGTTTAGACTTACATTTAAATAGGTATTCCCGCCTAATTAATTAATTATTAATTAATTTTCAAAAATTAGGTACGACTTCAATTAAGCACATACCCCCCCCTGAAAAAATATGTATATATATATATATATATATATATATATATATATAATATATATATAAATAAAACGGGTCTCTGAACATAGATATCATATTAAACGAGGTTTTCTAAACAACGCCCTAGCTAAACATATTATAGACAATAACCATACCTTTGATTTTAAAGGTGCCAAAATATTAACTCACATACACAATAGAACACTACGTAGAATTATGGAATCTTGCCTTATTCTCACCCATCAAACCATACCGCAAAGACAAGGCTTTTTTTTTTATATCCCCTTATTTAGCAACACTTATACTCAGAAATCATAAAATCCCCTTCACATAACCATTTCTGACATATACTTCCTAACAAATTCAAATTTCACATTATCCCAATAAACCCTTACACCATTCATATTTTTTACATTAAAAAGTATATATAATTTTAAAAAAACAAATAGTTGAAAAATATTTATTTTCTGAAAAAATCCATTGCAGACTGACCATGAACGGGTTAAAACTCTTCATGTTTGAAAAAGAGAATGTGTCTATTTTTGAATTTGAAATATGTCTTCTTTCAAAAACTGTTACACTAAAGATATACAATTATGTCGTTGGCTTAGAAACGCGTAGCGGATGTGCTAATGACGAAACGATCGCATGACTTGCACGCTTTTTGGAACATCAATGTTTTTCGGTTTGAATTTAAAATATTTTCTGCTTCTCTCTCGATGAGTCCGGATTGAAAACAAGCACTGAAGATGATTTTTATAAATCGAAATATTGTTCAATATTAGCTATGGATATGATATAAAATATTATCATTTTAACAGCATTGTGTGTTTTCATATCCTTTTATACATACATACATATATACATACATACATACACACACACACACACACACATATATATATATATATATATATAAAGGGTCCAGGTGAGCTCAGTCCGTAGAGCATCCGGCTAGGATTAGCAAGTTTCCTGATTCGATACCTGTCTCCACCAACCAGGCCCATGAGTAGCACAGATTGGATAATCTGACCTGTGCGGTAAAGTAGATGAAGCTAGGCGTGGCGCTCCATCTCAGCAAATCCCTGCTCTAGCGCTATCAAAAAGGGGTTACTTCCTCGCTGTCCTGCTGATACCAATAATAAGCCACTCCACTAACTATATATATATATGTATATATATTGAGAGAGAGAGAGGAGAGAGAGAGAGAGAGAGAGAGAGAGAGAGAGAGAGAGAGAAGAGAGAGAGTATAACTCCTGCATTTTATATAGGTTGAGGGCACTATGTGAATATATTCTTTTCAAAAATAGGTTATTCCGTTGTAGTAATATATATATATATATATATATATATATATTCCTTACCCGTTTGTCACTGGTAAAATCTGACACATTCAACAAGGATCGGACTTGCTATTCAGAAATAATGGAACTACAAGATTAGCTTACTAGTCATTACACCATCTCTCTCTCTCTCTATATATATATATATATATATATATAGTTCAGTTGAGAATTGAACGGGAAATTAATTCATTCTTTAAGATACAGCTTATTAAGTGTTTTGTTCTGATGACTATATACTTTTTAGTTGGTGCGGTTATATTAGTACAAAGAAAATAAGGTAATCTATTTATAGAATAAATAAATAAATAAATAAATAAAAAAAAAAATATATATATATATATATAATATAGATAGATAGATAGATAGATAGATATTGATTCATATTCGTGAAGATAATTAAAAAATAAAATTTAAATGATAACAGCATGGTTTTTTTTCATTAAATATTTTGGATAGTAGATATTAACATTTCTTTTCAGAGTACCTAATCAATGCAAGGTCTATTTTTTTACATAGGGATTTAAATGGGACATCCCACGAGGACTCAACTCACGATTCAGTAATAATGGATCTGCGGGACAAACTTAAGAATATTCCCCTCTACCCAGGCGACGCCGGGTAGCCGCTGCTAGTTTAACACCGATGGTCTGTAAAAGATAATGACGCATGCGCATCGGAGCATCTTATTTCTCGTCTGAATTGGAGACGAGCCAGGTTGTCCAACATTTAACAATGATGGCAAATGTGTCACTTCAAGAGAAAACTATTAGTGCTTGAGACGTGTTGACCCAGTCACCGGAATCAAATCGAGAATATAGGAGAGAGGCGAACATAGATGAATTTACAAACGCTTCTTTGGTGGTTCATTACTTATTTTTTTTGTTCTTTCCTTCTTTTCTTTCTCACTCTTTTTTTTATTTATTTATTTATTTCTTGTTTGGTTTATTTTTATGTACTCTGTTGATTTGCAGTCGAATTGTTTGAATTTATTTAGGTTAAAATACTTTTTATATTTTTTTCTTTCTTTTTCATCCATTGCTACTACACCCACCCTCTCTCTCTCTCTTTCCCTCCCTCTGTCTGTCTGTCTTTCTTTTCATTCTTTTCTTTCTCTCTTTTTTGGTATATTTTATATACTCTGTCCATTTTCAGTCGAACTATTTGAATTTATTTAGGTTAAAATATTTTTATATTTTTTCTTTCTTTTTCATTCATTTCTTCTCTCTCTCTCTCTCCCCCCAACCCCTCTCTCTCTCTCCCCATTCTTTTGTTTCTCTCTATTTTGGTTTCTTTTTATATACTCTGTCCATTTTCAGTCGAACTATTTGAATTTATCTAGGTTAAAATATTCTTATATTTTTTTCTTTTTTCATTCATTCCTTCTACTCTCCTTCTCCCCCTCTCTCCCCCTGTCTCTCTCTCTCTCTCTCTCTCTCTCATCCTTTTGTTTCTCTCTATTTTTTTTTATTTTTATATACTCTGTCCATTTTAAGTTTGAATTTAAAAAAAAAATTATTTTGGTTAAAATGTTATTTTTCTAATTTTTATTTTCTTTTTAATTTAATATAGAATTTCTTTTTTTTTCATTAACTTTATTAGTTTTTATTACTCAATCTATTTTTACATTAGTTCCTCTTTCTCCTTCTCATCACTTTCTTCTATGTTTCTTTCGTCCTCCTTTTTCTTCTTTCTTTTCCACTCTTTCCTCTTCCCATTCTATCTTTCCATTCTTTTTTCTTTTCCTTTTTTTTCTTTTACCCTTGTTTCCCCATCTGCTTGCATTTAGGCTTTTGTATTCTCTAGAATTTCTTTATTTCTCAATTTGTTTATTCCCATTATAACTTTTTATCCTCGCCTTTCCTCAACACATTTAGCATATTATTTATTGATTATATTCTGTTTTCCCCAATGACTGCGTATCATACCGTGCAACGATGGCTAGAACAGCTCGTCACTTAGGTCCTTCCAACTGCTGATAGATCTTCGTTCATAATGAGTTGAATGAAAAAGTTGAATGATAAAAGAATAAGAAGAGGAAAAGATGCTAGGACAGAAGAAAAAGAAAGAACAAATGAAAAATAGAATTAGAGAGGGAATTGATGAAAAAAAAGAAAAGAATCAAAAGAAAGAGAGAAAGAGAGAGAGAGAGAGAGAGAGAGAGAGAGAGAAGAGAGAGAGAGAATAAACAGAACACACACACATATACAAAGAGAGACAGAGAAATATACAAAGGACAGAGACACAATAAATATACAGAGAGAGAGAGAGAGAGAGAGATACAAAGGGACAGAGACACACATAAATATACAGAGAGAGAGAGAGAGAGAGAGAGAGGGAGAGAGGGAGAGGAGGGAGAGAGAGACAGGAGAATGAATGATGAAAAAGTAAGAAAGATTGAAGATGGAGAATGAAAATTTGCACAAAAAATAAGTAATTTGCTTTCTGGTGCAGGCAAGCGGATAGCTGATGAGGCCAATACATGTGTGAGACTACCTGTTCTGCGCTCTGCACCTTCAATGCACGCTGTCTAGAACCCCAAACGTTATAACACTCTGCGCTGGCCAATTTGAGGGCATGAGTCAGAAACAGGCTCACAAGGATAAAAAACAAAAAAAACAAGTGTTTGTAAACAAGACGTGGATGGAAGAAGGGGTGTGTGAGACTTCGCTGTCTATCCAACTGGCTGTTACTGGCTATCCCTACCGGCGACCTTAACACCTCAACGGCCCGCGTTCTAACTGCCTTAGGGCTCGAGTTTAGCTGTATTTACGTCAAATTCTTCTTCCCCACCCATCTTCTCCGGACCACCCAGTACTTAAATCGAATCGCAGACTTCTAGTCGTCATTAACACTTAAATTTAAAGTAATTATTTTTCTAGACTCTACGTCTTCAATACGTCGACCATTAATTTTTTCAAAAGATATTTTCTCATAAAAATCCCTTTTGCTTTTAATACCTAGGTGCATTATTATCATTAAGTGGCCTAACTTTATGGTGGTCGTACAAATCTCTTAAACTTTACGGCCTAATCTTTGGATTCGTAAAAAGGTCAACCACCCACCCATTTTACTTATGCCTGGCTTTAACCTATTCTCTTTCTTATTCATTTATTTATTCTGACCATGTTCGTCTTCAATCATAGTATCATACATGGCAATTATATAATATATGTACTGTAAAATATCGAGCATTGGGGTTTAAAGCTTGACGAAAAGGGAGTTGGTAAGCATTACCACTAACGATTCTCTATTTTCATTAGGGTATTTATCTACCAAGTAGTCTACACTAGCAGGATGTGACACAAAGTCAGTTTTAAAGGGGTGTGTTAACAGATTTGAATTCAGAGTTTTTCCTTCTCCGAGTCCGGTTACCATAGCAAGATCAAAGTGCTAAAAATGCCCTACTACTTATCCATAGCTGGGGGGAGAATAGTTGAATGTATCCCTTTCCCGCGGATATTAGCGCTATGGGAAATGCAAACAGTCTCGATCAGGATTTGAACTTGCGTCACCGTGTCCATGTCCTATTACGGCAGACATTGCACCACGAATTTTTTATTAGTGTATCACGGGTGGTGATTCTTTATATACTTAAACTACTAATTTTATATCTCAGTTGAAAAAGTAAATTTTGAGAAAGTTGAGTAAGTAAATTAAAGTCGTCGAGGTGGCCTAATGTCGGTATCAGCCAATCAGCGAGGGAGTCTATCCCCCTTTTCACTAACACTAGACCAAGGAGATTGTTTTTGCGTCTGAGGTGGTGCGCCACACCTACCATCAGCTCCTTACTTTACCACACAGATCCCTGTGCTACTCATACGCTGAGTTGGCGAGGGCCGGTGTCGAACTCGGAACCTTGTGGTTTCTAGTCGAACACTCTACCGACTGGGCTATTTGAGACCCATTGACTAAAAATACACTTTTCCCTTTTATTTAGCAGGACTCTGAGTTTGAAAGGAAAATGCATTCATATATTTACAATGAAAAAGACAGCATTAACTTACCCCTCACAGAAGTCCACGTTTTAGCGGCACATATTAGGCTTTTTTAAACTCTTTACCTACTAAATATTTCCCTGGCCTACCACCAGGCCGGATTAAACAAAAATATTTTAAGTGATTTTTATGGGTATCCAGCGAGGATAGAACTGCTATTCAGTAGTTATGGATCTGTGAGACTAGCCTGATCAAAATTACACTAAAAGAGATACCTAAATATTTTCCTGACCTCTTATCAGGTCAGATTAACACACATTTCTATCTCTTTACCAACTTTAATACGCTCACAGCGGCACTACGGCTCTGCAATCCTACCGTAAGCCGCTGATGGTTAATTCATTATAATTGAGCAGAGGGACTCAGACTACAATAATAATAGGACTTTATTTGAATAGAATGAGTTTTGAGGTGAATAAATAGTAAACTTTGAAATATCCCATCATACAGGTAAAATATACCAAAAAAAAATATATGAACCTCTGATGATGAAGTTTATACTTCGAAACCGATAAGACAAAAATAACATCTTTTTGTTTTTATTTTTTATGCGCATTGTAACTGCCTTCAAATTATTAATATATTATAACATACTTAACAATGCTTCAAGCAAATTACCAATTACTTATACCAAGAAAATTTGTTATAGCCGTGGTAGAAAATTGGTAGGCAAAGAGTTAATAATATCTCTTCTCATTTTTGGGGTTACTGATCTTAACTTCGTTTCTCCCAATACGTGAACAGGTTGTATGATGTGAGGACAGAATAAATTCGAAGGTATAGAAGGATCGAGTGTGCTGAAGTATTCTCTTGGTAAATATGGCTTCAGTCTCGATAATTCTAATCACACCTTGTATATGTATAGTTTTCAGAAGAGTCGTATAAAATGAAAATAAACAGCGATCAGTAACCTCTCATTGGATGTCGCATTACGACATAGCAAACATCTTGAGTTTGGAGACAATTGTACGAATCTGCTGGTAATTCAGCATCCAAGTAGGAGTTAGTAAACATCGTTTGTCTTAGCTTATATATATGAGTATTTGTGCATATATATTCATACTTGTTTATACAAATGCATATATGTATGTTTGTGTGTGCATGCTTATAGTTATGTGTGTATATACATATGTATTTTTATATACATATATATATATATATATATATATATATATAATTTAAATACATATATATATATACACATATGTTTATATATATCTATGTATGTATGTATATGATGTTTATATATATATATATATATATATATAGAGAGAGAGAGAGATGATAGATAGATAGATGGAATCTAGATAACAGATAATAGGATCCCGTGGGGATTGAACCCCAAACTTCCGATTAACCAAACAAATCAAACTGTTAAGATCTTAACTTCTAAATGGTGAAGAGATTTATGAGCTGAAAAGTATATATATATATATATATATATATATATATATATATATATATGTGTGTGTGTGTGTGTGTGTATGTATATATATATAATCAGGATGATTCCACATGATAACAAACTCGGATGGGTGTTGGATTTTTCGACATGCAACTCCATAATTGATGATATCACCTGAGAAACTAAGCTTACATTATCATAAGGCTGTAAGTATGGGGCAACCTAGGGAGAATAAACTACCGAAGGGAACTGATCAGTTTGATCAAATAATTACATGATATATATATAATATATATTATATATATACGCTCCCCTACCAAATAATTACATGATATATATATATATATATATATATATATAATAATATATATTATATATATATATATATAGCTCCCCTACCGGTCGAGCACTCTTGCGGTAATATATGGACGCCATGGAACACATAAGCATTGGATATTCCCTCAAAGAACATACCTATACCATCAAAATCAGAATACCTACTCCTACTAACTGAAAAAATCGAAAGCTTGCTGAAAAGAATGCGCTGGAAAGCCCACTTCTATAACACAGGTGGCGACAACAACGACCCACCAATAACTACAAGCTGAAATCAAGGAAATGCCCTCCATCGTAAGGACTTACAACATTTCGAAAATGACCTAATAGACATGGTCAAAAAACATAAAATTCAAAAACCAACCAAACACCTTCCAGAAAAAAATCATCCACGACACAATGAAAATACGCAACTCAAAGAAAATATTCATTTTTGCAGATAAAACAAACAACATATACTCAACAAGCCTGTCCAACTACAAAAACATCACCGCAAACGTAATTACCCAGACATACAAAAAAACCACCGACACCACAAAAAACAACATAAACAAAGAAGCTAAAGAAATAGCAACTAAACTAGGAATTGACAGTAAGACAAACTCCCTAGCCGAACAACAGGCTTTCATATCATTCAAAGACCACAAACCTGACTACAGAACAAAACCCACCTTTAGGCTAATCAACCCCACAAAATCTGAAATCGGTAGAGTAAGTAAATCCATCCTCGACTCCATCAACACACAACTTACCGAAAAACTGCATCTAAACCAATGGAAGAACACCAAAGCCGTCACCAGCTGGTTCTCAGCCATCAACAACAAAACACAATCCACATTCATACAATTTGACATTACCAACTTCTACCCATCCATCACAGAACGCACACTAGACAGAGCACTGGAATTAGCATCACAACACATCAAAATCCCACAAGAAAACATCAAAATAATTAAGCACTGCAGAAAATCACTATTATTCCATAACGGAGAACCATGGATAAAAAACTAGATAACCACCTGTTCGATGTCACTATGGGAAGTTTCGACGGAGCAGAGGTCTGTGAACTGATAGGCGCACTAATTCTTTCCTCCCTATCATCCGTCATCGACAAATCGGACATGGCATCTATAGAGATGACGGACTCGTTCTTATAAGGAACCCCAACGGACCAAAAGTCGACAGCTTCCGGAAAAAAATAACAAACGCACTCAAGATGCTTGGATTTAAAATAACAACACAAACTTACCTAAATTCTGTTAACTTCCTGGATGTTACCCTAAACCTAAAAGAAGGTACATTCGAGCCCTACATGAAAGACAACAACACACCCATCTACATAAACACCTCCTCTAACCACCCACCCTCCATCATCAAACACATTCCTAAATCTATCAGCCGAAGGTTATCAGAAAATTCTTCCAACATAAACATGTTCAAAAAAAACAATATAATATACAATAATGCACTTAAAATAAATGGCCACAAACAACCCACCGAATACAACCCCACAAAACTCAAATCAAACCATAGATCCAGAAACATTATCTGGTTTAACCCACCTTTCAACAAATCAATATCTTCAAATATAGGCAAAATCTTCCTCAACCTCATACGTAAAAAACTCCCACCGAACCACCCCTTAGCAAAAATCTTTAATAAGAACAACTTAAAAATAAGTTATAGCTGCACCAAAATATTTCACAAATTATTAAAGCCACAATAAAAAGGTAGAAACAAACAGCAGCAATCCACCACCCACCAATCTATGCAACTGCAGAGACAAAAACACGTGCCCCTTCAATGTCTCTGCCTACAAAGGAACGCAGTATACAGGGCAACTGTAAAGTATAACACAACCACCAAGCATTTACATCGGAGCAACAGAAGGTACCCTGAAGCAAAGATCTTACACACACAAACTATCATTCACTAATATTAACTACTCAACCAGTACATCACTATCCACATATATCTGGAGCCTAAAAGACATGAATATTTCCCCCAAGATAAGCTGGAGATCCTAAAAATTGCACCCACATACAATAAGTCCACAAAAAAAATGCCTCCTTTGCCTCCAAGAAAAACTTTCTATCATCACCCACATACCACATTGCACCCTGCTAAACAAAAAATCTGAAGTACTGTCCAAGTGTAGACATGAAAAACAAACACCTGTTGTCGAATCTCGACCCATACACTTAACCCCCCACCACTGCTCACACACTACGCACTACCACCTCGGCACTATTATACACATAACATACTGCATCTTCATAACAACAACAACATAATCTATCACTACCCAACTCCAACCTCACACACCTGCACAAGAAAACGTAAGTAAAGATCCTTCTTTTCTATGCACCCCAGTACTATATCCAAAACCCCTGAAGAATAACCCACCCCCATCTACCTACATATCCCACACCTTCCCCACCTATTCAACCATCCCACTCTGTCCCTATCTACCTGAATATCTCAACACGCACCTATTTATCTGCCTCCCACAACCCATTCACCTATCTATCTTTCTCAATAAATTTCCACCAACACATACACCCATTTATCAACACCTGTTTATTTCTATCTGATTAGGGTATAATCACTCTTAATTAATAACTCCTCACTATCATGATAATCAAATAAAACGCCCCCTCCCCCATTTACCCACACGGCCCAGCATCTTTATTGACACGAAATTAGGGTCTACCCATTGACCAGTTTAGGACAACTCGAAATTAGGGACTACCCATTAACCAGTTTAGGACAACTCGGTTAAACGGAAATAAATATTTCCGAACTTTGTTTATAAAAATCCCATAAAAAATAAACAATTAAAAATCTTACAAGATAGTTACGGAAGAATAATAGTTCATTCAAGAATCAAACTATTCCTTAAGAAAAACCACACCGTTACCTTAATAAATATACGAACCCACCCATATTGCACGCTGCTTTTTAGACAAAAAATACATATGATTACAACCTTACGTTTATGCGTCTACGCACGTTTGAGCACAAAAGACGCATAGCACAAAAATTTATCTAAGAACACATAACAATAAATGTATATATCTATCTATCTATCTATCTATGTGTGTGTGTGTGTGTGTGTCTATATGTATATATACATGCGTGTGTATTCGCGTATCTATCCAGCTATATATATATATATATATATATATATATATATATATCCACATAACAATGAAATTC
>CM042165.1:73353601-73403601 GCA_023376005.1 Doryteuthis pealeii
ACGGCCGAATACACACGCTGTATATATTAACATATAGACACACAACACACAACACACACACCATAGATAGATAGATAGATAGATATATACATTTTATTGTTATGTGTTCTAGATAATTTTTGTGCTATGCGTCTTTTGTGCTCAAAACGTGCGTAGACGCATAAACGGAAGGTTGTAATCATATGTATTTTTTGTCTAAAAAGCAGCGTGCAATATGGTGGGTCGTATATTTATTAAGGTAACGGTGTGGTTTTCTTAAGGAATAGTTTGATCTTGAATGAACTATTATCTTCGTAACTATTTGTAAGATTTTTAATTGTTTATTTTTTTATGGGATTTTATAAACAAAGTTCGGAAAATATTTATTTCCGTTTAAACCCGGAGTTGTCCTAAACTGGTTAATGGGTATTCCTAATTTCGAGTTGTCCTAAACTGGTCAATGGGTAGACCCTAATTTCGTGTCAATAAAGAGCTGGGCCGTGTGGGTAAAATGGGGGAGGGGGCGTTTTTATTTGATTATCATGATAGTGAGGAGTTATTAATTAAGAGTGATTATACCCTAATCAGATAGAAATAAACAGGTTTGAATAAATGGGTGTATGTGTTGGTGGAAATTTATGAGAAAGATAGATAGGTGAATGGGTTGTGGGAGGCAGATAAATAGGTGGCGTGTTGAGATATTCAGGTAGAATAGGGACAGACGTGGGATGGTTGAATAGGTGGGGAAGGTTGGGATATGTAGGTAGATGGGGTGGGTTATTCTTCAGGGTGTTTGGATATAGTCTGGGTGCATAGAAAAAGAAGATCTTTACTTACGTTTCTTGTGCGGTGTGTGGGTTGGAGTTGGTAGGAATAGATTATGTTGTTGTGTTATGAAGATGCAGTATGGTTATGTGTATAATTAGTGCAGAGGTGTAGTGCGTAGTGGTGTGAGCAGGTGGTGGGGTTAAGTGTATGGTCGAGATTCGACAACAGGTGTTTGTTTTTCATGGTCTACATTGGACAGTACTTCAGAGTTTTTGTGTTTAGGCAGGGGGCAATGTGTGTATGTGGGTGATGATAGAAGTTTTTCTGGAGGTCAAAGGAGCATTTTTTTGTGACTTATTGTATGTGGTGCAATATTTTTAGGATCTCCAGCTTTCTTGGGGGAAATATATTCATGTCTTTTAGCTCAGTATATGTGGATATGATGTACTGTTGAGTAGTTAAATATTAGTGATTGATAGTTTGTGTTGTAAGATCTTTGCTTCAGAGGTACACTTCTGTTGCTCCGAGTGTAATGCTCTGGTGGTTGTGTTAATACTTTACAGTTGCCCTGTTATCTGCGTCCTTTGTAGCGAGAGACAATGTGATGGGCACGTGTTTTTTGTCTCTCAGTGGCATAGATTGTGGGTGTGATTGCTGCTGTTTGTTTCTACTTTATTTTGGCTTTAAATAATTGTTTGAAATATTTTTGGTGCGCTATAACTTATTTTTAAGTGTCTTTATTAAAGATTTTGCTAAGGGGTGGTTCGGTGGGAAGTTTTTACGTATGAGGTTGAGTAGAAATTTGCCTATATTTTGAGATATTGATGTGTGAAAGGTGGGTTAAACCAAGATTAATGTTTCTGATCTATGGTTTGATTGAGTTTGTGGGGTTTTGTATTCGTGGTTGTTTGTGGCCATTTATTTAAGTGCATTATGTATATTATATTGTTTCTTTTTGAAACATGTTTATTTGATAGAATTTTCTGATAACTTCGGCTGATAGATTAGGAATGTGTTTGATGATGGAGGGTGGGTGGTTAAGGAGGTGTTATTAGATGGGTGTGTTGTTGTCTTCATGTAGGGCTCGGAATGTACTTCTTTAGGTTTAGGGTATCACAGGAGTTAACAGAATTTAGGTAAGTTTGTGTTGTTATTTTAAATCCAGCATCTTGAGTGCGTTGTTTTTTTTTTCGCGGAGCTGTCGACTTTTGTCCGTTGGGTCCTAATAGAACGAGTGCCGTCATCTCTATAGATGCCGCATGTCGATTTGTCGATGACGGTGACAGGGGAAAGAATTAGGCGCCTATCAGTTCACAGACCTCTGCTCCGTCGAAACTTCCCCATAGTACATCGAACACGGTGTTATAGTTTTTTATAAACCATGGTTCTCCGTTATGGAATAATAGTGATTTTCTGCAGTGCTTAATTATTTTGATGTTTTCTTGTGGGATTTTGATGTTTGTGGTGCAATTTCCAAGTGCTGCTGTCCTAGTGTGCGTTCTGTTGATGGATGGGTGAAGTGGTAATGTCAAAATGTATGAATGTGGATTGTGTTTTTGTTTGATGGCTGAGAACACAGCTGTGAAGGCTTTGGTGTTCTTCCATGGTTTAGATGCAGTTTTTCGTAAGGTTTGTGTGTTGATGGTCGAGGATGGATTTACTTACCTCTAACGATTTCAGATTTTGTGGGGTTGATTAGCCTAAAGGTGGGTTTGTTTGTAGTCAGGTTTGTGGTCTTTGAATGATATGAAAGCCGTTGTTCGATAGGTGAGTTGTTTACTGTCATTCCTAGTTTAGTTGCTATTTCTTTAGCTTCTTTGTTAATGTTAAGTTTTTGTGGTGTCGGTGGTTTTTTTTGATGTCTGGGTAATTACGTTTGCGTGATGTTTTTGTAGTATGGACAGGCCTTGTTGAGTATATGTGTTGTTTTATTGCAAAAAATGAATATTTTCTTTGAGTTGCGTATATTTATTGTGTCGAGATGATTTTTTTCTGGAAGGTGTTTGGTTGCTGTTTTGAATTTTAGTTTTTTGACCATGTCTATTAGGTCCATTTTCGAAATGTTGTAAGTCCTACACGATGGAGGGGCATTTCCTTGATTTCAGCTTGTAGTTATTGGTGGGGTCCGTTGTTGTCGCCACCTGTGTTTATAGAGATGGGCTTTCAGCGCAATTCTTTCGAAGCTTTCGATTTTTTCAGTTAGTAGGATAGGTAGTCTGATTTGATGGTATAGGTATGTTCTTGAGGGAATATCCAATGCTTATGTGTTCCATGCGTCGATATATACGCAGAAAGTGCTGCGGACCGGTAGGGAGCGTATATATATAGTATATAATATATATATATATAATTATATATATATATAATATATACTCATGTAATATTTGGTAGGGAGCGTATATATATATATATATAATATATATATATCATGTATTATTTGTCAAACTGAATCAGTTCCTCTCGTAGTTTATTCTCCCTAGGTTGCCCATACTACGGCTTATTAATGTAAGCTTAGTTTCTCGGTGATATCATCAATTAAATGGAGTTGCATGTCGAAAAATCCAACACCCATCCGAGTTTGTTATCATGTGAATCATCTGATTATATATATTTACATACACACACACACACACACACATATATAATATATATATATATATATATATATATATATATATACTTTTCAGTCATAATCTCTCATCTCATTTAGAAGTAAGATCTTAACAGTTTTGATTTGTTTGGTTAATCGAGAAGTTTGGGGTTCAAATCCCCAGGGATCCTATTATCTGTTATCTAGATTATCCATCTATCTATCTATCAATCTCTCCTCTCTCTATATATATATATATATAATATATATATACACATCATATATCATACATAGATATATATAAACATAGTTATATATATAGTATGTTAAATTATATATATATATATTATATATATTATATATGTAAAAAAATACATAAGTATATACAACACATAACTATAAGCAATGCACACACCAACATATCAATATGCATTTTAAAACAAGTATGAATAATATCAACAAATACTCATATTATAAGCTAAACAAACGATGTTACTAACTCCTACTGGGATGCTGAATTTACCACAGATTCGTACAATTGGTCCCAAACCATAGATGTTTGCTATGTCGTAAAAAGCGACATCCAATGAGAGGTCTGAACTGTCGCTGTTTATTTTCATTTATTACGAAGTCTTCTGAAAACATACATATACAAAGGGTGATTAGAATTATCGAGACTGAGCCATTTACAAGAAGAATACTTCAGCACACTCGATCCTTCTAATCCTTTCGAATTTTTCTGTCCTCACATCATCACACCCTGTCACGTATTGGGGAGAAACGAAGTTAAGTAATCAGTAACCCCAAAAATGAGAGAGATATTATAACTCTTTGCCTACAATTCTACCAATGGGCGGGCTAGCTATAACAAATTTTTTCTTGTATAAGTAATTGGTAATTTGCTTGAAAGCATTGTTAAGTAGTTATAATATATTAATAATTGTGAAGGCGATTACAAATGCGCAATAAAAAATAAAACAAAAAAGATGTTATTTTTTCTTATCGGTTTCGAAAGTATGAAACTTCATCATCAGAGTTCCAATATATTTTTTTTTTGGTAATAGTTTTACCTGTATGATTGGATATTTCAAATTTACTATTTATTCCCTCAAACTCATCCTATTCAAATAAAGTCCTATTATTATTGTAGTCTGAGTCCCTCGCTCAATTTAATTTGAATTAAACCATCACGGCTTACGTAGGATTGCAGAGCCGTAGTGGCGCTGTGAGGTATAAAGTTGGTAAAGAGATAGAAATGTGTGTAATGCTGACTGTATACAGAGGTCAGGAAATATTTAGGTATCTCTTTTAAGTGTAAAATTTTGAATCAGGCTAGTCTCCACAGATCCATAACTACGAATAGGCAGTTTTATCCTCAGCTGGATACCGCATAAAATCACTTAAAAATTTTGTTTAATCCGGCGCTGGTGGTAGGCCAGGGAAATATTTTTAGTAGGTAAGAGATTTAAAAAGCCCTAATATGTGCGCTAAACGTGACTTCTGGAGGGGTAAGTTAATGCTGTCTTTTTCATTGAATATATCATGCATCTTTCCTTTCAAACTCAGAGTCCTGCTAATAAAAAGGGAAGTGATTTTTAAGTCAATGGGTCTTCAAAAGCCCAGTCGGTAAGAGTGTTCGATAACACGAAGACATGTCGATTGACCCGCCCTCGCCGCAACTCAGCGTATGAAGTAGCACAGGGATCTGTGGTGTAAAGTAAGGAGCTGATGGTAGGTGTGGCGCACCACCTCAGACGCAAAAACATCTTCGGTCTAGTGTTATGAAAAGGGGGATTAGACTCCCTCGCTGATTGCTGATACCGACATTAGGCACTCGACGACTTAATTTACTTAAACTCAACTTTCTCCTCAAAATTTAACTTTTTCAATAGAGATAATAAAAATAGTATTTAAAGTATATAAAGAATCACCACCTTCGTGATAGCACTAATAAAAATTCGTTGGTGCAATGTCCTGCCGTAATAGGACATGGACACGGTGAGGCAAGTTCAATCCTGATCGAGACTGTTTGCATTTCCATAGCGACTAATATCCGCGGGAAGGGATACATTAACTATTCTCCCCCCAGCTATGGGAAAGTATAGGGCATTTTGCACTTTGACTTGCTATGGTAACGACTCGGAGAAGGAAAAACTCTTGATTCAAATCTGTTAACACACCCTTTAAAACTGACTTTGTGTCACATCTGCTAGTGTAGACCTTGGTAGAATAATACCGCTAATGAAATGAGAAGATCGTTAGTTGGTAATGCTTACCACCTCCTTTTCGTCAAGCGTTAAACCCAATGCTGATATTTTACAGTACATATATGTTATAATGCCATTATGTAGCTATAGATTGAAGACGAACTGGTCAGAATAAATAAATGAATAAGAAAGAGAATAGGTTAGAGCCAGGCATAAGTAAATGGGTGGTGGTTTGACTTTTTACAATCCAAGATTAGCGTAAAGTTTAAGAGATTTGTACGACCCCAATAAAGTTAGGCCACTTAATGATAATAATAGCACCTAGGTATTAAAAGCAAAAGGGATTTTTTGAGAAAATATCTTTTGAAAAAATTAATGGTCGACGTATTGAAGACGTTAGAGTCAGAAAATAATACTTTAATTTAAGTGTTATGACGATAGAAAGTCTGCGATTTCGATTTAATACTGGGTGGTCCGGAGAAGATGGGTGGTGGAAGAAAATTTGACGTAAATACAGCTAACTCAGGATAGCAGTTAGACGCGGCCGTGAGTGTTAAGGTCGCCGTAGGGATAGCCAGTAACAGCATTTGGATAGACAGCGAAGTCTCAACCCCTTCTTCCATCCACGTTTGTTCTAACAACATTGTTTTTTTTGTTTTTTATCCTTGTGAAGCCTGTTTCTGATCTAGCCTCAATTGGCACGCAGAGTGTTATAACGTTTGGGGTTCCTAGACGCGTGCATTGAAGGTGCAGAGCCGCAGAACAGGTAATCTCACCATGTTATGGCCTCATCAGCTATCCGCTTGCCTGCACCAGAAAGAAATTACTTATTTTTGTGGCAAATTTTCTATTCTCCATCTTCAATCTTTCTACTTTTCACCATTCATTCTCTAGTCTCTCTCTCTCCTCTCCTCTCATCCCTCTCTCTCTCTCTCCTCTCTCTTCTCTGTATATTTAGTGTGTCTCTGACCTTTGTATCTCTCATCTCTCTCTCCTCTCTGTATACGTTTAATTGTGTCGCTGTCCTTTGTATATTTCTCGTCTTCTCTTTGATATATGTGTGTTGTCTGTTTATCTCTCTCTCTTCCTCTCTCTCTTCTCTCTCTCTCTCTCGTCTCTCTCTCTCTTCTCTCTTTTCTTTTGATTCTTTTTCTTTTTTCATCATTCCCTTCTAATTCTATTTTTCATTTGTTCTCTTTTTTTCTTCTGTCCTAGCATCTTTCCTCTTCTTATTCTTTTAATCATTCAACTTTTTCATTCAACTCATTATGAACGAAGGATTATCGCAGTTGGAAGGACGCTAAGTGAAGAGCTGTTTCTAGCCATCGTTCACGGTATGATACGCAGTCATTGGGAAAACAGAATATAATCAATAAATAATATGCTAAATGTGTTGAGAAGGCGAGGATAAAAAGTTATAAGGGAAAACAATTGAAGAAATAAAGAAATTCTAGAGAATACAAAAGCCTAAACTGCAAGCAATGGGGAAACAAGGTAAAAGAAAAAAGAAAGAAAAAAGAATGGAAAGATAGATATGGGAAGAGGAAAGAGTGGAAACGAAAGAAGAAAAAGGAGACGAAAGTAAACATGAAAGAAGTGATGAGAAGGAGAGAAGAGGAACTAATGTAAAATAGATTGAGTAATAAGAAACTAATAAAGTTAATGAAAAAAGAAAATTCTAAATATTAAATTAAATAAAGAAATAAAATTAGAAAAATAACATTTAACGCAAAATAATTTTTTTTAATTCAAACTTAAAATGAACACGAGTATGATAAAAAAAAAAGTTAAAAGAAAATAGAGAGAAACAAAAAGGATAGAAGAGAGAGAGAGAGAGAAGACAGGGGAGAGAGGGGAGAATGGAGAGTAGAGGATAGCAATGAAAAAAGAAAAATATATATAGAATATTTAACCTAGATAAATTCAACATAGTTCCACTGAAAATGGGACTGTAGTATATATAAAAGAAACCAAATTAAGAGAAACAAAAGAATGGGGAGAGAGAGAGAGGGGGTTGGGGTGGAGAAGAGAGAAGAGAGAAGAAGAATGAAAAAGAGAAAAAATATAAAAATTTTAAACCTAAATTAAATTCAATAGTAGTTCGAACTGAAATGGACAGAGTATATAAAAATCACCAAAAAAGCGAGAAAGAAAAAATGAAAAGAAAGACAGACAGACACGAGGGAGGAAGAGAGAGAGAGAGGGTGGGTGTAGTAGCAAGTGCGATGAAAATGAAAGAAAAAAATATAAAAGTATTTAGACCTAACATAAATTCAAACAATTCGACTGCAATCAACAGAGTAATAAAATAACCAAACAAGAAATAAATAAATAAATAAAAAAAGAGTGGAAAGAAAAGAAGGAAAGAAACAAAAAAAAATAAGTAATGAACGCACCCAAAGAAGCGTTTGTTAATTCATCATGCTTCGCCCTCTCCTATATTCTCGAGTTGATTCCGGTGACTGGGTCAGACACGCTCTCAAGCACTTAATAGTCTTTCTCTTGAAGTGACACATTGCCATCATTGTTAAATGTTGACAACCTGGCTCTCTCAATTCAGTAGAGAATAAGATGCTCCGATGCGCATGCTCAATTATCTTTTTACAGACCATCGTGTTAAACTAGCAGCGGCTTACGCCGACGTCGCCTGGGTGAGGGGATATTCTTAAGTTTGTCCGCAGATGGCCTTAATTGATGAATCGTGAGTTGAGTTCCTCGTGGAATGTCCCATTTAAATCGCACATATGTAAAAAATAAGACCTTGCATTGATTAGGTACTCTGAAAAGAATGTTATGATCTACTATCCAAAATATTTAATGAAAAAAAACCATGCTGTTATCATTTAAATTTTATTTTTTATTATCTTCAGCGAATATGATCAATACTATCTATCTATCTATTATCTATAATATATATTATAATATATATATTTTTTTTTTATTTATTTATATTATTATTTATTCTCATAAATAGATACCTTATTTTCCTTTGTAACTAATATACCGCACCACTAAAAAGTATATAGGTCACAGAACAAAACACCTTAGCTGTATCTTAAGAAGAATTCATTTCCCGTTCAATTCTCAACCTGTAACTATATATTATAATATATATATATATAAGAAGAGAGAGAGATGGTGTACTATGACTAGTAAGCTAATTCTTGTAGTTCCATTATTTCTGATAGCAAGTCCGATCCTTGTTTGAGTGGTCAGATTTTTACCAAGTGACAAACGGTAAGAATTATATATATATATATATATATATATATATAACTACAACGGAATACACCTATTTTGAAAAGAATATTATTCACAGTAAGTGCCCTCACCTATAAAAGATGCAGGAGTTATACTCTTCTCTCTTCTCTCTCTCTCTCTCTCTCTCTCTCTCTCTCTCTCTCGTCTCTCTCCTCTCTCTCAATATATATACATATAATAGTATAGTTAGATGGAGTGGTTATTAGTTGGTATGCTAGCAGGACGAGCGAGGAAAGTAACCCTTTTTGATAGCGCTAGAGCAGTTGATTGTGCTGATGATGGAGCGCCACGCCATAGCTTCACTACTTACCGGCACAGGTCAGATTATCAATCTGTGCTACTCATGGGCCTGGTTGTGAGACAGGTATCGAATCAGGAACTTGCTAATTCCTTAGCCGGATGCTCTACGATTGACTCACCTGGACCGCTTTTAATATAATATATATATATGTGTGTTGTGTGTGGTGTGTATGTATGTATGTATATAGTATGTAATGTATAAAAGGATATGGAAAACACACATGCTGTTAAAAATATAATATTTTAGTATCATTATCCATAGCTAATATTGGACAATAATTCGATTTAATGAAAATCATCCTTCAGTGTTGTTTCAATCCGGACCTCAATCGAGAGAGAAGCAGGAAAATATTTAATTCAAACGATAAAACCTTGATGTTCAAAAGCGTGCAGTCATGCGGATTCGTTTTCGTCATTAGCACATCCGCTACGCGTTTCTAAGCCAAACGACATAATTTGTATATCTTTAGTGTACACAGTTATTTTGAAAGAGACATATTTCAAATCAAAATAGCACAGTTCTCTTTCAAAACATAAGAAGTTTTAACCCCGTTCATGGCAGTCCTGCAATGGATTTTTTCAAGAAAATAAATATTTTCAAAGCTATTTTGTTTTTTTAAATTATATTATAGCTTTTTAATGTAAAAAATATAATGGTGTAAGTGGTTTTATTGGGATAATATGTTGAAATTCGAATTTGTTAGGAGTATATGTAGAAATGGTTATGTGAGGGGATTTTATGATTCTGAGTATAAGTGTTGCTAATAAGGGATATAAAAAAAAAACCTTGTCTTTGCGGTATGTTTGATGGTGAGAAAAGGCCAAGATTCCATAATTCTAGTAGTGTTCTAATTGGTGTATTGTGAGTTAATATTTTGGCACCTTTAAAATCAAGGTATGGGTTATTGTTATATAGTTAGCTAGGGCGTTTTTAGAAAACCTCGTTTAAATGATATCTATGTTCAGACGCCGTTTTTATTTATAATATTATATATATTATAATATATATCAATATATATATATATATATACATATTTTCTTCAGGGGGGGGTATGTGCTTAATTGAAGTCGTACCTAATTTTGAAATTATTAATAATTAATTAATTAGGCGGGAATACCTATTTAAATGTAATCTAACAATCGAGAAAAATCAATCTCTGTATGTACATGTTCGCCTATTAGAGACCGTCATCAGCAAGATATATATATATATATATATAGTATATATATATATATATATATAATGAACTAAATAAATGGACTGAATTCGACAGCTAATGATAGAAAAACAAAATGAAAATATTAAGTATGCTGACAAGACATCTGTTTCGACTTTTTTGATAAAGCGGTCATCCTCAAGAACTACTATATTTATGATATTTTATATATTTTATTCAGCAAACTAATATGTATCTTTTTCTATCTATTTTATATATATATATATATATATTATATATATATATATATATAATATATATATATATATATATGTTGTAACTCAACTTAAATAATAAATTATGGCGTGACTGAATAAGCAATTTCCCTTCTAATATAATATGAAAGATTATTGTGCGTTCTACATGAGGAACGTCGTATATTTTAATCATACAAATTTTCAAATAACGGAGATGTTATGAAATGATTAATGAATCTTTACTCCTTCCAAAATAGAAGCACCAGTGTCATCAGGACCGCAGTTAAAACTAAACTCATTATTTTGGGCTCGTCTTGTGTCCAAGAAATAGTTAACGGATTTTTTTGTTAATATATATATACACACAAAACACACAACACACATATATATATATATATATATATATATATATATTATATATTATATATACCACCCCTTTCGGACGAATAGTCGGTGGAACAATTGTTTGCAATCTCTTAAGCAAAGTTTAACAGCGTTGAATTCATGTTTTTCTTTTTTTAATTACCATAGCCAATGTTAAAAAAAGGTATTTCACCTTGTGTTGTGCAAAATTCCTAACAAATAAGGCAATTTAGAGTAATGTCCCTTGACTTTCAACTTTGAACTAAGCCGGTAACATTTTGATAAGTCTCCATGCGAGGAATAATAAAATCTTAGATAAGCTTTTTCGAAACAATAACACTGCATGCTTTCACACAATAAATATCATAAATGTATTCTTAATACAATTAAGTTCATTTCAGATAATTTTATGCTAGGAATTTAGCCAACTGACTTTCACTTTGAAACAAGACGGTAGCCATTTTGAAAGTGTCCATACGAATATACAAATCTTAGAATCGTTTCGAAAACAATACAGACTGCATGCTTTAACACACAAAATATACGATAAAAATGTGGTTCTTAATAACATTAAGTTATTTCAGATAATCGCAACGCACAACTTTTATGCTAGGAATTTAACAACTAAAGGTGAAAAATTACCAAAAAAAAAACTCAATTCGTGCTATCTATATTACCGCATAGTTGGCAGGAGAATACTTGAAACGTCCTGTTACCAACGGATATTAGACGCTTTGAACGCCTCGAAAGAGGTCCCCGTATCCATTTGCTAACGCACGAATACCTATTACACGACGAGCGTTTCAAACGTGTGGAATTAAATTAAAATAAAAAGTTGTGATAGTCCAATTAGCTCAGTGTTAGGGGGGGGGGGGGGGGGGGGGGGGGGGGGGGGGGGGGGGGGGGGGGGGGGGGGGGGGTGAGCATCCATCAGAGCCCAGGAGGTTCCGGGTTCGATACCGACCTTCACCCACTCTGTGGCCCGGTAGCACCGCTTGGACCCGGGCAGTTAAATCTGAGGAACTGATGTAGATGTGGCGGTTCCATTCAAAGACGAAAAAAAAACAATCTCATCTGGTCTATGAGTTTGTGAAAATGGATAGACTCCTCGCTATCCAGCTCATAACGACAATAGGCCGCTCCGCCAACTTTACTTTTATCTTTGATAGAAGCTGTATTGTGTTCTACATTTGCGCTAATGCCTCTTGGGAGAGGCAGTATCCATTACGTTTCTCGCCGCAGTTATTGTACACACGTTTCAGCTGATGTATCCACCGGTATTCTTTGGGATTTCTTATCAGAATTCGTGAACCTTCTCTTCAAACTCGGGAGTCTTCTTGTCGTAATCGGGTGCTTTCACAGACCTTCGAAGCCAAAACGCTTTATTCAATCTAAATAGCTGTTCTCATTTTGTTTACAAGTGTCTATGCTATGTTAATGAGTGTCACAGTTCCGAAAATCTGAATAATACAAATAATCAAGACTCATCTAAAACTAAAAAAAATTCAGACCAATAACAGCTAACAGTCTTTCAGGATCTTGAACCGTCAGGTCGCCGAGTCCATTTTCATAATGAGATAACCATTAACAAGGGCGAGCGCGTTCAATTTTTATTTATTACAAGCACAACAAAATGACCTGAAAGTTAAGACACTTCATAAACTTTTAATTAGAACTCGTAATGTTCCAAAGAAAAAAACATTGTTGTATGCTTGATTGCATTCTGAATGTTCAACGCGCAATTGACATCTGCGATAAATAATCGAATTCTATAAACATACCATGGATCGAAATATCATCATCAGTCGTCGATAGCATGGATTCCCTTGACTCTACTTTCTCTCTCTCTCGCCATTGTCCATTCCATTTCAGACCCCCTTTTTTGTGTGAATAGATCACTAATATTAGGACTTTGAGCCTAGTTCTAGTTGTACCAGACCCCAAGCGGATTTTAACAAGTTTTGGTTCAGAGCTTTGTTTTTCGTCCTAGACTGTTGCCTAACTAATGTTAAATGAGTCATGGTCCTACTATTTACTACCATAGCTGGAGGTAGAGTAGTTGGATTCATACCTTTCCCAAGTCTTTAGGAACTGTAGCTTCTTACAGGATTTGAACTGGGTTGATGAGTTCATGACTTTGCGTCGCATTTGCTCAATGTGGAGGTTTGGTATATATATATATATAGTAATATATGATAATATTTATGGACTCTCGTCGTCGATTCGACGCATGGGGTTCACATCACAGCACATGAATCACCCACACAGTGGTTTGTTTTATAGTGGTGAGGCTTATTGTTGGACCATGCCACACTTTTTCCACAGTCATAAGAAGAATTGGTGCTCAAGGGTTGCCACAAACACAATCAACGACGACCCTCAGAATTTTGAATCAGAGTTATCCCTCTATTAGACTGGTTACCTACCAAGGTTAAGGGCTCAGTCCTACCCTACTATTTAAACCGTGTAGGGAGAATATATGAATTCCATACCTTTACCCAAGTGGTATTACCTATGTGTAAAGCCACGAGCTCGTCTAGAATTGGAAGCTCGAATAGACGAGTCCATTTCCGCACCGACTCTAACCACTAGCACCACGCCCTTCTCTCTCTCTCTCTCTCTCTCTCTAGATATATATATATATATTATATATATATAATATATATAATATATATATATATTACACACCACTGTCGCGCTTTCAGCGCGGATAGTCCATGACAATCTCTCTCCATTCCGTCCTATCGCTCATTCATTCTCGGGAGTCCTCTATGCATCCTGCATCCGCACAGAGCTGATCAAGCGTCGTATGTTTTGCTGGTCGGCCCACACTGGCTTGTCCATCGTCTGGCTCACAAGGAGGACGTCCGCTTATGGAGTTCGTCTCTTAGCTTCTCCAGCCAGTGTCCTGCCGTGTCTTGTACTCCTTACTGCGGTGGTTTTGGGTGATATGTGTAGGTGGCCGTACAGCTGTTTTCTCGTAGGGGTGCTGTTTTCCACGTTTTTTCATCCATGATCACCCGCAGCATTGCTTGCGTCAGCTTCCCATCTAGTGTATTCTCAGTGCGCTTACGGGTCAGGTGGTGCGAAGCCATAACAGGCAGTACTGACACGACAGACGACTCTGAAAGAACTGTTCTCTAAGCTGTCTGTGAGATTGGACACTCCTATGATATTATATTATATATATATATATAATATATATTATATAAGTGCTAATTGGAGTCGTACCGTCATTTGAAAATTAATTAATAATGAATTTAATTTTGAAATTAATTATTAATAATTGAATTAGGCGGGAATACCTATTAAATTTATGGCTAACAATATCGAGAAAAATCTCTCTGTATGGTACATTTCGGCCTCATAGGCCTCATGCAGGCAGAGCTATGATCGGAAGAGCCGCCTGTGCGTGATTTGAAAACGGACTGCCAGCTGACAGGCCGAATCTCATAACCCCTACACTATACGACTCCAATTAAGCACTTATCTCCCAAAAATTATCGGCAAAAGCCATTCTAAATCAAATCTTGTTTACAATATGATATAATATATATATATATTATATTATCCTCTTTTTAGTCGTCCGTCGCTGACGACGAGAGTCAACTCCAAGTTGTTCTCAGTTTGACCTCTGATGGCCATATATATCCATTTCTCGACTTGTAGACGCGGTTTACGCATCTTTACAAGGGAAATTGTCCATCTACATTCTGTGTGCATGACGACGAAGACTCACCACTCTGCAGTTCTATTGATCTCGATATTGAAACCGGTAGCTCCTGTGTAGCCTGTGTCTCGCCAACCCTTCTATTTGCGGTTCGAGAGACTCTTACGAGTCCNGAGAGAGATCTCGGACATTACTATAGGAGAAGAGTAATGAGATAAATACATATTATTCTCACATAATTATACGACCTTCTTGAAAATGAGTAATATAGTAAAGACACTAAGGGGATTGTTTGATCCTTTAAAGTTATTTGGGGAAAAAGGTGTGGCGAATATATACTTACTGATTAGGATTTACGTACTCAAGCATTGCTTTATAGGGCATAGTAATTTTTTGAAGCCAGAGAAGTATATGGGGATACGGGGTTTTTTCCACTTATGCTCTATGAAAATGTCCCTACTGCGCAACTAACGAACACATGTGTTAAGAGGGGTTTATAATTTCTGTAACAGAATTCTGCCACACTTGGGCACAAATTGGTCTTAATAAATTGGCCAAGACAGCATTCCATAAAAGAAAATGTTATTTAGCAAAAGATTAAGGAGTTTGTGAACTAAATAACAGTTCTGTCACCCTCAAGTACTGCTATTAGCCAGCCGTGAGTGTTCCGTAGATTATTATTTAGATACCCTTGAGATCTAGTTCCGGGATGGAAACTCCCGGGAAGTAGTAAACTCATTGTCCCATTTTTAAATAAATTTAATATATAGTATTATATTATATAATATATAAGGTATATATAAGATAATATATAAAAGGTTGTTTCTGGTTCCACACGTAGAAAAATTCAAAAGTATTTTTTACTAAAAGAAAAAAAGGGTCCGCAAAAAGTGGTATTTTGGGTACTCAGAAAAAATGTTTTTTAATTCTTTTGGTTTACATATGCACACGTGTTTCAGATCTTCTGGTATCTTCTTCAGGCTTTCATTGATAATATGAAAATGAATTCTTACATGCATGTGTATATATATATATATATATACACACACGAGTATTTCACTCCTCTTCCTGTTTTTGTGGGAGTGGAAAGGAATTTCATTTTTTAACATTAGTCTTTTAAACAGGTGTTTTTGTTTTTTGGGTGGTTTGCTAATAAATTCATTAGCTGAATTTTATGATTTTTTTTATTTGGGTTGTCTTGATGAAGTTCATCAGATGTTCAATTGAATATATATATATATATATATAATATATACATATATGCGTGTGTGTGTGTGTGTGTGTGTGTGTGTGTGTGTGTGTGAGTTGATATTTTGGCTCCTTTGAAATCAAAGGTATGATTATTGTCTAACCCTCGTTCAATATGATATATTAAACGAGGTTTTCTAACCAACGCCCTAGCTAAACATATTATAAACAATAACCATACCTTTGATTTTAAAGGTGCCAAAATATTAACTCACATACACAATAGTACACTACGTAGAATTATAGAATCTTGCGTTATTCTCATATATATATATATATAGATAGATAGATATAGATATATATATATCTTATCATAATGGAGATTCGGTGTCTCGCTGTCTGTAACCGAAACTACATTAATACTTACATCACAATACACTCAGGAATTGCATAAGTTTATCAATGAGTATTTAATCTAATGTCAAAATTATTAATACATAGATTTTCTTAAAGACATCATTAATAAACAAGTTTTATTCTGAGTTAGATTTACCTCAAAACAGCCCATGTTATTAGTGCATTTAAAATCCTGCAATGTGTCTCATATATCACTATGAAATAAAGGATTACATAATATATAGTGTGGTTAATTTGCATACTGGTTTTATTTCTAAAATAAACAAAGAATCCACTTTTTCTGAATTTTAATTATCATACTGGTTTTAACAAAACCGGGTTTAATAAATAATTACTTAGTGTTATTGATCTCTAATATTACTATTTTATTCTCAAACATATTAAAATCAATCTTATGAATAATTTTGTATAAAACCAATTAAAATACAATTAAAATAAGTGTAATCTTTTTATATGTGTTCTTATTTAATTTCATTAGTCTTTCTAATTTAATATATTTCATTACATTAAAACCTAAATACTTACGCCTGGCAGAGGGTACATATTCTTGCTAGTATATATATATATATAATTGAATCATATTACCACGAACAGACAACTCGGCAAACACCATTTGCGACATCCGGAGCACTGGACAGCTGTTTCGATCTCCTTTGGTCTCATCAGCAGTGCATACCACAATCTCCGCCACTAGAGATTGAACCAGCGGACCACAGCGTGAAGAGCGGGGACTCAACACACTGGGCCACCAGCCCATGCCACAAACGGAGAATGCCAAATCATCTAGTCAATGGTAATATTAATTCAAACTGAGCAGCCACCTAACCTGTATTGCCGTGTATCCCATCGCAGGATTACAGAGGGCAAGGTCACCTCCAGGACAACGACTTCCCAATTCGGGGCCTGAATCCTCAGAACACAACCTAATGGGCAAAGGGTATATATTAAATTTTGATAGAGGAATTATATATAATTGAATCATATTACCACGACCAGACACACACACACACACACACACACACACATATATATATATATATATAAATATATAATATACTTAACAATGCTGTCGTTTGCTGTTGTTTAAATGATTTCGATTCTTCCTCTGATTTCCAATTCCTCCAGATTCTTTTCCGAACCCTTGGGGACCGTTCCAAGGACTCCGACTACAATTGATACGCCCTTCACTTTAATATTCCACATTTTGTTTTTCTGTTAAATCGATAATAGAGATTATAGATATATCTATAATAGATATGAAATATGTTATACATATATTTTTTTTTTATCTCCGAGAAGACAGTATATTAGATTTTTTAAGAATCTGATATTTAGCACTAAGACGGGTTTTTTTTTTTGGTGGCGTAGAGACACACGCATAATCTGTTGTTTTTTTCCCTTCTTCTTCTATGGCTTTATTGGGAATCATTATTTTTTCTTTCGTTTTGGCACAAAATATTTGATATCATATTTTTGGGCATTTTTTAAAAAACATAAGACTTATTAAGATATGTTTAAATCCATTTTTAAAGCCGAGGTGCTTCGTAACTTCTCTAGAGTAAGGAGGAGACCATTTATTTGGATTCTTGCTTTCTTATATATATATATATATATATTCGCCAACCTCTCTGCACAAGTAGGATGACACAAGGTCAATTTCTGAAGCGGTATTTGAGTTCAGAGTTTTCCTTCTTCTAGACTTCTAGCAAAGTTAAAGAGCCCAGTCTGTTCTACAATTTCCTCATAGCTTTCCCATAATAACCAACGCGTCATCCTCAGATGCATTTTAGTATCATATACATTTTTGAGTAGTATTACTCGTTTGAGTGAGAGTGAAAGTTGTGCGTGAGATAAGTGAAAAGAGGCTGCACAGACCCCAGTCCACTCTCTTGGCAGTCCCGCAGTTGGTCCAGTGGCAGGGGAAAGTCTGAGACGACTGGGCCGCCGAGCTGCTGCAGGGTACTGTCTCAGGTAGTATTGAGTCACTTCACGAGAGGCAAGGCTTGTACCCAAGCGTCAGATTGTTTTGGGGATTTATGTGAGTAGTAAGTAACCCAATCCTACTACTATCGATGTGAATGGCCGTTGGCTCGTCTGCGGCTCATCCTTCCTTTAAAAGCTATTGTTGTTACGGATGCTGGGTGGCCACACACCCACTTCACCAGACAAGCTGAGACATGCCTGATGGGGGTGCCGATTTAGGCACCGGCAGACCGACTATGGAAAAGTTAGTACTAGTTTACATGGTACTAGTAGCAGATAAGAAATAAGACCTGACCTCACACACACACACACACACACATATACATATATATATTTCTGTCAGAGGGAAATCGTTAGTATACATCGCTAATGAGACTTAATAAAGTTGAAACAGTCTGTACGATGTTTTACACACCAAAAAATCATTTGTCGAGATTTACTTGTCATGATTATTTTCTATAATTATCGAATTTTATGCGATATTGCCTTCAAGCAAAAATATAAATAATAATAATAATAATAATAATAATATATATATATAATAAGATAAATATATAAAAATTTTACATATCTATTTATTAGGTGACAAAGGAACATTCACAACCATATTGGTTTCATGCGATGCAATCATCAGGTGAAGATGTTTCAAATGGACATATATTTATCTTATTATATTATATAACAGCTCTATTTTATATTAAGCACTCTACCAATAATACTGCATTTGGTACACCAATCCAGCAAAAGCTGAAACAGTGACTATCTCACACTATAGTATATATATATAAATTTATATATATATATATAAATATATATATATATATATATATATATATATATATATATATATATATATATATATATATATATATATATATACATTACTCGTTTACAGTCACCTTATTCGTGGTATTGTCAACAGGGCGGCTAAGTCTATATATCGGCATATTTTTTTATTTACTTACCAACACTTCTGAAAAAGCAGGATGCGACACAATGTCAATTTTTTCAGCGAAGTTTTCCTTCTCCCAGACTAATTACCTAGCCAAGGTTAAAGAGACCAGTCCGTCCTGCTATTTTACCTATAGCTGGCGGGAGAGTTGGATTCATACATTTCCCAAAGGTATTAACGCTATGTGAAATGCAACCGGATTCTTCCAGGATTTGAACCTGCGTCGACGAGTCGATTTCCTACGACTCTAACTATTACACCACGCGCCTCGGTAACGTTAAATATGCATGCTCATAACAACGTGAAAATGTGACATGCGAATGCGCAGAACAGTTAATTTTGTTGACAAGGTGCGCAGTAGAGGAAGAATAACTTTATTTCGTTCACGTTAACACCTCTGGATCTTGTTTACAATTAGATTTATTCTCAGAATAAAAACAAAAGAAGTAAACTAACAAAACATGTTGAATATCGAACTCAATGTATGAATGTGTCTCTCGTTGACGTTTATCGCTAAAAGAAATCCGTTACTACCAGAGAACAAATAGCATTAAAATCATGGAAGCCGTTTAAACTGGCTTTTCGGTAACATCTACACACTTAATAAAAGAATTACTTTACACATTATCAATTAAAGCAATCAAACAATACGAGTGGGAAAAAAAGCTAGATGGGAACCACACAAGGATGCTGGTTGCATTTCATATGGCACTAATACCCATTGGAAAGGTATGAATCTAACTATTCTGCCTTCAGCTATGGGTAAATAGTAAGGAAGACAGGGCTCTTTAACCTTGGTTAGGCAAGTAGTCTATGAGGAGGATAACTCTGAATTCAAACCTTTTAAAACCCGCTTAAGAAATTGACCTTGTGTCACATCCTGTTCATGCGGAGGAGTTGGTAAATACATATACTAAAGAAAGAAAGAAAGAAAAAGATAGAAAGAAAAAAAGAAAGAAAGAAAAAAGAAAAGAAAAGAAAAAAAACAAAGAAGAAGAAAGAAAAAAGAAAAAGACAGAAATAAATCCTGGAAGCAGCGCATCACTGTAGAATTTTTGTATTTGGTGATCAGTATTCAGCTATATTACAAGTTATATTGAATTATATTGAATTATATCATCATCATGTCGTGCAAGTAGCACGGATATCCATGAAAATCTCTCGCCAACCTTCCCTATCATTCATCGCCCCTGGGAGTTCTTCTGTGCCGCAACCAGCATCCTCACATAGTTGGTCAATGTAGGTCCTTGCTGGGCGGCCCACATTAGCATGCCCATGTGTTGGCTTCCACAAGAGAACGTCGCTTATGAGCTCGTCCTTGCTTCTCCAGCAGTGCCTAGTCCGTCTTACTCGGATGGTTTGTGAGATGGACAGGGTGGGGACAGGTGGCCATACAGCTGCTTCTTTGTGGGTGCTGTTTCCACGACTTGTTCAAGACTGCACGCAGCATTCTTGTGCATCTCCCATCTAGCTTATTCTCAAAGCGAATTTGAAACCAGAATTTTCTTGTGGCCCATGAAATTATAATAATTTCATGGGCCACAAGAAAATTCTTGTTTCAAATTCGCCTTGAGAATAAGCTGGATGGGAGCTGCACAAGAATGCTGCGTGCAGTCTTGAATAAGTTGTGGAATAAAAAGAATATTTCAATTTTACATAAGATATCTATTCAATCAAGATACAACCATATTGACGCACGCACTTTATCTCAAGTATCTAAACTACGTGTACTTTTCAATTCCAATTTAACGACTATTTATTATCAATATTTAATTTTGCAATTTTTCTATATATATGTATGTGCAAAAAAAACAAAACAAAAAACAAAGCTTTCACAAACAAAAATAAGACTTGAAGAAACAATTCTTCACCTTTAAAATAATCAACCAATTTCAAAATATGAATTATCATAAGAAAGGAACTTGGTTTCAAATACACTTATATATGGAATTATATATTTATTATAGGAAGCGCGTGGTGTAATGGTTAAAGTCATGGGAAATGGACTCGTCGTCCCGAGTTCAAATCCTGGATGTGGTCATTGCAATTCACTTTGCGCTAATACCGTTGGGAAAGGTACGAATCCTACTCTCCTTCCAGCTATGGATAAATAGTAGTGCAGACTGGGCTCTTTAACATTGGTTAGGCAACCGGTCTAGGAGAAGGAAAGCTCTGAATTCAAACCTGTTGAACTCCGCTTAAGAAATTGACCTTGTCTCACATCCTGCTCGTACGGAGGGGTTGGTAAATATATATATATATATATATATATATATATATATATATAATTATAATATTTCCTTGGCCCACCTGAAATTTGCTGTGACCCATTTTGGCCATAGGTTGGGAACCACTACCCTAAATGGTCACCCATCTAAGTACTAAACAGGTTCATCATTGCTTAATTTCCATGATCTCACAGGAATCGGTGTTTTCAACGTGACTTGACCGTAAACACTGAGCATCAATGTTGGTGTGTTTAGGCGGTTCCACTATGGACTTTGGCAAAGCTCATTCCCTGGATTCTGATTGGCTACTGATTTTAGTGTACACAATTTGATCCATAAATATCTAACACATGGCTATGCTCTGATAGTTAGTACATGATCTGTATTCGGTTACAGCCTGCTCCCTTTTTTGTCTAATAAATTGGACGCTAAATGCACCTACACATGGTCACACCGATTAGCAAAGATTTACAAAGAACAGCTCTATACGGATACTGGAGGCCATGAGGCGGACGTGCCAGGAGCGGTGACTGATAGGGATGGGTGGCGATATAGACTCATGGAAATATATGCCTACATCACGACATGATAATGATGATAATGATTTTATTCAAGTATCTGGTGCAGTTTGATTCTCTGAAATACAATAGGTCATCAGTGATAGATCTTTTTTTCCAAGTCAGTATGTAGTCTTGTATATTGTACAAACGGAAATAGAAATTTCCGGTTGAATTAAATAGAGGGGGGGACGACAAAGTTGACAAAGGACTTTTTCCTGATGGGGGCAAGCAAAGAAAATGCGTGGGCGTTTGAGATATATAAAAGAACAGTCAGTAGTGAACAGACCCCAGTCAGGAGAGAGACGGCGAACGGAGTGACCGACGCTTGCGATCAATGGCTCCCAGCAGGCAGTGAGGTGCGCCCACCCCTTTCACCTCCCTGCAACATTAATAGTTCCCATTGTCAAGCTCAATACTCACACGCACCACGAGGGAATAAAAAGAAATAAAAAGTTCAATCTCCTACTACACACAGCATGCCTTGTGATTTCATTAAGCGACCACTACATATATCGTCTAGGGTTAGTGACGATATTCGCTACGTATACAGATACGCGATTTAGCAGATGCCAGTATATAACATATACGATTTAGTGCCGGTAAAGAAGGGCTATGCAACAGTAGCAGAGCCTTTTTATTCTTGTATTCAGGGTATATGTTGCACACTTCCCTTGTGACCGGTCACGTGCACCAGATTGTCATAACTGTTACTTACTCTCTTACTTTATCATTAATTGGTGTGTTGTAACTAGGCACTGCCAAAATGTTGACTCGTCTTCATTTAAACATGAATGAAAAATTAATTGTATCAATTATTTATGGTCAAATTTTTTGTCCAAGTCGAAAAGTCGTAAACATAATTAGCATCAGCACAAAAAGCAAAATAATATTACACATGTAATTTATTTTTAATACATTTTAAACTATTTCTTCGGTCAATTTTGCTAAAATATATCGTAAGCATGGTCGTAAACGCTGTCTAAGATGACGTAAAATCCGTATTTTACAAAATGAATTTACCCTCCCCATTAAAATAGATTACAAAAAATCATGGAATTATCCGATTTTAATGAAAGTTTCTGTGTTGATTTAACAAATACGGATTTTACGAAAACTTTGGCTGTGCCTAGTTGTAAGAGTTATAATCGGAAAATTGGAAACGGCTAACCGAATTCAAATCCTGTTCGAGGTTGTTTGTATTTCACCTGGGAAAGGGGTGTATCTAATTATTCGCACGCCAACTAGTGGTAGATAGTGGGGCAGACTGGGCTCCCTCAGCTTGGTTAGGCAACCAATCTAGGAGAAGGAAAATACTGAATAAAAAACCTACTAAACTCCTCCCTTGAAATGCCATTCAGATCAATCAATTAATCAAAGCAAGCCTTTATAGATATAAGTAAATATATAGATATAAGTAAAAAATAAAGTCGCTGGAGTCGCCTACTGTCGGTATCATCCGGACAGTGACGTAGTCTATCCCCTCTTCCCTAGACCAGGGAGATTGTTTTTGTGTCTAGGGTGGAGCATCACACCTACCATCAGCTCCCCACTTTACCGCACAGATACAAGCTGTGATAATCATGACCTGAGTTGGTGAAATTATGGGGATTCTAGGCATATGCTCTATCGAATTAGCTAACCCGGGCCCTTTTTTTTAATAGATCACTAAGTAGGCCTGAGCCTATTCTTGTAGTAACCACCCCAAGTGGAGATTTGAGAGGTTTGAATTCAGAGTTTTCCTTCTCCTAGACTGGTTGCCTAACCAAGGTTAAAGATCCCAGTCTGCACTACTATTTATCCATAGCTGGAGGGGGAGTAGTTGAATTCATACCTTTCCCAAGGGTATTAGTGCTATGTGAACTGTGGCTTTGTCCAGGATTTGAACTCGGGGCAACGAGTCCATTTCCTACGACTCTATCCAGTGCACCACTGCACTCTCCATAATCTTATAAGATATAATTCTGAATTCAAACCTGCTAAACACCGCTTGAGAAATTGATCTTGCG
The DNA here is from genome assembly GCA_023376005.1 of Doryteuthis pealeii. NCBI lineage: Eukaryota > Metazoa > Mollusca > Cephalopoda > Myopsida > Loliginidae > Doryteuthis > Doryteuthis pealeii. Next base: position 73,377,488 of record CM042165.1, read on the forward strand.
TCACATCCTACTCGTTTGGAGCGGTTGGTAGATACGTACATAAGAGAGACTGGATAGATGGGGAGGAGAAAGTTGGGGAGAAGAGAGTTGGGGAGAGAAGAGAGAGAGGAAGGTAAAGAGAGTGCGAGAAAGGGTGAAAGACATTTTATTTGTTGGTCATTTTTGTTTTTAATAAGCACGTGACTAAAATGCCCAGTTTTCATTGGCTCTCATTCTTTTTCTAGACTCCTAAAATTGTCGTCTGCAACTGTATATATTATAATGCCACATTCTGTCGTCATATTTCTCCGTAATAGAATCAATATCGTAAATATATTTTTTCTTTTCCTTTTTTTTTTCTTTCTGTTTTGCATACTCGGAACTTCATTAGTCGACGACGCAAAGTCGGAAATAGATATTTAATTAAACCGAACCCTGGGATATGATAGGAATTGTAGCCAATGGGAAAGGCTCTTCGATTTTAATTACTCACACGCACGCTCTCATCCACATGCGTGTAATAAACAAGTTTTGCTTTTAAGAACTGTAAAACTTATTCTCTACTTCTTTTATTTTTCTTACCATTTTCTTTCGATTCCCCAATGAATATTAACTCATGGAAATTAAAATGAAATTAAATGAACCGCGCATGACTATTATTGACTTCTGTACTAATGATAATGATAATAATATTCATCATTATTACCAACCAAATAAGATGATTGCCTCTGTACCGATGGCAAATGTATAAGCAATGTTCTAGAGAAAAGACTCACAGGCTAACGATGCTGCTTAATTTGTTTAATGGCATCTCAATCATTGTGGACTATCTAATGCCAAATCATGTTATATATATATATATATATATATATATATATATATATATCATATTAATGATTTGAAGGCAATTACAATGCGTATAAAAAAAAACAAAAAGATGGTATTTTTGTCTTATCGATTTCAAAGTAGAAACTTTTATTTTTTTATACGCATTGTAATTGCCTTCAAATCATTAATATATTATAACATACTTAACAATACTTCAAGCAAATTAACAATTACTTATATATATATATATATATATATATATATAATATATATATATATATATATCATTAAAAAGAATGTCTGCAAAATGGATTATATTTAAACAAATTTTTATCATTATTATTTTACATTCGCAACACGTGTTTCAGATCTTCTGATATCTTCTTCAGTCGTTAATTAACCACATTCTGTTTTTTTTTCTCTCTCTCCCTCTCTCTCTTCCTCTCTCTCTCTCTCTATATATATATATATATATACCAATTGTCCCTTTTTGTCGGCAAATTAATGCAGATATTTTATAACTCTCCTTTTAAGAAAGAGTGAGACAGAGTTAAATCAGGATTATTATACTTTTTTACATATTGATCTATTTTGTAATAGTGCTTAGTAAACATATCAAACGTTGGAATAATCAAATTATCATACAGTGGTATATCCATAGGTCCTGCTAGTTGTCTATAATTTTACTTTTCTTAGAGGAAATGGAAATGGTTAGCATCGTACGAAATGAATGAGTAGACCTGGGTGTAATAGCAATGAAGGATTGACTCCCAGAGTCTCGGAACTGGAGCCTCACTACTGGATAGAGCTTAGTGGCATACACCTCCTTTTTTTAGGGTGTGGGCGTTCTTACACCTCAGCGGGGGATACAGTCAGCATGTTCGAAACCACGCCGACAGGGTGATATTAGAAAAAGAGTTCTGCTTTGAACGAGTTTTATCTTGAATTTTCATCCCCAAAATAAAATGAATAAATAAAATAAAATCATTCAATCTCTGAAAAAAAAAATTCCAAACTAACAATTCTTCTAATGATACCTTAAATACCGAGCAGATATCTCAAGCTGCATCATTACTTTCGTTCTTAGAAGGAAAATTATAGTAAAAATGAATTTTAATAGACAAAATAATTTTGTAAAGAGATATATACAAAGGAAGCCTTCTAGCCTTTTATGTTAAGAAAGGAATATTACACATTTCAAAATTTTCAGGTTGGCTTCAAAGAAAAGGAAAACATTTTTAGATGCAAGTTTTTTTTTTCTCATCGGCCTACTCTGGTATTGAATTGTGTTGGTGTTGTGGATTAGCGTAGCGTACCTTGCGTAGAGAATGAATGCGTTGGTTCACGACTATTTATAAACGGCTGTCTGAGAACATCGGAGTAATTACTTTAGCCTACTTTTGAGCGCCTCTTCCTCTGGAGTGGTTGGGTAATAAAATTAACAGCGTTGATCGCAGGGGTATATCCCCCCACCAGGCAATACCTGTCCCCTTGATTTAAAGGGACATGGCTGGGTTTATTGCCGAGTGCCCGAGGCGCCACCCTCGAGAGGAGGAATGCCAACGGGTTCAATACATTTTTGTGCCTACCACACATGAGCTTCAGCTTGTGGGTGGGCCAACATAAAATGTCCTTGTGTCACGACCTCATAAGTGGGATGAGAGGCAAATATACTTGAGCCTGCTTCAAAGCGCCGTGGCCTCTGGGGCGACCAAGTAAAATTAACAGCGTTGATCCCAGGTGGCTATCCCCCAGGCAATACCTGCCCCTTAATTTAAAGGGGAAGAGCTGGGTTTATTGCCCAATGCCTGAGGCACTCCTTTAAGTAGGAATGCCGGCGAGATCAACGCATTTTTTGTGCATACCACCCATGAGCTTCCGCTTGTGGGTGGGCCCACATAAAAATGACCTTGTGTCACGCCCTCATGTGGGATGAGAGCAAATACCTTGAGACTGCAAATCTTACACGAACCAAGGTTTTAGCACTCTGTTACGAGTTACTATATATCTGGCGCACATGTAGTTGAATGTACTGGTATACTGAATACTGTATGATCGAGTATACAACAGTAGGTGCCGACAGGAGAACGTCATTTGTGAGTTCGCCCTAACTTCCCACTTAATTGTTACCTAGCATCTTTCTCGTAGCTTGTCATATCTTTTCTGTAGTTTCTTCTCTGTTTAGGCTGAGTATCACTTCTAACTTCTGGTCTGTCTACTTCTTATCATTCAGTCTGGTTTCCTTTTCTTAAGATCTGGTTGAGATGTCATGTGCTGTCTGTTCTAAGTTAACTACACTCGACCTTTCTTTGGGGAATTCACATTTTAATCAAGTTCTTGGATCCGTGCTTGTGTGAGAATCTAGCTCCAAACGAGAGGCACTATTGAGAGCCTCATCCTTCGACGACTAGCTAGAAACTATCTATCCCACGCTTGCAATGACAAAGATAAAGAGAAGATGACACAAAAGGTTAAGAGGCATCACTCACAATCTCTGTAACTGTTAGGTTTGAATTCAGATTTATTACACTAACCGTGGATAATTAATAGGATACCCATCAATTATGAACATACAGCAGTGTCCAAGTTTCCTGTCCATGGATGGTTTGTGTGATAGGAGCTTAGTGGACGTCCAGAATTAACGTTATTTCTTTGTTTATTTGTAGAGAAGCAAGTGAGATGTAATAGTAAACACAACAAAATCACCAGGCCCTCTTCTTGTCAGAACTCATCTCGAATTAGGTTATTTCCACACAGAAGGTCAGCATCTCCATCAGATTATCTATTGGAATACAGGTGCATTCTTCCAACGAGGAATCTGCAGCTATCCCGTGCCACTGTTAGAGTCTCATCAGCGGGTACCTTCGTGAACAGACTCATGAATAGAAGGTTGCCGATTTCGAGAAGGCTCCCGAGTCCGACAAGAAATACCTGAAGAAAGCCGGAGGGCACATTGGCCGAAACGTTGTACTTATAACAATAGAGATGAGGAAAATAGTCCGTATAATCCGAATTATACTAATTATCAAGCCCCATCTAAAAAAATTCAGAGAAATAAAAAAGATAATCCATGAAATAACATCCAGGTAAACTATAATACAGTAGAATCAAAATATCATACTCCCCTTCACTGGAAGAATGAAACTAGCGTCCAGTTTCCAAAGAAAATAGACAAGCTGTAACCCAATACAAACCCTTTTTTGTCTGGTATCTGGACGCTAGTTTTCCTGTGAAGGTGAGTATGATATGTTGATTCTACAGGTACAAGCGTACGCAATTGAAAGGGTGTATTTTTTAAAAATTAATCACATTATGTTTTCAAATTCATTTGTAAATTTATCAAAATAAAGTATATAATATATAAGTAATATGTTATATATACGTGTGTGTGTGTGTGTGTGTGTGTGTGTCCAAGTCTGTAGTTAGCCTTATAATATGTATAAGTCCAAATCAGTACTGTCTCTTGTAATATGTATAAATCCAAAAGATAGGAATTGTTAGTAGAAAGTTAAATTAGTAATTGATTATAGGACAGTTGCAAATGATCTTAGATGCTTTCCGTTCTCGTCTCTGATTGGCTAATGTTTTTACCGGAAGTGTCTGCTGCTGCTGTTGGAAAAGTTCATAAATAGAAGTGACAATTTAACGAACATCTTATACTCATAGATAATCCAACAATACATAACAGAATATATGACTGAAATTGTGGAATTTCAATTTAAATAATTAACATTTATTGTTGAATACACAAAGTTTCGGCAGATGTACTCTCCGAACTTCTTCAGGTGTTTCTTATCGAACTCGGGAGTCTTCATATCAAAATTGGGAGCTTTCACGGTACTTCGAACGAAACCATTTATCTAATCCATTGTTCAAAAAGAAGTTTCCAAGTTTGACAAGAAAAATTGTTATGGTTTAACGATCGTCGCATTTATTTTGGCGCGAAAAATTCGGAAGGACAAAGGAATTGAAAGCAAAGTGATGACCAGTAGATAAAGGAGTCACAGTTGAACGGAACTAGAAGGTTCCGCTAGAGAACAATGAATATGTGGGCGTTTGGCGGGAAATCCAGACAAAGAGGAAATTGAACAAAGAAAACAATAGATAGGGTTGCGCTTACTTAAGCAGTCAGCAGTCAGACAGACCCGAGTCAAGCAGGAGACGGCGATCAGAGCACAAGTGAGTGACCGCAATCACGGTCACAGCCGATGGACTGTGAGCCATCACGTAGCCAACGCATTGTCAACCCATGGGCAGATTCCCATTGTCAGGCTCACCACCCACACGCACCACGAGGGAATTAAAGAAATAAAAGTTCAACCTCCTACTACATACAGCATGTCTTGTGTCTTCGTTAAGCGACCCCTACATATATCGTCTAAGGGTTAGATACCCGCAGTATACCAGCAACGTATACGATTCAGAGTAGCGAAGAAGGCGCTACACAACAACACCTGAAGAAGGCCGAAGGGAACATCAGCCGAAACATTGTGTATATAACAATAAATATGAAGACTAAAGTTCGAAAAGTCTAAATAATTCAACCTATCAAGCCTCATCTAAAAAAAATAAGCAGAAGAAGTGTTTGATTTTTGTCGTCTGCATTAACACAGCTCAGTTTAGTACAACACAAAGTAAATGTGTAACCCCCAGTGAGATACTCATTCACTTCACTAATGAAGTAGACGTACACCTTTGTCTAAGCAAGAAAAAAGAAATAAAAAGAAAGAAAGAAGTTGCACACCCATTTCCTCTCTCTCTCTCTCTCTCTCTCCAGAATGCCGCTCAGTGATTCCCCACGAGATAATAATCAAATCAAATAAAAATGCTGCTGCTTTCACGCTCCATTGATGGACTCTACGCGGATTTTTGGAAATTGAATCTATTTCCGTGTCACGATACTTAGCACCGTTTCTCAGATATGTGACTCAAAAGAAAATCTTCAGAGATTCCAATGCAAAGTAAAAGAAAATTAATAAAACTTGTCCAATCTTTTATCGAAGAGATTAAAATGTTATTACGCATTATAATTACTAGTACAAAATAAAAAAAACACCCTCCGGGCGATGTAAAAATAGTTATTACACATTATATATTTCAAAAATTTTTTAGCGTATTAAAATGTAATAATAAAATGCTAAGAATGAAATACTTATAATTATTCGTATTACAATTTATTTTTTCTTATCTTTTTTTTTCTAAAACTCTGTTGTACATACGAAAAAATTAAATACTGATTAAAAATGGATATATTTTAATCTAAAATGAAAGTATTAATAATAATAAAAACAAAGTTAAGTTATTATCAATCGCAGCCAGCGGGAATTATTTTATATTAGCAGCAGCAGCAGCTATGCCACGATTATCGCAAATCATTTGATTTTTGTTTAATTAATTGATTATATCCCTTAATCAGTAAAAATCAATGACCAAATTTGGCGTGTTTCTTAGTTAGAAGTTTATTAATGTGTATGTAAGATTTTGAATCTGAGTGACCTCCCGTTTTGGAGTTATACATCGACACCTGAGCACTGTACACAATGAATTTCATTATTATTACTAGTACAAAATTAAAAAAAAACACCCTCTGGGTGATGTAAAAAAAGATTTTTGAAAAATATTGCTTGAAGGGTGGGAGTAAAAAATTCAATGTCAGCGAGTTTGTACCCTAAGTAAGTAAAATCATCAAATTCATTAAAGGATTAAAAAATAAAACAATTTGAAATGTAAACTTATTAAAATAAAACAAACTATATATAGATATATAATACCAGTCATTTATATATCAAAACTTGTTTTAAAAAACAATGAGGACTGTCTAATGTTGCATGTTCAAATTTTGAGTGTATTTATTCTATGTTATGACGATTTTGGGTAATGTGACGTAAGCAGTGATGTAATTTTTGTTACAGACAAAAACCGGAAGCGAATCTCCATTATTAATAGATTGATATATATATATATATATATATATATATATTATTACTATCATAATGGTATACACAGGAATAACCTACTCGAGTTTCACCATATATGTTATATCTCTGTCTTATCATTGTGAAACGTGTATCAACTAACCATTGTTGCCAATTTCACCGGTAAGTCACCATTTTCATATATAAAATCATATATATATATATATATATATATATATATATGCCCCCCTCCTCAGTCAGTAGAGCGTTCGGCTAGAAACCACAAGGTTCCTAGTTCGATACTGGTCCTCCAACTCAGCGTTATGAGTAGCACAGAGATCTGTGCGGTAAAGTAAGGAGCTGATGGTAGGTGTGGCGCTCCCCCTCAGATGCCAAAACATCTCCTTGGTCTAGCACTAGTGAAAAGGGGATTTACTCCTTCGCTGATTGGCTGATACCGACATTAGGCCGCCCCGACGACTTTACTTTTTTTTTACTTATATATATATATATATATGTGTGTGTGTGTGTGTGTGTGTGTTTGAGTATGTGTGTGTGAGTGTGTGTGTGTGTTCCTACATTTTGCATCTGGCTATTCTCCGTCTGGATGTGGGTAAATAGCAGGATGGAATGGGATCTTTAATATCGGTTAGAAATCCAGTCTAGGAGAAGGGAAACTCTGAATTCAAATCTGTTCCTAATCAGTTCCTAAAATAAACGAACATTGTAATTAATTTTAATTAAAAAACATTTGATAAGGCATTCAAGTTATTTCCTTTTACTCTTATCTTCAGTGGTGTTCCTAGACTTCTTTTAATCCGGGAATGGACCGAGTTTTCCTGCTAGTATATATATATATATATATATATATATATATAGAGTGAGAGAGAGAGAGAGAGAGAGAGAGAGTCAGATTTTGCTCTGCTGAGCTACTAAGCGAAACTCTTATTAGGTATATCTGACTTATCCCACACACACACACACATATATATAAGTTAAAAGAAAGGAAATTAATCCGACAATATGAGTAAGAAAAGGTGGAATGAAAACATCACACAATGCTGTTAAAGAAGAAAACAATTTATAATATAATCATAGCTGATATTGATCAATATTTCGATTTTACAAAAATCATCATCAGAGCTCATTCACTCCCGTAGTTGTTTGGGTCGGAGAGGAAAGTCAAAAATGAGTTTACAAAACAAAAAACCTTAATACTGCAAAAAAAAAAAACGCCCACGTTGGTGAATATTGTAACGTCTTTCGTTTTTTTTGCAGTATTAAGGTTTTTTGTTTTGTAAACTCATTTTGACTTTCCTCTCCGACCCAAACAACTACGGGAGTGAATGAGCTCTGATGATGATTTTTGTAAAATCGAAATATTGATCAATATCAGCTATGATTATATTATAAATTGTTTTCTTCTTTAACAGCATTGTGTGATGTTTTCATTCCACCTTTTCTTACTCATATATATATATATATATATATATATATAATAGAAAAGTTGCAGAAACACACACAACCTATCTAATATCGGACATATTCTGCCAAAATAATAACTCAATGCCTGAAGACAACAGATCAGAAACACGTGTCACATATGAAATATAAAAAGAATTTTAAAAAATTTCTGAGAACATAATACATTTTGCAGACCTTCTTTTTTATAAAATATTAAATTTTCTCCCGTTGGAACCAGAACAATATTTTATATATATTTATATATATATATATATATATATATATATATATATATATATATATATATATATATGCTCACGACTATGCAATAAATATTTGAAAACTACATATCTAATATCATAATACTTAATTTTTTTTAACAAAATATTCTTTAAAAACACGTTTGTGGAAAATTCTATTGCATGAATAGGCACCTGCTATTAACAGATGGGAAATCCGTTACAAGCTGAAACCATTGTTAGTGCGTGAGTTTCCTACTGAGTAATTCGTGAATCTAAACTAGTTTTAGTTCAACATAAATCTTCTGTACTTTAGAAACAGTGCAACAAATATGGGGAAGAAGTGATGAAAGAAAAAAAAAGGACTCTGCATCAGATGAAGACGCGGACACACATACAATTTTAGACAACATTATCGGAAGTCATTGATTTTTCTTTAGGTTTTTCTGTATATAAATATTACAGCGTCAGACAGATATGCAAATGATATGCATTGAATTTTGGGCAGTTTTCAAAAGCTCGAAATTCAATCAATAGTTTTAATTTTTATATTATTTTCAGAGACGACACCCGAGACGATGACGAGAGAGTCCCTCGTAAAGTACTTTGTGGGGAACTCGTAGAAGGCACTCGAAGGGTAGGAGGCTCTCGAACGCGGCACAATATACAGGGTTGGCGAGACACAGGCTACACAGGAGCTGACCGGTTCAATATCGAGATCAATAGAACTGCAGAGTGGTGACGTCTTCGTCGTCATGCACCACAGAATGTAGATAGAAATTTCACTTGTAAAGTGCGTAACCGCATCTACAAGTCGAGAATTGGATTAATTAGCCATCAGAGGGTCCACAACTGATGAACAACTTGGAGTGACGTCATCGTCGTCAGCGACGGACGACTAAAAATAGGATATATATATATATATATATATATATATTGTAAACAAGGTTTGTTTAGAATGGCTTTTTGCCGATAATTTTTGGGAGAATAAGTGCTTAATTGGAGTCGTATAGTGTAGGGGTTATGAGATCGGCCTGTCAGCTTGGCAGTCCGGTTTCAAATCACGCACAGGGCGGTCTTCCGATCTATAGCTCTGCTGATGAGGCCTAATAGGCCGAAATGTACATAGAGATTGATTTTTCTCGATTTGTTTAGCCATACATTTAATAGGTATTCCCGCCTAATTCATTATTAATTAATTAATTTTCAAAATTAGGTACGACTCCAATTAAGCACTTATATATATATATATATATATATATATATATATCATATGGAGGTCCAATCTCACTGACAAGCTAAAGAGACAGTTCTTCCAGGTCGTTGTCGTGTCAGTACTGCTGTATGGCTGCACCACCTGGACCCTAAGCGACTAGAGAATAAACTAGATGGGAGCTGCACAAGAATGCTGCGGGTGATCTTGAACAAGACGTGGAAACAGCACCCTACGAGAAAACAGCTGTACGGCCACCTACCACATATCACCCAAACCATCCGAGTAAGACGGTCGAGACACGCGGGACACTGATGGAGAAGCAAGGACGAACTCATAAGCGACGTCCTCCAGTGGAAGCCAGCACATGGACAAGCCAGTGTGGGCCGACCAGCAAAAACGTACGTTGATCAGCTCTGTACGGATGCAGGATGCTGCATAGAGGACCTCCCGAGAATGATGAGCAATAGGGACGGATGGAGAGAGATTGTCATGAATATCCGCGCTGAAAACTCGACATGGTTATATATATATTATGGAGGCGCGTGGGCTAGTGATTAGAGTCGTGGGAAATGGACTCGTCGATTCGAGTTCAATTCCTAGACGAAGCTGTTGGCATTCTCACATAGCGCTAATACCCTTGGGAAATGTATGAATTAATATATTCTCCCTACAGCTATGGGTTAAATAGTAGGGCAGACTGGGCCCTTCAACCTTGGGTAGGTAACCAGTCTAATAGAGGGATAACTCTGAATTCAAAATTCCTGAGGTCGGTCGTTGATTGGGTTTGTGGGAACCCTTGATGCACCAATTCTTTCCTATCGACTGTGCCAAAAAGTGTGAATGGTCCAACACAAGCCTTCACCACTATAAACAAATCATTGTGTGGGTGTTCATTGTGTGTATGAACCCTCATGCGTCGAGAATCGATGAGAGAGTCCATATATATATATAACAAACCCTCCACATGAGCAGAATGCGACGCAAAGTCAATGAAATCATCAACCCGAGTTCAGACTGGACTCTTTGACATTGGTTAGGCAACCAGTCTAGGAGAGGGAAAGCTCTGAATCCAAACTTGTTAAATCCGATTGGGGTGGTCACAACTAGAATAGGCTCAGTCCTAATTAGTGATCTATTTCACTAAAAACGGGTCGGTCTTAAATGGAATAGGGACGGATGGCGAGAGAGAGTGAGAGAGTCAAGGGAATCCATGCTATTGACATGACTCGATGATGATATTCGATCATGATACTGTTTATGGAATTTTATCGCAGACGTCAATGTGCGCGTTCAAATTCAGAATCAATCAAACATACACCAATGTTTTTTTCTTTGGAGACATTACGCAGTTTTAATTAAAAGTTTATGAAAGTGTTTAACTTTCAGGTCACATTTTTCGTGCTTGTAATAAATAAAATGTGGAGGTGCTCGTGTAATGGTTATCGTCGTAGGAAATGGACTCGGCGACCTGGGTTCAAATCCTGGAAAAGACTGTTAGCTGTTATTGGTCTGAAATTTTTTTTAGATGAGTCTTGATTATTTGTATTATTCAGATTTTTCGGACTGTTGACCTCATTAACATAGCTTAACACTTGTAACAGAATGAGAACAGTCTATCCCGGTAGATTGAATAAAGGTTTTGGTTCGAAGTTCTGTGAAAGCACCCGATTACGACAAGAAGACTTCCGAGAAGGTTCACGAATTTGATAAGAAATGCCCAAAGAATACCGGTGGATACATCAGCTGTAACGTTGTGTACAAAACTGGAGGGAAAACTAATGGATTCTGCCTCTCCAAAGGGCATTAGCGCAAATGGGAACACAAACAGCTTCATCAAAGATAAAAGTAAAGTTGGCGGAGCGGCCTATTGTAGTTATCATCTTGATAGCGAGGGAGTCTATCCCCTTTTCACGAACGCTAGACCAGAGAGATTGTTTTTCTTTTGTCTGAAATGGAACGCCACATCTACCATCAGTTCCTCAGTTTACCGCCCGGGTCCAAGTGGTGCTACCCGGGCGCAGAGTGGGTGAGGGTCGCTATCGAACCCGGAACCTTCTGGCTCTGATGTGGATGCTCATACAACTGAGCTAATTGGACTACTCAAACTTTTTACTTTAATTTAATTTTCACACTTTGGAAACGCTCGTCGTGAAATGGTATTCGTCGTAGGAAATGGATACGGGGACGTGAGTTCAAATCTTGTCCGAGGCTGTTTACAAAGCGTTAATATCCGTGGTAAAGGGATGATTTCAAGTATTCTCCTGCCAACTATGGGTAAATAGTAGGGCATACTGAGTTTTTTTGGTAATTTTCACCTTTAGTTGTTAAAATTCCGTGCGCATTATCTGAAATGAACTTAATTGTTATTAAGAACACATTTTATGATATTTTTGAGTTAAAGCATGCAGTTGTATTGTTTTCGACACGATTCTAAGATTTGTATATTTCACACGGACACTTTCAAAATGGCTAGCGTCTTGTTTCAAAGTGAAAGTCAGTTGGCTAAATTACTAGCATAAAATTATCTGAAATGAACTTAATTGTTATTAAGAAGTTAAAGCATGCAGTTGTAGTGTTTTCGAAAAAGTTTCTAAGATTTGTTTATTTCGCACGGAGACTTTCAAAATAGCTACTGGCTTAGTTCAAAGTGAAAGTCAGGGGAGGTTACTCCAATTGCCTTATTTGCTAGGAATTTTGACAACTAAAGGCTAAAATTACCTTTTTTCAACCTTGGTATGGCAAATTAGGAAAAGAAAAACAATGAATTCAACGCTGTTAAACTTCGCTAAAGAGATTGACACATGTTCCACCGACTATTCGTCCGAAGGCGTTGGTAAATATATATATATATATATATATATATATATATATATATATATATGTGTGTGTGTGTGTGTGTGTGTAAGTGTGTATATATATATAACAAAATAAATCCGTTAACTAATTTCTTTGACACAAGACGAGCCCAAATTAAATGAGTTTAGGTTTTAACTGCGGTCCATGATGACACTGGTGCTTCTATTTTGGAAGGAGTAAAGGATTCTATTAATCATTTCATAATCATCTCCGTTATTGAGAATTTTTATGATTAAAATAATGACGTTCGTCATGTAGAACGCACAAATAATCATTCAGCTACATATTAGACAGGAAATTGCTTATTCAGTCACGCCATAATTTATTATTTAAGTTGGGTTACAACTATATATATATATATATATATATATATATATAGATAGATAGATAGATAGATAGATAGATAGATAGATAGATAGAAAAAAATGATAATATTAGTATGCTGGCAATAAATATATAAATATTCATAAATATAGTTGTTTTTGAGGATGACCGCTTTATCAAAAAGTCGAAACAGATGTCTGTCAGCATACTAATATTATCATTTGTTTTTTCTATCATAGTGTCGAATTCATTTCCATTTATTATTCACTTATATATATATATATATGTATATATATATATATAGCTCTGCTGATGAGGTCTAATAGGCCGAAATGTACATACAGAGATTGATTTTTCTCGATTTGTTTAGCCTTACATTTTATAGGTATTCCCGCCTAATTAATTAATTAATTATTAATTAATTTTCAAAAATTAGGTACGACTTCAATTAAGCACATATTCTCCCCCCACTGAAAAAATATGTATGTATATATATATATATATATATATATATATATATATATATATAAAAACGGGTATCTGAACATAGATATCATATTAAACGAGGTTTTCTAAACCAACGCCCTAGCTAAACATATTTATAGGCAATAACCATACCTTTGATTTTAAAGGTGCCAAAATATTAACTCACATACACAATAGAACACTACGTAGAATTATGGAATCTTGCGTTATTCTCACCCATCAAACCATACCCCAAAGACAAAGCTTTTTTAATATATCCCCTTATTTAGCGACACTTGTAGTCAGAAATCATACAATTCCCTTCACATAACAATTTCTGACATATACTTCCTAACAAATTCTCATTTCACATTATCCTAATAAACCCTTATACCATTCATATTTTTTACATTAAAAAGTATATATAATTAAAAAAAAATAGTTGAAAAACTATTTCTTTTCTGAAAAAATCTGTTGCAGGCTGATCATGAACGTGTCAAAACTCTTCCTGTTTGAAATAGAGAATTTGTCTATTTTTGAATTTGAAATATGTCTTTCTTTAAAAAACTGTTACACTAAAGATATACAATTATGTCGTTGGCTTAGAAACGCGTAGCGGATGTGCTAATGAAGAAACTATCGCATGACTTGCACGCTTTTTGGAACATCATTGATTTTCGTTTTGAATTTGAATTATTTTCTGCTTCTCTCTCGATGAGTCCGGATTAAAAACAAGCTCTGAAGATGATTTTTATAGATCGAAATATTGTTTAATATTATCTATGAATATGATATAAAATGTTTTCATTTTAACAGCATTGTGTGTTTTCATATCCTTTTATATATATATATATATATATATATATATATAAAGGGTCCGGGTGAGCTCAATCGGTAGAGGATTCGCAAGGTTCCTGATTCGATGCCGGTCCCCACCAAACCGGCGCATGAGTAGCACAGATTGGGTAATCTGACCTGTGCGATAAAGTAGATGAAGGTAGGTGAGGCGCTCATCTCAGCAAATCAATCTCCCAGGTCTAGCGCTATCAACAAGGGGATACTTCCTCGCTGTCCTGCTGATACCAACAATAAGCCACTCCGCTAACTGATATATATATATATATTCAGAGAGAGAGAAAGAGAGAGGGGGAAGAGAGAGAGAGAGAAGAGAAGAGAGAAGAGGGGAGAAAGAGAGAGAGAGAAGAAAGAGAGAGATAAAGAGAGAGAGGAGGGAGTGAGAGGGAAAGAGGGGAAGAGAGAAAGAGAGAGGGATGAGAGAGAGAAAGAGAGGGAGAGAGAGAGAAAGAGAGGAGAGAGTAGAGAAGAGAGAGAGAGAGAAAGAGAGAAGAGGTGGAGGACGAGAGAAAAGAGAGGAGAGAATGAAAAGAATGAGGGGAGACGAAGGAGGTGGACTGAGTCGAGAGCGAAGAGAAATGTATAGTAAGTTGAAGAGAACCTAAGTGGAGCGGAAGCCGTGTATCGGTGAAGAGCAGCAGAGATAGAACGAGTAGAGTAGAGGCAATGGAGCAGAGTGGAGCATAGAGTAAGACGCAGAAGCATCTATGGATGAGAGAAGAAGACGAGAGAGAGAAAATATAAGCCCTGGCATTACATCAATAAATTTTATAGATTTATGTAAATGTGTGATGTATGGTGAAATAGGTCTTCTTTTCAAGAGAAATAGGTATAATTCTTTTTGCCAGTTGTACGCGAGGGATACTGATAGCTATTACAAACTATTCTTTTGATATTGGCGGAATAAATATCTAAAATTAGAGATTAATAATATAATAATAATAGTAAAATATAATATATTATACTATTATAGTATATATCAATGATTCCTAAATCGTTTGTCAACTTTGTAAAATCTGACACAAGATCGCAAGTATTAGCATTTCAAGCAAGCGAGAATCGGACTTGCATATTCAGAATAATGGAACTACGAGACATAGCAACTTACAGTCATTACGACCAAGACCACCTATATTATAATATATATTATATATATATAATGCATATATATATAAGTTCGAGGTCATGGAGAATTATAATCGGGAAATGGTAAATTTCATACCCTAATGGTAAGAAGTGTAAAGGCATTTTTAAGATGATTTTGTGTCTGATAGAAGCTAATATCGGAAGTTTAACATAAGCTTTATATATGTAGTAGGTGCGGTATAACAGATATAGCTACAAAGAAAATAAGAAATCTATATATATATAATAATATATTATATATAAGAATAATATAGGGTATATAATATATAATAGTATATTAAAAATAAGTATATTTTGCTAAGCGGAATATTTTTCTTGTACTGAGGATACAAGTTTGCGAGTTAAACTGTGAGCGCGAGACAATTAGACAGTAAGAAGAAGACGAGACAAGTGTTTTCATGATGCCGTTCGTACCAAAGTTTTCAACAGTGCCATATCTTTGCTAAGGTGTCGAGGGTGTAATTAGAGGTATTGTTATAATTTTAACAGCCACCCCAAAGTTCCAAGAACAGAGCGCTTTCAGAGCAATACCAATTTGCCATCCTCAGGTGTGAACGATGTGATGATTTCGTGTCCTCGTTTTTAACGAGAACGGAGTAGATAGCGAAGAATTTAGAAGTGGAAAGGTAAAATAAACCAATTGGGAAAGGCAGATGGTAGGAAATATTCCTACCAACCTCCTGGAACTACCAATGGCACGAAATCATAACCATCGTTTCCCCACACCTGAGAGAATGGGCAAAATTGGTATTGCCAGAAGCGCTAGTGTTTGAAAAACCTTAATTGGGTGGACATAGGGATTGTATACCAGTATGTATAGATGTTGCCAAAAATTGAAAACGGATCAATAGCGAAAAACTTTGTAATCCGGACTTTAAAGTAAAGTGTCTGTGCTATACAGAGTTTATACGAGAAAAAAACATATGATAATAAATATAGAAATATCCTATTAATATAAGTAAGAAAGATAAGAAGAAGGAGAGAACAGAGACAGAGAAGAGAGAGACGAGTAGATATATACATAATCGTGATGATTAATTTTTTATAAAAAATAAAATTATAAATATGACAAAGCATTGATAGTGTTTTTCATTTAATGTTTTTGGGATATAGAAATTCACCTTTACTTTATACAAGTAATTTTTAAGTACCTAATAATGCAAGGAGTCTAATTTTTATATACAATAGTGGATATTCATGAACTATGATGGACAATTCAGCGCACTAGAGGACTACAATTCTCACTGATTAGAGTAATTTAAATGAAATCTGCAGGGAGACAAACTTAAGTGAATATTCCTCACTCTACCCAGGCGAACCGGCCCTAGCGCATGCTAGTTTAACCACCGATTAGTCTAGTTAAAAGCATATATGACGCATGCGCATCGGAGCATCTTATTGCTCGTCTTGAATTGGAGAGACGAGACACCATATGATCCAACATTCTCTAAACAAGAATGATGGCAAAGATTGGTCACTTCAAGAGAAAACTAATTAGTATGCTTGAGACGTGGTGACCCAGTCACCGGAAAGAGGTCAAATGAGCAAAAATAGGAGAGAGGAACATAGAGTGAATATACAGAGAGCTTCTTTGAGGTGGTTCATTATCTTATTTGTTTTTATTCAGTGTCCTCTATATATCTTCGTGCACCTTCTGTGTGAATTTATTTATATTAATTTATTATGCTGTATTGGATTTAATTTATTATGATACTCTGTGTTGATTTGCAGTCAGAATGATTTGAATTTTATATTATGAACAGTTAAAATATCATTTTTTATATATTCTTCTTTCTTTTTCATCTAGGAATAAATTTTCCATTGCTTCTTATCCCAATCTACGCCCAGTTCTCGTTTTCTCGCTACCTGAACTACACGGACCAGGCGTATATCAACAAACAACCAAAATAAGAGACACATCATCTACTCTACTCTCTACTCTGCATTCTTTTACTTTCTCTCTGTTTTCTTATTTTTATATACCTAGTCCATTTTCAGTCGAACTATTTGAATTTAGGGTTAAAATATTTTTCTATTTTTTCTTTCTTTTTTCATTCATTCGTTCTACTCTCTGTCTCTCTCTCTCTCTCTCTCTCTCTTTCTTCCCCCTCTCATTCTCTCTCTGTCTCTCTCTCTTTTCATTCTTTTCTTCTCTCTTTTTTTGGTGTTATTTTTTATATATCTGTCCATTTTCAGTCGAACTATTTAAATTTATTTAGAGTTAAAATATTTTTCTATTTTTTCTTTCTTTTTTCATTCATTCCTTCTACTCTCTCCCCCTCTCTTTCTCTCTCTGTCTCTTTTCATTCTCTCTTTTTTGGTTTATTTTTATGTACTCTTCATTTTCAGTCGAATTGTTTGAATTTATTTAGGTTAAAATATTTTTTCTATTTTTCTTTCTTTTTCATTCATTCCTTCTACTCTCTCTCTCTCTCTTCCCCCCCTCTCTCTCTGTCTCTCTCTTTTCATTCTTTTCTTTCTCTCTATTTTGGTTTATTTTTATATACTCTGTCCATTTTCAGTCGAACTATTTGAATTTATTTAGGTTAAAAATATTTTATATTTTCTTTCTTTTTCATTCATTTCTTCTACTCTCTCTCTCTCTTCCCCTCTCTGTCTCTGTCTGTCTATCTCTGTTTCTCTCTCTCTTTTAATTCTTTTCTTTCTCTCTTTTTGGGTTTATTTTTATGTACTATGTTCATTTTCAGTCGAATTGTTTGAATTTTAACCTAAATAAGGTTAAAATACTTTTTATATTTTTTTCTTTCTTTTTCATTCATGCCTTCTACTCTCTGCCCCCAACCCCCCTCTCTCTCTCCTCATTCTTTTGTTTCTCTCTATTTTGGTTTATTTTTATATATACCCTGTCCATTTTCAGTCGAACTATTTGAATTTATCTAGGTTAAAATATTTTAATATTTTTTCTTTCTTTTTCATTCATTCCTTATACTCACACTCTCCTCTCCCTCTCTCCTCATTCTTTTGTTTCTCTCTATTTTTTGTTTATTTTTATATACTGTCCTATTTCAGTCTGAATTTTTTAAAAATTATTTTGGTTAAAACTATTTTTTCTAATTTTTACTTTCTTTTTAATTTACTTTAGAATTTCTTTTTTTTTCATTAACTTTATTAGTTTTTATTACTCAATCTATTTTTACATTAGTTCCTCTTTCTCCTTCTCTTCACTTTCTTCTATGTTTCTTTCGTCCTCCTTTTTCTTCTTTCTTTTCCACTCTTTCCTCGTCCCATTCTATCTTTCCATTCTTTTTTCTTTTACTTTTTTTCTTCTTACCCTTGTTTCCCATCTGCTTGCATTTAGGCTTTTGTATTCTCTAGAATTTCTTTATATCTCAATTTGTTTATTCCCATTATAACTTTTTATCCTCGCCTTTCCTCAACACATTTAGCATATTATTTATTGATTATATTCTGTTTTCCCCAATGACTGCGTATCATACCGTGCAACGATGGCTAGAACAGCTCGTCACTTAGGTCCTTCCAATTGCTGATAGATCTTCGTTCATAATGAGTTGAATGAAAAAGTTGAATGATAAAAGAATAAGAAGAGGAAAAGATGCTAGGACAGATAAAAAGAAAGAACAAATGAAAAATAGAATTAGAGAGGGAATTGATGAAAAAAAAAGAAAAGAATGAAAAGAAAGAGAAAGAGAGACTAGGAGAAAAATGGATGAAAAAGTAAGAAAGATTGAAGGAGAATGAAAATTTGCACAAAAAATAAGAAGTAATTTGCCTCCTGGTGCAGGCAAGCGGATAGCTGATGAGGCCAATACATGTGTGAGCCTACCTGTTCTGCGCTCTGCACCTTCAATGCACGCTGTCTAAAACCCCAAACGTTGTAACACTCTGCGCTGGCCAATTTGAGGGCATGAGTCAGAAACAGGCTCACAAGGATAAAAAAAACCCAAACAAACAACAAGTGTTTGTAAACAAGACGTGGATGGAAGAAGGGGTGTGTGAGACTTCGCTGTCTATCCAACTGGCTGTTACTGGCTATCCCTACCGGTGACGTTAACACCTCAACGGCCCGAGTTCTAACTGCCTTATGGCTCGAGTTTAGCTGTATTTATGTCAAATTCTTCTTCCCCACCTATCTTCTCCGGACCACACAGATGGCCAGTACTTAAATCGAATCGCAGACTTCTATTCGTCATTAACACTTAAATTTAAAGTAATTAAATATTTTTCCAGACTCTACGTCTTCAATACGGCGACCATTAATTTTTTCAAAAGAGATTTTCTCATAAAAATCCCTTTTGCTTTTAATACCTAGGTGCATGAGATATTATCATTAAGTGGCCTAACTTTATGGTGGTCGTACAAATCCCTTAAACTTTACGGCCTAATCTTTGAATTCGTAAAAAGGTCAACCACCCACCCCTTTTACTTATGCCTGGCTTTAACCTATTCTCTTTCTTATTCATTTATTTATTCTGACCATGTTCGTCTTCAATCATAGTATCATACATGGCAATTATATAATATCTGTACTGTAAAATATCGAGCGTTGGGGTTTAAAGCTTGACGAAAAGGGAGTTGGTAAGCATTACCACTAACGATTCTTTATTTTCATTAGGGTATGTATATACCAAGCAGTCTACACTAGCAGGATGTGACACAAAGTCAGTTTTAAAGGGGTGTGTTAACAGATTTGAATTCAGAGTTTTTCCTTCTCCGAGTCCGGTTACCATAGCAAGATCAAAGTGCTAAAAATGCCCTACTATTTATCCATAGCTGGGGGGAGAATAGTTGAATGTATCCCTTTCCCGCGGATATTAGCGCTATGGGAAATGCAAACAGTCTCGATCAGGATTTGAACTTGCGTCACCGTGTCCATGTCCTATTACGGCAGACATTGCACCACGAATTTTTTATTAGTGTATCTCGGGTGGTGATTCTTTATATACTTAGACTACTAATTTTATATCTCAGTTGAGAAAATCAGTTTGAAATTAGTAAGTAAATTAAAGTCGTCGAGGTGGCCTAAAGTCGGTATCAGCCAATCAGCGAGGGAGTCTATCCCCCTTTTCACTAACACTAGACCAAGGAGATTGTTTTTGCGTCTGAGGTGGTGCGCCACACCTACCATCAGCTCCTTACTTTACCACACAGATCCCTGTGCTACTCATACGCTGAGTTGGCGAGGGCCGGTGTCGAACTAGGAACCTTGTGGTTTCTAGTCAAACACTCTACCGACTGAGCTATTTGAGACCCATTGACTAAAAATACACTTTTTTCCCTTTTATTTAGCAGGACTCTGAGTTTGAAAGGAAAATGCAATCGTATATTTACAATGAAAAAGACAGCATTAGCTTACCCCTCACAGAAGTCCACGTTTTAGCGGCACATATTAGGGCTTTTTTAAACTATTTACTTACTAAATATTTCCCTGGCCTACCACCAGGCCGGATTAAAACAAAGTATTTTAAAGTGATTTTTATGGGGTATCCAGCGAGGATAGAACTTGCTATTCAGTAGTTATGGATCTGTGAGACTAGCCTGATCAAAATTACACTAAAAGAGATACCTAAATATTTTCCTGACCTCTTATCAGGTCAGATTAACACACATTTCTATCTCTTTACCAACTTTAATACGCTCACAGCGGCACTACGGCTCTGCAATCCTACCGTAAGCCGCTGATGGTTAATTCATTATAATTGAGCAGAAGGACTCAGACTACAATAATAATAGGACTTTATTTGAATAGAATGAGTTTTGAGGTGAATAAATAGTAAACTTTGAAATATCCCATCATACAGGTAAAATATACAAAAAAAAAATATATGAACCTCTGATGATGAAGTTTATACTTCGAAACCGATAAGACAAAAATAACATCTTTTTGTTTTTATTTTTTATGCGCATTGTAACTGCCTTCAAATTATTAATATATTATAACTTACTTAACAATGCTTCAAGCAAATTACCAATTACTTATACCAAGAAAATTTGTTATAGCCGTGGTAGAAAATTGGTAGGCAAAGAGTTAATAATATCTCTTCTCATTTTTGGGGGTTACTGATCTTAACTTCGTTTCTCCCAATACGTGAACACGTTGTATGATGCGAGGACAGAATAAATTCGAAGGTATAGCAGGAACGAGTGTGCTGAAGTATTCTCTTGGTAAATATGGCTTCAGTCTCGATAATTCTAATCACACCTCGTATATGTATAGTTTTCAGAAGAGTCGTATAAAATGAAAATAAACAGCGATCAGTAACCTCTCATTGGATGTCGCATTACGACACAGTAAACATCTTGAGTTTGGAGACAATTGTACGAATCTGCTGGTAATTCAGCATCCAAGTAGGAGTTAGTAAACATCGTTTGTCTTAGCTTATATATATATATATATATGAGTATTTGTGCATATATATTCATACTTGTTTATACAAATGCATATATGTATGTTTGTGTGTGCATGCTTATAGTTATGTGTGTATATATGTATTTTTATTCACACACACACACATATATATATATATATATATATATGTATGTACGTATGTCTATGATATATATATGTCTATGATATATATATATATATATATATATATATATATATATATATATATATATAGAGAGAGAGAGAGAGAGGAGAGTGATAGATAGATAGATGGATAATCTAGATAACAGATAATAGGATCCGTGGGGATTGAACCCCAAACTTCCGATTAACCAAACAAATCAAACTGTGAAGAGATTTATGAGCTGAAAAGTATATATATCTATATATATATATATATATATATATATATATATATATATTATATTTTTTATTTTATAGAATTGGAATGAAAGTTTTTTCCGATACAAAGTAATATTTATCTAACCAATAATTGCAACACGTAAATTGAAAAATATATAAATAATAATTATCATTTTGTATCGGACAAGACTATCGGTCCAATCCTATATTATTTTTGCTTTAAATTTTGTTTTATCATTAGAAGAAATATTATAACAAATAAGATCGAAAGACATAGTTACTCAATTTTTCCACAGACCTTGTCCATCCACACACACACATACACTTATGTTGGCGGAAGGGCCTATTGTTGATATCAGCTGGACAGCGAGGAAGTCTATCACCTTTTCACTAACGCTAGACGAGGAAGGTTGTTTTTGCACAACTACCATCACATCCTCTTTTTAACCCATTGATCCAAGCTTTGTAACTCATACGCTGAATTGGTGAGGGCCTGAACAGAACCTAGAATATTGTGGTTCCTAGGCTGCACTACCGACTGCGGTAACTCAATGGAAACAAAAAAAAAAGAGAAAAAAATTGAAAAAAACAGAACCAAACCCAATGAGTCAAGCTAATAGATCTTAAAAAGTGCTCAATACGTCCTGTTAGAGTCGGTTTAGGGAACCGAATAAGCGAGAGAAATTAACTACCTAGGTTTCACTGAAAAGGATCTGAATAATTTTGAATATACACATGATTTATCACGGTAATGCACACACACACTCGCGTATATATATATATATATATATATATATATATATATATATATATATATATATATAGAAAGAGAGAGAGAGAGAGAGAGAGAGATATAAAGAGAGAGAGATAAAGATGAGAGAAAGAGAGAGAGAGAGTGAGAAAGAGAGAGTGAGAGAAAGAGAGATAGTCAGAGAAAGAGAGAGAGCGAACGAGAGAGAGAGAGAGAGAAAGAGAGAGATAGATAGGGAGACAGACAGACAGAGAAAGAGAGAGGTAGGGGAGGTGAATATCAAGTGTTTCCTTGATAGGATTGAACCAAAACGTACATATAAATATTTGCGTATATATTTTTAGATACACAGAGTATTATAAATAAATGAATAAATGGATACCTTGGTGTAGATATAAATTTATTTCGGTATTTCTTACCCTCGTCAGCCTGAGCTTTACTGATTCGAATCAGTAAATATCAGACTGACGAGACAAAGAAATGCTGAAATAAATTTATATCTACTGCAGGATATCCATTTATATATATATATAAAATTACATGTCAAAGTGTTTATACATGAATGCGATACGAAAATCGTTTTAAATGATAATATAGTCACGCTGATATAACACTCGTTTAAATCGTCCTTATTTTCCCAAGACGAGGGCGTCGGGGAAGAGCTAAGCAAAATGTCAGGCTGACCGCAAAGAATTCAATATTGCGTTTATCGAAGAAAAAGGCGCGAGTAATAAATATAATGTTATTAAAACTATGTAATCATAAGTCAATTCTTCTCTCTCTCTATGTCTCTCTCTCTCCCTTCTCTCTCTCTCCCCCTCTCAATTATCAAGAAAAACTTTGCCAATTTACGTTAACAAATATGAAACCCAACACGGATGCAGTTCAAATTCCAACAGTTATTTTGTTAGACACCAATTGTTTCTGACGGCGACTGAGAAAGAAAAAAAAAGAGAGAGAGGGAGGGAGGGAGAGAGAGAGAAAAAGAAATAATCGATTTTTGACTGTAATTATTAATGTTACACCATTCCGGGTGGAACTAAGACACAAAGAAATGAATTGTCAATCGATTTGGAAACCAGAAAGCAGATGTACAAACAAAAGCGAGATATGCTTGAAAAAAAAAAAAGAAGAAAAAAAAAAAAAAAGAAAAGAAAAGAAATGAATAGTGCTCTTTTCATTGCTACCATTAAAAAGGGTTAGTAATGCCCAATCACTTGTTGAGGTCTGCAAGGATTGTCTATTGACTGTTGGGAGGTTTGCATATCGAGTCTTCAGTTGGAATTCGTTTTAATTATAGGAACATGATGGTTGTGTTTCTTATAATACGTTAAAAGGCTCAGAGTAAGTTTTCAACGTAGGTACATATATGTACATAAAATAATCCGAAAAAAGAGTTACATATAATAAAAAATACAGACTTAGTATTATCTGCGTTATTCGGACTATTGTCTCATCTTCAGTGTTATCTGTACAACGTTTCGACCGATATGCTCTCTCCGGCCTTCTTCAGGTATTTCTTGTCGGGCTCAGGAACCTTCTTTTCGGACTCGGGAACCTTCTTGTCGTAAACGTTGTACAGATAACAATGAAGATGAAGACAATAATCCGAATAACGCAAATAATACTAGTCATCGAGCCTCATCTCAAACATTCAGAGAAATAAAATACAGACTTTATTGTCTAAGCACATGAACGAATGAACAAATATAAAGACATATAAAATACAACATAGATAAAGAATCAGATAGGACTAAAGTACTGAAAAAGTGATGTAGAGTTCATAAAGAATATAATTGAATCCCATTGATAGTTGGGGGACAAAGCCTCCCACTTAAGGGACAACAACACCACGTGTTTAGCCCATATTTTGTCGATGCTAGACCAAGAGAAGAGAGAGAATATTTTTCCCGGGCTGCTTTTTAAATACCCAGCCACCTACTGGCGAAAACCTGGCCTCAAGGGAAGATAACTCTTCTGGACCTAAGTCCATACCAGCAGGGGCAGACAATCGCTATATATTATGCAAAGTACAAAATGTTTACGGGCAAGTCATGTTAAAAGCACCGGTTACCGCTAGGCCACCGAAGTTGAGCAGCGATGAGCCTGCTCATTATTTAGGTGGGTTACCATTTAAGCAACAGCAGGTACTATAAGTAACCATATATCAAAATGACTTGATTCGGCACTAAGTAAAGTCGTCGGGGTGCCCTAAAGTCGGTATCAGCCAGGCAGCGAAGGGGTATATCCCCTTTTTACAAGCGCTAGACCAAGGAGACTGTTTTGGCGTCTGAGGTGGAACCAGACCTACCATCAAGCTCCTAGCTTTACCGCACAGATTCCCCGTGTTACTCATACGTTGAGTTGGCGAGGGTCAGTATCGAACCCATAACCTTGTGGTTCCTAGTCGGACGCTCTAGCGACTAAGCTACCCGAAAATGGTGGATACGCCGTAGAACAAAACAACCAAACAACCTACCTATGTTACATAATCTATGCGGTTGCATAAGATTATTGTCAATCCCCTGTAATTCTTTTCATACCATGGCCGGGTCCTTCCATGGAAAATTACAGAAGCCCGCCAAAATACGTGAAGTCACGTGGGGCCTGTTCGGTCGCCAGTTTGCAGTTGGACGTCAGGCAGTGAAGATGTACTGCCGAACTGTGACTCACTCTGCATACGCGCGCTATGTTAGTTAGCAGATGTCTGGTGGGGATTTAACAATAAAAGAAGATCAAAAGTAAATCGAAGTCTTGTGTTTATTATCTAAAAACTAACACAGGACTTCTGATAAGGAGAAATCCCAAACAGAAAACCAGACCCGAAGTCCCCAAGAAAGTCCAGACCTTAGAAGATTCCAGACCAAGTCAAGATGATAGAAGAAATACCAAAGACGATCAGAATACTAAAGACGGCCAAGAAATAGAATTAAAGAAAGAGGTATGCAACATTATAATTATTTAGTGCCAATGAAGAGGCTATGCAACACCTAATTACAAGATCATTCCATAATTGAGTTATGGTGTAATGGTTTGAGTCGTGGGAAATGGACACGTCGACTTGTGTTCAAATCCCGGACGAGGCTGTTTGCATTTCACATAGTGCTAGTACGCTTGGGAAAGGTATGCATCCAACTACTATAATAGGGCCGGGTTAACTCAGTCGGTAGAGCATTCGGCTAGAAACCACAAGGTTCCTAGTTCGATACTGCTCCTCGCCAACTCAGCGTTATGAGTAGCACAGGGATCTGTGCGGTAAAGTAAGTAGCTGATGGTAGGTGTGGCGCTCCAGCTCAGATGCAAAAACAATCTCCTTGGTCTAGCGCTAGGGAAACAGAGATAGACT
>CM042165.1:73408601-73433601 GCA_023376005.1 Doryteuthis pealeii
ATGATGGACACCCTTCCCACTGGATTAAATGGTGAATGACTGGGTTTAATAATACAGATGGTAGAATCGATGCTTGTAAACACACACACACACACTTTATATATATATATATATTATATTATATATATATATATATATAGAGAGAGAGAGAGAGAGAGAGAGAGAGACAGAGAGACAGAGACAGAGACAGAGAGAGAGAGAGAGAGAAAAGATAGAGATAGAGATTCACATACACACAAAATTTCTTATACACTTATATATAAACATTCACACACATACAAACATTCGCACACACACAGACACACGCACACACACTCATATATATACTAGTTGTGTCATAAAGGTATCGAGTTTGAAATTGTATTTACGAAGATAGAAATGATAAATGAATGGAACATTAATTTTTTCAGAATATAAGGTGTGTCGAAAAATACTGAATTTGAAGCTGTATTTACATATAGAAATGTTAATTTTTTCAGAACAATGGTGTGTGAAAAAGTACAAAAAATCTCGATACCTTTTTGACACGCCTTGTATATATATATATATATATATATATAACATTTACGCACACATGTATATAAACATTCGTTACCCCACCTTTTAACAATTCAACACGGTTTTTAATAGTTCCTGGTTTTAGTATATCACTTTCAATCAGTTTGATATCAACGTTTACGCCGATATCAAACTGATTGAAAGTGATATAACGGTTACCGGATTCAATTTCCTTGGTATCCGATTCTCCTGACCTTGTGCGAAACTATACCTAGCTTAGTAAGAAGGCGCGTAGTCTAATTGTTAGAGTCGTAGGAAATGAACTCGTCGACCCGAGTTCAATTCTTGGACGAAGCTGTTTGCATTTCACATATCGCTAATACCCTTGGGAAAGGTATGAATCCAACTCTCCATCCAGTTATAGGTAAATAGCAGGGCAGACAGGGCTCTTTAATCATGGCTTGGTAACAAGTATAAGAGAATGAAAACTCTGAATTCAAACCTGTTAAACTCTGCTTAAAAAAATTGATCTTGTGTCGTATCCTGCTCGTGCGGAGGGGTTGGTTGTGTGTGTGTATATATATATATATATATATATATCATCATGTCGCGCAGTTTGCACGGATATCCATGATGATCTCTCGCCAGCCTTCCCTATCATTCATTGACTCCAGCAGCTCCTCTGCACAGCGGCCAGTATCCCTACATAGTTGGTCCATGTAGGTCCTGGTTGGGCGGCCCACATTAGCGCGCCCATGCGCTGGCTTCCACAGTAGTACGTTGCTTACGATCTCGTCCTTGCTTCTCCAGCAGTGACCTGCATGTCTAGTCCGTCTCACTCGTATGGTTTGTGAGATGGGGGCAGGTGGCCATATAGTTGCTCTTTTGTGAAGTGCTGTTTCCACGACCTATCCAGGACCGTCCGTAGCATTCTCGTACAGCTCCCATCTAGCTTATTCTCAAGACGCTTCGTTAGGGTCCAAGTGGTACAGCCATACAGAAGTACCGACACAACCACAGCCTGGAAGAATCGCCTCTTTAGCTTGTTGGGGAGATCGGATTTCCATATGACTGATCCGGATTCAATTTTCCTGTGTATCCGATTCTCCGACCTTGTGCCAAACTATACCTAGCTTAGTAACGTTTGACAAACATGTTTAACAGTTTTGAATTGACTGTGTAGTAAAACCACACATTTTTATTTAAATTCGAATCAAATTTCAGAACTAAATTTAGACATGAAGTGGTTAACTCTTCCCTGTCAAACCCACATTATATATTTATAATATGACAACGTAAATGTTAGATATTTTTGAATCAGCCGAATGGAAGTGATTTAAAATATAAAAGTTTAATATTCTCTTTCAAGAAATCTACTATTTTTTTTCTCTCTCATCTCGACCTGACAGATTTGCATGTATAATGTTCCTATTCCTGTTCTTTTGTACTCAAATAATTGGTTCTGTCGGATAGAAATGATTGCATTATTAAAGTCGAAATCCTACTTAGATATATATGGGGGAGGGGTTTCATTTTTAAAATCAATATTTATTCATGCTTCAGGGATCAGTATTATTAGACGCTGTAGCAAAAATGTTAATTTTCTTGTTTCCGATCGGCGAAATTCTTTCATTTTTCAATTAGTATTTTAATATATATAAATTAGACACACACACACACACACACATTATATATATTATATATATATATATATATATATATATATATATATATTATATGGACTCTCTCGTCGATTTTCGACGCACGAGGGTTCATACTCACAAAGAACACCCACACAGTGATTTGTTTATAGTGGTGAAGCCTTGTGTTGGACCATCCACACTTTTTGGCACAGTCGATAGGAAAGAATTGGTGCATCAAGGGTTGCCACAAACACAATCAACGACCGACCTCAGGAATTTTGAATTCAGAGTTATCCCTCTCCTAGACTGGTTACCTACCCAAGGCTGAAGAGCCCAGTCTGCACTACTATGTAACCCATAGCTGGAGGGAGAATATATGGATTCATACCTTTCCCAAGGGTATTAGCGCTATGTGAAATGCCAACAGCTTCGTCTAGGAATTGAACTCGAATCGACAAGTCCATTCTCTACGACACACACACTCTCTCTCTCTCTCTATATATATATATATATATATATATATATATATACACACACAAGGTGTGTCAAAAAGTATCGGAGTTTTTGTATTATTTGGCACAACCTGTGTTCCGAAAAAATGAACGTTCCATTCATTCTTTATTTCTATCTTGATAAATACAGCTTTAAAATCAGTATTTTTTTATACCTTTTATTCTGAAAAAAAAATTTAACGTTACATTTATTGTTCATTTCTATCTTGGTAAATACAGCTTCAATCTCGATACTTTTTGACAAATCTTATATATATATATATATATATATATATATATATATATAATATATAATGTAGAATAAATATCATACTCACTGCAGAGGCAATATTCCAATTACCAGGGAATTGGTAGCCATGGCAACAGCAAGCTATAACTCAATACAGATCTTGCATTGTCGCAAGCCTACTGTAAAATGGTAAATTATTTATCTGGCAAAGGCAACGATGCAAGATCCGTATTATTCTACACAAACACACACACATATATATATTATATATCACTCGCGATCAAAGATACTCATCACTGATAGAAAGAGAATTAAACTCTACTATACAAGACCTCATCGCACTTCCCGAAGACGGTCATAGAGACCGAAAGGCTATAGCGTTGAAATTATCACCAAGAACAAATATTCATCCTTTGTAACATCCCGTGTTTTTCTACTATTAAAGCACTAATATTTAAGAAGTATTTAAGACATAGCTCTGAAGATCACGGGTTTCGTACCTTTCCCAAGGGTATTAGTTCAAAAATGAACGTAATAGCGCGAGTTCGAACTAGATTCCTACGATGTCCCAATCCATCGGTTCTGTCACTATGCCACGGAGCCTACACCCTCCACGGTACAGCGCGTTGTACATAAATGTAATTTCACTTAAGTTAACGCTATTCATCAATGATTTCTTTCGTGCTTCCTTTTGTTAGTTAATGTACCGAGTGTAAAATATATTGATTTCATAGGACGCTTCGATTTTTCATTTTCGAAACGCGATTAAATACTTTTCTTTCGCGAATGTCTTGCACAGAGGCAGGTGGTAAAATCCCGAGTGCACGCATCGCTAAGACGAACGCTTAATCAGAAAATGTTCTTTTTCTTAATTTCATTATCGTTGGAAAATAATTCTACAAGACTAATCCATTAAATCTATGGAGGAACAATGTTGTATAATTGCTCTAAACGTAGGAAATGGACTCGGCGAACCGGGTTCAAATCATAGACGAGTTGTCTTGCCTTTTCACTTTACCTTGATGCTCTTGGATTGCCAGTTCGTTATTTTGTTTAATGGCATATAAACCCTTGTGGGCTATTTAATGCCAACACTTTCTTGTATCTTTATTTACCAACCCCTCTGTACGAAGAGGATGCGAAACAAGGTCATTTTTTTAAGCTCAGTTAAACAGTTTTGAATTCTTAGTTTTCCTTCTCCTGGACTGGTTAACTCGCCAATATACAGTCAGCATATTCTAAACAACGTCGACAGGCCAATCATATGGTTTCAAGTATTTTATCCAGTAATAATAATTTTCACACAAATCCATTTGATCCAAATATATATATATATATATATATATATATATATATACAGAAAAATAGTACGTATTACACACAAACAGTTACGGTATATTTGTAGTATAGATTGATAAATTAGCTGTTCAGTTGAACGTTGTTACATAGCCGTATTTTAAACTGTTAAATTGTAAAAACAAAACAACAAAACAACAACAATAAAATATACACCCTCCAAAAAAAACAAAAAAAAACAAACCACGTATATCAAAATATTCATGGAAACTCCATAAGGAAAATACATATCAATAGATATTAAAAATACTAACAAATATATTGTTATAGGTGATATAACATATGTACATAAATGGAATGCGCCGAAGACTACTATAAGTAGCAGGAACAATTGTGGCTTGACACGAAGCAAATGCGAGTCAGCTCGTAATTGTATAGTCGGATGCAATCTCCACTTTCTTTGCTGTAATTTCTACTCCTTTTGTTCAGACATTTGTATCGTTTGTGTTATTTTTTACCCTTAAAAACCCCACAACGTATATACACCCTCCAGGTGCAAGTATTTAAGTTTTAATATAATAAATTATTATATTAAATTAGAAAGGCTAATGAAACTAAATAAAAAGATTTGAAACAGAGGAGGGTATAAAATAGAACAACAAACATATTTTTCAATCATTCCTGTCTTTCATTGTTGAAATTTGTAGTATGAATTGGGTCACGAATGGAAATAGTTAAGTTAAAAGGTAGGGTAGAAAAGACACCCCTTTTCCCTCCCATTTTAGGCCTTGTGCCATATTTTTTGTATTTTTTACAAAATAAATATTCAGCCTGAACTACGTCGCTAGCGACCTGAATGCAAGACCATTATTTTTTTTTAATACATTAACAAACACCAACTCGTCTTCCGTACGCCACTCTTGGTGTAAACAATGTAATGACCCGTTGTAAATAAACAATGAAAACAAATAAACTGTCCCAAATGAAGAATATGTGACAAATAAAACAGCACAATTATTGATAATGTTTCAAGGTCATAGCTGTTTGATTATTTACTGTCGTAATTTTACACTTACCTGGTTCGATGCCCGATATGAGCGGGGGAGGGGTTGTAAGGTAATGAAATCCATGGTCTTTAGTAGCAGTCGTCTAACCAAGAAACGGGGATTTTAATTTCTCCTTGAAACCACGTTTTATTGTTGTAGATCATATTTGATTGTGCGAGACTACATTGGCCGGAAATAGTGTCAAAGGGAAGAAAAGGAAAGACTTTCACCTCTTCTAGCGCTTGGATTTATTTTCTAGACCATATGACCTTTAAGCACCCCTTTTTGATCTCGATTAAGAAAGGACATGTTTTTCATTTACACCGTCAATATCCGGTTATTGGTTAGTTTTATAATTATAAAAAAATATCGAAAATCGTCTGTTAAAGCAACCGGATATTGACGGTGTAAATGAAAAACATGTCCTTTCTTAATTGAGATCAAAAAGAGGTGCTTAAAGGTCATATGGTCCTATTTTCTTGCTGTTAACTCGTCGGAATTTTTTAAGTGGTGTGATGCTAGAATCCAGTGCTATCCAGCAACTCCATCAACTCTCTCGCTGCCAAACTGCATTGGTTCCTTACCGTTCCTTTAGATCACAGTGTGGTGAGGGGGATTTGCTGCTTGGGCAACAGCATATCCTCCATATGAACCCCCTAGGCTAGTAGGTCCGAAAAAAATTGACACTACTCCATCGTCTCTTGTAGCCGAAGCTCATGGGTGGGAAAGAACAAAAATTGCGTCGATCCCTTCGGCATTGCCCCTCAAGGGGGCGCCTCATGCGCTGGGCAATAAACCCAGCCCTGCCCTCTTAAGTCAAGGGGGCAGGTGTTGCTCTCTCAGACTTACTCTCTCAGTATAAAGTAAGAAGTAGATTATTCCGGAGAAGAGTATGATATACGATTGAGTACGCCGACTAATAAATAAATAGTAAATCGTGAACTTGCTTTGTTAGTATAAATAAGAGGACATTTTAATTATTAATAATAATAAATTATTATTTAACTGTAAAGTAAAATAACGAATAAGTAGTACAAGAATTAACACTCAGTTACTTTTCAGTATCAAACGTGAATACGAATTTTCCTGGCCTTTACAATCCAGGCTCTTATATGCCACTGGAGGAGGTAACTTATGTAGTTTAGTGCTAACCCGTGGAAACCCCTATGAATTAACGGGACGGTCTATTCGTACTCTACAACAACTACGATAGAAATTATATTGGGTTGTTTTACGGCATATCAACCTCAGTGGGTCATTTAATGCCGATAAAGTTTTGAAATAAATCAATTCTTAATGGATAATACAATATTTTTATAAATATATTTTTCTATTTAACCTATAGATGGGACCCTAACAGGTACTACCACTCCGGGTCAGAGTGGACCAGGGAGCAATGGTGATGAAGGGGTGCTCCACATTCCCCAAACCTCCAAAACTGGAACCTCACCATCAGATAGAGTTTAACGTCATTCCCAGGACATGTAGACCCGCAGCCACCGCCTTCTAGCATCTATATGATAAAAATAGGTGGGGCTTGCCATAAGGGCAATAGGGTTGGGAATATCATATAGGTGCTAGGGCTTGACGTGACCAGCTGCTTGATCGGAGGGGGCCTTTCTGACCGCCCGTCTAGCCCAAGATAGGGCCAAAGTGGAGTATTGCATGTCATGAACTGCTCATCCACATGGGCTCTATCCTTAAGCATCACGGGTCGCCACCCACGGCCAACAGGTGGCCCCATTGGGGGAGTCTTACCCCTCTGCAGAGGTGCATTCTAACGCCTCAGCCGACAGGGCGGGATAGAAATTATGTCTATGTTGAATCAATGTATCATATCTATCTACCATGTTTTTCTCTTCTATTCTCTCATCCACCGACTATTATTTTTTCAAGCATCTGGACTCTTTCTTTTTAAAAAATAAAATCTTCCGTTCCAAAGTAGAAAAAAGATCCAATGAATTTCAGCGTAACAACAGAAATAATTTTCTTAATCGATGACAGAAATGCATAGATGTTCAGCTATCATATAATGTCTGCTTAAAATCGTGTTTAAATTCATTAATTCTGGAATAACATTTTATTAAAAATCGGACATTGTTTTCCGAACAAACTAATATTTACGAGATTAATCAAACAATAAAGGTATTAATAAAAATGTAAAAAAAGAGATTACTTACAGCAAAACTTGTCCTCGGCCACCGCTAATCAACACGTTAGGATCATTTTCTCGACGTGATCTAAATAAATATATAAATGAATATAATAAATTTTCAAAAATAAATTTTATAATGGTTTTATATTATAAACATAAACATCATTTGTATAATGGTTTAGCTTGTGACCAGAATTTTCATCATAGAACGTTTAACAAATACCACGTGTGATACCCTGCCCTCATCAGCCGCTAACTAGATGTGATAACACAGTTTCGGCAGCTAAAAGCGGCCAGAAGAAATAAGTACCCAATAAACACTGAATTCTCTTACAATGATCTGATATTTTAATTGATTTTGATATTGATTTATATATAAAATTATATACAGGATTGCTTTTAATACGTTTCAGAATAACATGATAGTATTAGAAATCAGTAATAGAAAATAATTATTTATTAACCGCAGTTTTGTTAAAATCATTATGCAAATTAATCTAGCCATATACTATGTAAAGCTTTATTTCTTTGAGATATATAACACTTATTTCAGAAGTTTAAATGTACGAATGATATGGGCGGTTTTACATCAAATCTAACTCAGCAAGACTTTAAGAAAGACATTCTTAACAAATAAGATGTTAATTAAGATTAAATAATGACTATTTCATAATCTTTGAGAATATAACATAAATAACTAAAAAAAATTGTGATGTCAGTGATGACGTAGTTTTTGTTACAGACAGACAGTTACATAATCTCCATTATAATAAGATAAGAACTGTAACAAAACTGCAAAAGCAAGCATCTCTCTAACTGGTGCGATTAGTAATTTATACAAATTGGATTATTATAATATAATGATTTTACTAAGCGCAACTTAGTTATTGGCACAAGGCTATTAGTATGAGGAATGTAGTGAGAATCGATCTCACTATAAAATATCTCTTTCCTGACTCTTTAACTATTACTCCAGTTGGCTAGCTGGCTGGACTTTACGGTATGTCAACTCTTGTTGAGTTATCTTATACAGAAGACGTTTTGTTTTATTCTTGATGGGGATACAATTCTTTTTTAACAAAAATTTAAACTCAATGTTTTTAAAAAACAATTTTTAAACCCATTTTTTCTATTTAACCTATAGATGAGGTTCTAAAAGATACTACCACCCCGGGTCAGTGGATCTGGAAGTAATGCCAAAGGGGTACTCCACACTTCCCAGAGCACCAGAATTGGAAATTCACCATCAGATGCAGTTTAATGTCATACCAAGGACATTAAGACCCTCAGCCACCGCCATCTAACACATATGATAAAAAGGATTGGGTTTGCTATAAGGATAATACTGTTTGGTTTGTTTTAGTTTGTTTTGTTTTACGGCATATCAACCACGGAGGGTTATTTAATGCCGACAAAGTTGTGAAAAAAATTCATTCTTAATGCATAATACAATTTTGTTTATCAACTCATGTTTTTCTATTTAACCCATAGATGGGACCCTAACGGGTACTACCATTTCGGGTCAGAGTGGACCAGGAAGCAATGGTGATAAAGGGGTGCTCCACATTCCCCAAACCTCCAAAACTGGAACCTCACCATCAGATAGAGTTTAACGTCATTCCCAAGACATGTAGACCCTCAGCCACCACCTTCTAGCACCCATATGATAAAAAGGGGTTGGGGCTTGTCATAAGGGCAATAGGGTTGGGAAAATCATATAGGTGCTAGGGCTTGGCGTAACCAGCCGATTGATCGTAGGGGGCCTCTCCGACCGACCGTCTAGCCCAAGATAGGGGCAAAGTGGAGTATTGCTGGTCATGAACTGCTCATCCACCTGGGTTCTATCCTTAAGCATCAGGGTCGCTACCTACGGCCAACAGGTGGCCCCATTGGAGTAGTCTTACCCCTCTGCAGAGGTGCAGTCGGTGCATTCTAACGCCCCAGCCGACAGGGCGGATAAGAACAATACGGTTAGTAGAATCATATATAGGTACTGTGGCTGACGTGACCAGCCGATTGATCGGAGAGGGCTTCTCTGACCGCTCCCCTAGCCTAAATGTACTGCTCAGCCACTAGAATTCCGTTCTTAACTATCATAGGTCGACATCCACTGCCAACGGGTGGCCCTATAGCGGTGATTTTCCACTTCTGTAGAGATGTATTCTTTTGTCTCAGCCGACAGGGCGGATTGCACCAGTTGATGCACCCCAGGTAATAATAAACGTTGTTATCTCACATTTAATGGGAACTTGTGGTGATCCGATTAAAAAGCTAATTCGGTTTTGGTCCCAAATGAATATTTAACTAATCCTGCTTCTAATGCAAGCTCAAGAGACCACATCTTACACATTCACAAGAAGAATAGCGATAAAGCCAACTGTATATTTCCAGATATATTTCACGTCTCAAGAAGCCAATATTCTAAATTTAGCTGTAATACGCTTTTACACTAGTTTGGTTTGGTTTACGGCATATCAACCTCAGTGGGTCATTTAATGCTGACAAAATTATGAAATAAATTCATTCTTAATGGATACACAATTTTTTAATAAATACATTTGTTCTATTTAACTCACTTATGGTACCCTAACAGGTACTACCACTCTGGGACATAGTGGAACTAGGAGCAATGGTGATGAAGAGGTGCTTCACATTCCCCAGACCCCCAGAACTGAAACCTCTCCATCAGATAGAGTTTAATGTCATTCTCATGACATGAAGACCCTCAGCCATCGCCTTTTAGCACATATATGATAAAACGGGTTGGGGGCTTGACATAAGAGTAATAGGATCAGGGCAATCATGTAGGGCTGGAGGTGACCAAACGATTGATTAGAGGGGCCTCTCCGACCGTCCGTCTAGCCTAAGTAAGGGTCTAAGTGGGGTGTTGCAAGTCATGGACTGCTCATCAACGAGGATTCCGTCCTTAAGAATCATGGATCGTCACCAACGGCCAACAGGTGGCCCCATTTGAGAGATCTTAACCCTCTACAGAGGTGCAGTCGGCGTATTATACAGCCCCAGAGGACAGGGCGAACTGTTACACTGAGTGCGGATTGGAGGTGTTTGTCGTGTAATGGTTATCGTCATTGGAAGTGGACGCAGCAAACAGAAAGTTTAAATTCTATTCTAGGGAATTTGGATACCAATTCTATTTTTTTTTTTTATTCAAAAGTAAATTTTAATTCTAGAATCAAATTATATAAAACTAGGTTGGGCGCCTTATGTGGTGTAATGATTAGCAAGATAGATTAGCAAACTATCCTTAGTGAGTTCGATTCTCACTGGGCGCCCATAATTCTGGCCTTGTAAATTAGTAAATAACTATATAAAACTACGTCGTATATTTCCTCTATCATTAGTCGTATAGCAAACTATCTGTATGTGCCTTGCCTTGACTGGGTTATATCGTGGAGGCGGTAGGTGTAATGATTATCGTTGTGGAAAATCAGCACATCTAGACGCGTTCAATTTCTGTTAGCTGGGGGGGGGAGAATAATTATATCTATGCCTAGACTACAATTGTGTATCAGCGCTATGTGAAATACAAACAGCCTCGTCCAAGATTTGAACTCCGGATATCGGGTCCATTTCCTTCCACGTTAACATTAACAAGCGCATCTGAGTATGAGAGAGAGAGAGAGAGAGAGAGAGAGAGAGAGAGAGAGAGACAGAGACAGAGACAGAGAAAGAGAGACAGAGACAGAGAAAGAGAGACAGACAGAGAGAGACAGAGAAAGAGAGACAGAGACAGAGAAAGAGAGACAGAGACAGAGAAGAGAGAGAGAGAGAGACAGAGACAGAGAGACAGAGAGAGAGAGACAAAGACAGAGAGAGAACAGAGAGAGACAGAGACAGAGAGACAGAGAGAGGGCAGACACAGACAGAGACGGAGAGAGAGACAGAGAAAGAGAGAAACACAAAGACACAGAGACACAGAGAGAAAGAGACGAGAGAGAGACAGACACAGAGACAGACAGAGACGAGAGAGAGAGAGAGAGACAGACAGACAGACAGAGACGGGAGAGAGAGAGAGAGAGAGACAGACAGAGACAGAGACAGGGAGAGAGAGACAGAGAGACAGAGAGAGAGAGAGAGAGAGAGAAAGAGAGAGAGAGAGTGAGAGAGAGAGTCCTACCATTTACTCATAGATGTTTTGATACGTTTGATTAGTGCTGTTAAATTCTTAACGACCCCTTCCAAGATTTGAACTCGGGTTGTCGTGTCCATTTCTTACGAACATAAATATTACAGGACAAGCACATCTGAGCATGAGAGAAAGACAGTGTCTTACCATTTACCCATAGCTGGGAGAAGAACGGGTGGTTTGATACGTTTCTCAAGGGTATTAGTGCTATGTCAAATTATTAACAGCTTCTTCCAAGATTTGAACACCAGTTGCCTTGTCCATCTCCTACGAAGATAACCATTACAGGACAAGCGCATCTGAGTATGAAAAAAAGATAGAGTGTTTTCATATTTACCCATCGCTGTGGGGAGAATAGATAGCGTAATACTCTTGGGAAAAATTACAAACTATGTTAAATTATTATCAGTTTCTTCCGAGATTTGAACTCGGATTGTCGAGTCCATTTCTTACGACGATAACACTTACACGACAAGCGCATCTGAGTATGAGAGAAAGAGGAAGTACTCGCCCGTTTACCCATAGCTGGGGGAAGAACGGCTGGTTTAATACTTTTCCCCAAGGGTATTAATACTATGTTAAATTATTAACAGTTTCGTCCGAGATTTGAACTCGGGTTGTCGTGTTCATTTCCTAAGGACGATAACCATTACACAACGAATGAGAGTGCCCTACCATTTACCCATAGCTGGAGTAAGAACCGATGGTTTGATACTTTTCCCAGAGGCATTAATGCCATGTTGAAATATTAAGAGCCTCTTTAGAGATTTGAACTCGGATTGTCGAGTCCATTTCTGACGACGATAACACTTACATGACAAGCGCATCTGAGTATGAGAGAAAGAGCAAGTGCTCTTCCATTTACCCATAGCTGGGGGAAGAACAGTTGGCTTGATACTTTTCCCAGGGGTATTAAAACTATGTTAAATTATTAACACTTTCTTCTGAGATTTGAACTCGGGTTGTCGAGTCTATTTCTTACGGCGATAACCATTACACAACGAATGAGAGTGCCCTACCATTTACCCATAGCTGGAGTAAGAACAGACGGTTTGATACTTTTCCCAGAGGCATTAATGCCATGTTGAAATATTAAGAGCCTCTTTCGAGATTTGAACTCGGATTGTCGAGTCCATTTCTGATGATGATAACTATTACAAGACAAGCGCATTTGAGTATGAGAGAAAGAGCAAGTGCTCTTCCGTTTACCCATAGCTGGGGGAAGAACAGTGGGTTTAATACTTTTCCCAGGGGTATTAATACTATGTTAAATTATTAACAGTTTCTTCCAAAATTTGTTCCTGGTTGTCTTGTTAATTTCCTAAGGACGATAACCATTTTATGACGAATGAGATTGTCCTACCGTTTACACATAGTATTAATACCCTTGGGAAAAGTCTATGTGTAAACGGTAGGACAATCTCATTCGTCATAAAATGGTTATCGTCCTTAGGAAATTAACAAGACAACCAGGAACAAATCTTGGAAGAAACTGTTAATAATTTAACATAGTATTAATACCCTTGGGAAAAGTCTATGTTAAATTATTAACAGTTTCTTCCGAGATTTGAACTCGAGTTGTTTCTATTTCCTACGGCGATAAACATAATTCAACAAGCGGATATGAGTATGAGACGTTTCCCAATTGTATACGTGCTTTTGTTAAATTAATAAAAGTTTCCTCCGAAATTTGAACTAGAGTTATCGAGTCCATTTCTTACGACGATAACCATTGCACAGGAACGCATCTGAGTATGGGAGAAAGAGAGATTGAGGGGGTGATTCGGAGAAGGATTGTCAAGAATATTTCTTTTTGCGAAGATTCTTGAAAATCAACTCAAACGTAACCTTCATTGTTCTGGCAATTAAGAAGTATTCATACATTCCAAGAGAATAATACAAAACTAGCGCCTGATTTGAAACAAAAAAAGAAAAGGAAAATTCATTTTAATAACTTCTTCACGAGGTAGAATTTTGTTAAGCGAAAATTAAGCTTAGCATTAGATAATTGAATCTCTTGAATTCCATATTGCCTGCAGACTTGTATCTTTCATAAAGACTTAGCCATATCGCTGCCGTATCTTCCTGTTTTTGTTTTTCTTTTTTCGCCCAGAGACGTGTCTACTAGAATAAATGACCAGTTTTGAAAAAAACAAAGAACGCCACCTTAAAACATTTCAACTTAAAATCCTATGATAACCAGATTTAATGTTGCAGACAGACATTATCAGAATGAAAAAGAAAATAATAACCCTAGTAAAATCTATGGAAGTTGCTAATTTAGAAGATGTTTAAGCAGTAAATAAAATTGTGGCGTAATGGTTATAATCGGAGATCCGTGTGCATACTCTCCTCACCAATAAAAAAAAAAATTTCCAACAGGGGGTAAAAAAGAGGAATTTTCAATTTCAAAAGAAGGTACCCTAAGCTTTGAAAAAAATACCAAATTCATCTGGGTAACAATTTTTTCCCGGTCCACCTTCCTATCTACCAGACTTGATCTGGTTTGCATAGTATGGTTTCAATTATTCTAATAGTCCTAATAAAAAATTTCCCCAGAGGGTCAAAAAGAGGAGTTTTCAAATTTCAAAAGAAGCTACTCTAAGCTTTGGAAAAATACCAAATCTTTACCGGCCCACCCTCTTATCTACCAGACTAGATCATGTATGCATAGCACCCACACCCCCACCGCACCCAATAAAAAAATTTCTCCAGAGGGTAAAACAGAGGAGTTTGCATAGTATGGTTTCAAAAAATTCGTCTTGGTAACAATTTTTTCCCGGTCCACCTTCTTATCTACCAGACGAGATCTGGTTTGAATAGCCCCCCCTCCCAATAAAAAAATTCCTCAGAAAGTAAAAAAGAGGAGTTTTCAAATTTCAAACGAAGATACCTTAAGCTTTGAAAAAAAATACCAAATTCATCTGGGTAACAAATTTTTCCCCGGTCCACCTTCTTATCTCCCAGATTAGATCTGGTTTGTATACTACCCCAACAATAAAAAATTTCCCCAGGGGATCAAAAAGAGGAATTTTCAAATTCCAAAAGAGGATACCCTAAGCATTCAAAAATACCAAATTTAGCTTGGTAACAAATGTTCCGGTCCACCTTCTTATCTACCAGACTAGATCTGGTTTGCATATTCTCCCACCAATAAAAAAATTTCCCCAGATGTTCAAAAAAGAGAGTTTTCAAATTAAAGAAAAAATACCCTAAGCTTTCAAAAATACCAAATTCAGCTTGGTAACAATTTTTCCCGGTCCTCCTTATCTACCAGACTATTTGGTTTCTTTGTTTAATTGGCATATCAACATTCGTGGGTTATTTAATGCCGAAGCTATCCTTGTAGAACAATAGTAGTACTAGGCATGCTGATTTATGTTACTTAGATTGTTCTGACTATTAACATCATCTTTATTCTTCCATTTTTGGCCATCTTCTGATTTTTCCAGAACCAAGAAGGTTCCCGAGTTCAACAGGAAACACATAAAAATGACCGGAGGGCACATCAGCCGAAACGTTGTGTAGATAATAAAAAAAAGATGTGGACAATAGTCCAAATAATACAAATAATACAAGCTGTTAAATTCCGATTATCAAATTGACCTCGTGTCACATCCTACTCGCGCGGAAGTGTTGGGAAACATTTATCAATCTATACTGACAAGATAGTAAGAAACACACTGTTAATTAAGTTTTTAAAGAAGGCATTTACCCAGCACATTCGTCACGGGTAGAATGTGACACAATGTTGTAAATATGCGGTTTCAACCGAGGATTGAACCCAGAGTCTAGATAACATTACAATGGGACGCCGAGTATTTACCCAACCCGTTCGCCACGAGTATGTGACACAAGGTAACAAGTATGAGGGCCGAACTCGCTATTCAATAGTAATGGATATGCGAGACTAGATTGCTAGCGATTACAACACAATGAGACACCATGTAAGTGCTTAGTGTATGATAATTAAACGTTTAAGCACAAGACATTAGTATCTAGATTTAGTACAATTAGCTAAACATTAGTATTGGCGTATGTTTAGATGGTTAAAACTGTCGTCTACAGTCAATTTACACCCATTTGTTATATATATATATATATATATATATATATATATATATATATCATTCAAAAGTCTAAAAACTATTTTTTGAAATTCTTACTAGTTCAATCAAGATGTTTAGCATCCTAAATTTATTATCTAATTTGTTCTGCTTGTGCCTTCGTCTTCCATTTAAATCAAATTTATGCTTATATATATATATATATATATATATATATATATATATATAGACAAGAAGATTCCGTTTCGAAACTTTAGATCACACCTAATATATATATATATATATATATATGTATATATGTGTGTGTGTGTGTGTGTGTGTGTGTGTGTGAGTGTGTGAGCATACACAAAGTACGATAGATGAATTTTATTGGGAAATACGAAAATATCTTGAAATACTATAGATTAATTTTTTTCAAAGAAAATGCCATTGGGTTTAACTTATTTAACTTTTGAAATCACCTGCTGGACTTTCCGACAAAAAGGACTAACTCTCTACCTCCAAAAGAATATCTCCGCCATTCAAACTGAGGCCGTAACTGGGTCTAGTTGATCCTACTAGCCAGGGAGATCAGTCAATAAAGCCTAAGTTATAAAACTACCTCCTGCCTTTGTCTCTTTCCTTTTTCGTTCATTGAATGCCTTCTTTTCAGCACAACCACCAAAAAGAGGATGGTTAAATAAAACCGAGGAACACGCACCAAGAATATGCAGATAACTTTAAACCATAAGACACCCAAACCACTTATACCTGATAATTCATTATGCCCCATAACTGCAAAGTTGTTCATATTGTTGATTGGTTGTGCTACCAATCTTCATCCTTGTGATTTTACCCTTAGTTGGGAGCCATGAAGTGATAGATTCATGCCTTTCCTAAGGGCATTAATTCAAGTGAAATATGAGTGTGTGTATTTGTGCATGTGTATTCTGCTTAACACGTTGACTACGCCTTGGTACACATGTATGTTACTGATGTATGAAGTGGTACATGTTTAAATTGGTAAAATCCTACCGTTATCATATCTTCAGTTTTATTTGTCAGGAGTTTCATGTCTCTCGGTCAACCGGCTCCAAACATAATAATCAAGGGGATTTCAATTGGGGAGTTAGGGGGTCAGAGGTTAGGGATTGAGAGAATGCAGCCATTTTCTGACAGCTAAGACTTGATTCTCCTGCTTGCGTGGCATGACACAAAGTCCTGTTGCAAGACAGGGATGCAGGATGTTTACCTATCAGCATCTCTCTCTCTCTCTCTCTCTATATATATATATATATATATATATATATATTATAAAAGTAGCCAGAGTTGCCTATTGTCGGTATCACCCGAGCAGTGATGGAGTCTATCCCCTTTTTGCTAGCGCTAGACCAGGGAGGTTATTTTATGCATGACGTAGAGCACCACACCTACCATCAGATCCCCACTTTACCGCACAGGAGCTGTGCTACTCATATGCTGATTGGGCGAGGGCCGACATCGAACCCAGAAACTTGTGTTTCCAAGGTGGACACTCTACCGACTGAGCTAAACTGGACCTACTATATATATATATACATATATATACATATATATATATATATATATATATATATATATAATATATATCCTATTATAATGGAGATTGTGTTTTTCTGTCTGTAACCGAAACTATATTACTACTCAAGTCACAATTCCCTTAATTATTTACGTCAAATTCTCCATGATTTCATTCTTTTAAACCTTCAGTTATTAATAAAAATTGTTTTACATTATTAATACTGTTGACCATATCTACGTACTAATAACATGTAATTGTATTTATATATACAACAAAATAGCGGTTTACAGTTTGAACGAGAAGGCTAATTTGCATATTGATATTTAAAATTTTATTTTAATAAATATGTGCTTGGTATTATTGATTTCTAATTGTTTGGTTTTATCTTAAGAAATATAAACAAAAATCTCGTGGATAAATCTTAAAAGAAATTTATTTACAAGAAGAAATAACTGTAATATTATCCTTTACTTCCTATTTTAACTAAATAGTTAAATTAGGAAAATTTACCAATAAAAGAGGGGGTAATGGAAAATGATGGAATAGTTAGTTTCAAAGTTGTTCTATTTTTCGATTATACCCCCTCTGTTCCAAATCTTTTTATCTGCATTCTTAGTCAGTTTCATTAGCCTTTCTAATTTAATATGATATTTTATTATATCAAAACTTAAATACTTGCACCCGGAGGGTGCATATATTTGCTAGTATATATATAAAAATGCTTTGTTCCTAAGAAACTACTTAATTTATCTTATGTCACATCTACTCAGAAACTGCTTGGTTTATTTCACTGCAGCAGCAGCAGCTGCAAATCTTTGAAACACGAAAGGCTTAAATGATACATCTCTAGTATTTGTTCTATTTATGAACAATAAATTAATAACAACGTTGTTCTTGTGTATAGCACGAGCATATAGTTAACGGTGTTTAATCTGAAGAATCTATAGGTGAGAAACTGACAGTTACCAAGCGACATCGACGGTATATTATCCTATCTTAGATATACATGTTCTATTTCTATCCTATTTTAGATATATATATATATATATATATATATACTCTCTGCTCTATCGCTACTATCTCTCTCTCTCTCTATATATATATATATATATATATATATATGCTCTATCGCTACCCTATCTTAGATAGATATACTATCTCTCTCTCATATATATATATATATATATATATTATATATAGATAGATATACTATCTCTCTCTCTCTCTATATATATATATATATATATGCTCTATATATCTTAGATAGATATACTATCTCTCTCTCTCTCATATATATATATATATATATATATATTATAGTTGTTAGCGTGGACATGGATTCAACACCTGGTTACTGACAGTTTCTTGCCTATGCGATCTTAAGATT
Source organism: Doryteuthis pealeii (assembly GCA_023376005.1). NCBI lineage: Eukaryota > Metazoa > Mollusca > Cephalopoda > Myopsida > Loliginidae > Doryteuthis > Doryteuthis pealeii. Next base: position 73,427,122 of record CM042165.1, read on the forward strand.
GTATTTACGAGAAACTGTCAGTAACCAGTGTTGACTCCATGTCCACACTACCCTAACTCAAATATAAATGAGCTATCAATGATATTGAGCACTATCTGCTAGAAATATAGCACCCATGATATCTACAATATGTCAAAAAAAGGTATGTCAAAAAAGTATCGAGATATTTTCTACTTTTGGTATTCTCAAAAAAATTAACGTTCCATTCATTATTGCTTTCTATCTTGGTAAATACAGCTTCAATCTCGATACTTTTATGACGCACCTTTATATATATATATATATATATATATATATATATATATATATATATATATTATAAAATGTTATCATGGGTTCAACGGGAGAAAATTAAATATTTCATAAAAAAGTAGGTCTGCAAAATGGATTATGCTTTTTTAAAAATCATTATTATTTTACATTTGCGACACGTGTTTCAGATCTTCTGATATCTTCTTCAGGCGTTAATTAATCATATTCTGTCCCTGTTATATGGTTAATTACCATTTGAAGACGATATCAGAAGATCTGTAACACGTGTCGCAAATGTAAAATAATAATAAAAAAAAAACAATCCATTTTGCGGCCCTTTTAATAATAATAATAATAACATTATATTATATATATATATATATATATATATATTATATATATATATATATATTATAGCGCCTTGAGAATAAGCTGGACGGGAGCTGCACAAGAATGCTGCGTGCAGTCCTGAATAAATCCTGGAAGCAGCACCCCACAAGGAAACAGCTATATGGCCACCTGCCCCCCATCTCACAAATCATACAAGTGAGACGGACAAGACATGCCGGGCACTGCTGGAGAAGCAAGGATGAGCTCATAAGTGACGTTCTTCTGTGGAAGCCAACACACGGACATGCTAGCGTGGGCCGTCCATCAAGGACCTACATTGACCAACTAAGCAAAGATGCAGGTTGCTGCACAGAGGACCTCCCTGGGAAAATGAATGATAGGAAAGGTTGGCGAGAGATTGTCATGGATATCCGTGTTAATAGCGCGACATGATGATGATGATGATGATATATATATATATATATATATATATATATATATATATATATATATATATATAGAGAGAGAGAAGAGAGAGAGAGAGAGAGAGAGAGAGAGAGAGAGAGAAGAGGGGAAAGAGAGAGAGAGAAAGAGAAGAGAGAGAGGGAAGAAAGACAGAGAAAGGGGAAGAAAGACAGAGAAAGGGGAAAGAGATAGATAGATAGATAGATAGAGAGAGATGTTTACGATTACCAAAATCTTTATTGTGAGTTTCTCTTAAATGGAATTTTTTTATATAAGTTAACCTTACTTGAATTCACAGAGAAGAAAAAAAGAAATCGACGAGTTATAAGCTGCCGATGAATACCGAAACGATTCCTTCTAACAGAATGAATAATGTCCTCTGTTTTTTCTTCTCCTTTATCTTCATATCTTGTAACACACTTCATGACTCCACCGAAAGAAACACACAAAAAAAAAAATTGAAAAGTATAAAATACGTTTCTCGTGTTTCTTTTTGGATTTTCCAGAATGCATTTTATTTTCTATTTGATTTTTTTTCTCTATTAAAGAAAACATGAATTCCAATTACTCGCAACGAGAGATTCACGAGACAGCAGAGAATTCATCTACACAGAATGAGAATGAATAGAAATATTTCTCCCACTGGGGTCTGTGACATAAGGGTGACCAGAGTTGAGGCGGGGTGGCATGAGGTTGTATTTCAACCTTGAATTCGTTGACATTCACTTCTATCTATCTATGTCAGCCTGTTCATATCTATCTATCTGTCTATATATCCACCTATTTTAGCGTGCTTATCTATCTATTTCTGCCTTTTTATATCTATCTATCTTTATCTATAAATACCTATCTCGGCCTGCTTATCTATCCATCTATTTTATCCTTTTTATATCTATCTATCTATGTATGTATCCAAACCAGCTTATATATCTAGCTAGCTAGCTATCTATATATCTACCTATTTTAGCCTGCTTATCTATCTATCTATCTATCTATCTATTTTGCTTTTTATATATCTATCTTTATCTATATATCTATATATACCTATCTCTATCCTGCTTATCTATCCATCTATTTTATCCTTTTTATATCTATCTATCTATGTATCCAAGCCTGCTTATATATATCTATCTATCTATATATCTACCTATTTTAGCCTGCTTATCTATCTATCTTGTGCCTTTTTATATCTATCTTCATCTATATATGTATATCTGCCTATCTATCTATGTATTCAAGCCTGCTTATCTATCTATCTTGGCCTGTTTATATATATCTATGTTTCCAACCTGCATTTAAACATATATATTTTAACTTTAGGCAGGTTCCTAATAAGTACTAGTATTCTGGGTCAGTGTTGACCTATTATCTATATATATATTATATATATAATATATATATATATATATAGACATCTAGACATCGTAGTAACTGAAATGTATCTCAGTCTGGTTTTAGACCTAAAGACATTTAGAGTTGCTCCGCTTGATCAAAAAGGGGGCTGATGAGAACCCGGAAGTGGAGTTTCCACCATGACACTTTTGCATTGGGGTTTGTACCGAGTGGACGCACGTGCATAGCACGGTGGAGCCAGTTAATTAACTTTTACGGTAGAAGTATTCTCTACCCTGTGTTAGATAAAACTTTGTTAATTTCCAACAACCTGGTTTTGCATTTTTATTCAGTGCCCCGTATTTTATCTGCATGTAAAAACATAACATTTTCTAAATCTGTTTATATATATATATATATATATATATATATATATAATAAAATAAATATATGAAGGTTTTACATATCTATTTATTTGATGACAAAGGAACAGTCAAAACCTTCATTGTATCACCCCACACCTATACAACCCTCTACCCAAACTGGTGACAGTATCCATTCCCCCCACCGACCCCCTACAGACCCCATGCCAACATCTGCTCATACCCCAAAAAATACACACTCCCTCACACACATATGCATGCGAATACAAACGCTCACATTGATCAAACGTTACACATTCGTAGAATAATGTGAATGTATGCGAGACCCGCTGTTCCGTATACATAACCTTTGCACTGTCCATAAACACATATACACATTCAAAACAACACCACATACATACGCATAACATTTCATCCAATCATAACATCCTATGTCTATTAAACTTTTTGTAATTTTCGATTTTCCTTGCATTTGAAACAACATCACCTGAAGATTGTTTGCACTTACGCATGCATGAAACCGAACGGTTGAAACTGTTCCTGTAGAAGTTATCCCCAGATATAGAAACAATGATACCCACCATCGCAGTGGGGTTCTAACTACCGTCGAGTTAGCAGACGAGAACAACAGGCAAGCTGTAACTTAATACAGTCCTTGCATGCTGCTGGCATAATGCAAAGTGGTGGCTGAAGAGTGGTGGCTGAAGAGTGGGTACTCATCCCTGTTCTTACTAACCCTGAAATCCATCAGCCAATCAGAACTCAGGAAATGAACTTGCCTGAGTTCATAATGGAACAATCCAAAGCTCCATATAAGCCACCTACCAAACTCTAGTTTTAGTCTTGCATTCATCTTGTAACAGAGTTGAATACTTTACACAAAATCCAACAGTTCCTTTGTCATCAAATACATAGATATGTAAAACCTTTATATATTTATCTTATTATATAACAGCTCTATTTTTATATTGAACACTCTTCCTATAATACTGCATTTTGACACACCGTTCCAGTAAAAGCTGAAACAGTGACAATCCCACACTATAGTATATATATATATATATATATAATATATATATATTGCAGTCTGTCCGTATATCTATCTCAAGCTGTTTATATTTATCTATCACAACGAGTGCTTCAAAAGAAACCGGATATGTCACTTGCAATGGAGAATGAATTGAAATATTTCTCCCACTGGGGATCTGTTACATGACGGTGACCAGAGTTAAGGTGGGGGCAGAGTTGAATTTCAACCTGAATTCATTTACATTCACTTAAACTTAGAAAGTACCTTCTGAATTCTATATCGCCATGGCTACACAAAGTCTTATCACTAGCATGCCACAATATTTTTACAAAGAAAAACATTAAGTGACAGCTTAAGCAACTACCCCCAATCATTGATTTGTCAACTATATAATATATGCATACTCTGCCTTTTTAGGGGTTAAAATTAATAGGAACATTCTATGCCCACTGCGCAATGTGCAATGGTTACCATCGCAGGAAATGAACGTGTCGAGATGTGTTCAAATCCTAGACTAGGCTGTTTGTATATCACATAGCGCTAATACATTTGGAAAAGTATGAATCTAACTATTCTCCCTCCAGCTATGGGTAAATAGTAGCGAAGGTTTGACTCTTTAACGTTGATTAGGCAACCAATATAGGAGATAGAAAACTGAATTAAACCTGTTAATCCCCGCTTAAGTAATTGACCTTGTGTCATATCTGTTCGTGCATAGGAGTTTATAAATATGTGTATCCCCCTTGGAGAGGAGTAATATCCACCAAATAAACAAGTGTTCTGGATATGACACTAAACTGCATTACATAGTGAATCTTTAGTTCTGGAGGCCTAGAGAGTATAGACTACCCCTTCATTGCTATTACTCCCAGGTCCACTCTCACCCAAGTGTTAAATTGAAACCAAATATGTGCAAACAAATAATTATTAATAAATATAAGTTGTTACTCGGAACCATATAAGTGTGTATAAATTATGACTATTAGAATAATTGAAACCATACAATTGAATGCACATTATTTATATTCGAAAGGAATAATTGAAACAATACAACTAAGGGAAAATAATTTATATTAGATAGGAATACTTGAAACAATACAACTGTGTGCAAATAATTCATATGAGATAGGAACAATATATATTAGATAGTAATGCTGAAAACCATACATCTGTGTGCAAATAATTATATTAGATAGGAATACTTGAAACAATATAACGGTTTGCAAATAATTCATATTATATAGGAATAATTTATATTAGAAAGGAATGCTGGAAACCATGCCTCTGTGTGCACATAATTTGTACCAAAAGAAATACTTGAAACCATAAAACTGTGATAAAATAATTCGTATTAGATAGGAATACTTGAAACCATACAGCTGTGTACAAGAGTAAGTAAAATAATAAAAACTCATGGCGGTCCTAACTTTCCTTTTGCCCCGATATTCAAGCCACAATAGAAAGCAGCAAACCCTTCCAAGAGATTAAAGTGGATTATCTCATCACTGACGAAGACGAAACCTGCTAATCTCTCGGGGTTATTTCGCCACACGTCCAAGTCGAAGTCGATATCTATTTAACGTTTTATCTTTTAAAACCCTTCTTTGCGAATGTGTCATTCATACAACGAGGAATTTCTTTGACACGCCGTTAGCCATTTGGCAGAGTTTGATATACTCCTGTAGATTGGATAAAGGTTTTGGCTGGATATTCCAAGAAGCTACCACAAACGTCTGAAAAAAAAAATAGAGGATACAACGACCGAAACTCGGTATCTATAATAACAATCATTTGTGGTGATGGTGTAAAGGCTAGAGTCGTAGGAAATGGACTCGTCGACCCGAGTTCAAATCCTTACCGAAGCTGTTTGCATTTAACATAGCGCTAATAACCTTAGGAAAGGTATGAATACAATTACTCTCCCTGCAGCTATGGGCAAATAGTAGGACGGTTTGGACTCTTTAACCATGACTAGGTAACAAGTCTAGGAAAACTCTGAATTGAAACCTGTTAAACTCCGCTTAAGAAATTGACCTTGTGTCACATCCTGCTCGTGTATAGGGGTTGGTAAATATATATGATAACAACCAAGTTGTGGATACCAAAGAAAAAAACAGCTAGATCACTGAAGGTAAGCAATACGTATTGTGTGACTACTTAAGTAACTGCGGGCACTGTAAGCATCCGGAGTCCTTTGTTTATCAAAATGACTTAATTAAATAACCTGAAAAGTGTTGGTATGCCGTAAAACAGAACAAGAACCCCACCAACGGGAAAATATCAGCGTATAAGATTGTACCTGATAAATTATTGTCAAGCCGTATAGGTTTATTTTATGCCTATTGGTTAGGGAATAGCATTCATTGTACATTTATATTTACATTTTGTGTAATTGTTTCTTTGCGATCTTTTTTTTTGGGGGGGGGGATATGAAATAAACTTCACATTTAGTAGCATCAATCGGAAGATCCATCAGAAAATATGGAGGTGCGTGGTCTAATGGTTAGAGTCGTAGGAAATGGACTTGACCTGAGTTCAATTCCTGGACGAAGCTGTTTGCATTTCACATAGCGCTAATACCCTTGGGAAAGGTATGAATACAATTCTCCCTCCACCTATGGGTAAATAGCAGGGCAGATTGGGCTCTTTAACCATGGCTAGGTAACCAGTCTAAAAGAAGGAACACTG
>CM042165.1:73438601-73441260 GCA_023376005.1 Doryteuthis pealeii
TTTACTGGAACAGTGAGCCCAAATGCAGTATTATTGGTAGAGTGCTCAATATAAAAAATAGAGCTATTATATATAATAATAAAATAAATATATAAAGGTTTTACATATCTATTTATTTGATGACAAAGGAACAGTCATATATATATATATATATATATATATATTGCTTGGGAATTAACTTATAATTAATTAAACGCAAGACTCAATTTAGGTGCCTTCGTGGGAAAGATAGATTGATAGAGGTAGATAGAGAGGGAGAGATAGATAGAGAGAGATAGATAGATAGAGAGAGTGTGAGAGAGAGAGAGTGAGAGAGAGAGAGAGAGAGAGAGAGAGAGAGAGAGAGTGAGAGAGAGAGAGAGAGAGAGAGAGGTGGGGTAGCAAATTGTCTCAGCAGAGAACATGACAGGCCTAAATGCATTGATTGACTTCCAGATGTGTCCCAGGATAAAGATGTGTGTCACGTATGTGTCATGTCGGATCGTCAGAGGCTTATTAATCATGTATGTGTTCCCCCTGATTCGGTGTAAGCAAAGTTTCACCTAATTCCAGTGCTGATACCAACGTCTCTCTTACGGTTACACTCACTGAGTCTATTTTCTACGACGTAACCGTTACGCCAAACGCCTCTCTAGTGCCCTAGTAAACATGTGTAAAGTTCGTTCCTCAGATATCTTTCAATCGATCTATCTTGAGTAGCCTATTCAGAACTCATGGAGACACACATATATATATATATATATATAATTTAATATACCAAGCGTGTTGGTAAATCCTCGCGGTGAGAAAAAAAACAGCAAATAGTTTGATTGTAAAAATATACTACCAAACATCAACCGGGGAGAAAACATTTTTTGAAAAAAGAAAAGACCAAGATAGTCGTACCAACAACAAAAAAAATCTATTGGTACAGTATTTGGCCAAAAGAAAAAACAATTTATATGTATATATATATATATATATGTATATAAGATATATATACATTCATATAACCGCTAGGAGAAAAGCTAATAAGTAAAAAGTGCTCAATACCTAAGTAGAGCGAATAATAAAGATAAATCTAATGAGTCAGACGACCTACTATTAGTTTCGCTTAATGCTCTTCATGGCTAAGATAAGATCTTAGCCCTGAAGAGCATTAAGCGAAACTAATAGTAGGTTCGTCTGACTCATTATATATATATATATATATATATATATATATATAAACTTCGGGCTATACGTAAACTCTGATAAAACTGAGTTCATGTCTTTTAAAAACAAGAGACAACTCAACTATCGATGGCAAACTCCTAAACTCGGTAGAACACTTTAGGTACTTAGGCAGTAATATCTCCTCCACAGAAAACGATGTTAATGCACGCATAGGAAAGACATTGTCCGCTATGAATAAATTATCAGTTATATGGAAATCCAAACTCACAGAAGTAAAAGAGACAATTCTTCCAGGCCATTGTCGTGTCAGTACTGCTGTACGGCTGCACCACCTGGACCCTAACGAAGTGACTAGAGAATAAACTAGATGGGAGTTGCATATGATGCTGTGTGTGATCCTGAACAGACGTGGAAACACCACCTCACGAGAAAACAGCTGTATGGCCCCCTGCCACATATCACCCAAACCATCCGAGTAAGACGGACAAGACACAGGACACTGCTGGAGAAGCAAGGACGAACTCATAAGTGACGTCCTCTTGTGGAAGCCAGCACATGGGCACGTCAGTGTGGGCCGGCCAGCAAAGAAGTACATTGACTAGTTCTGTGCGGATACAGGATGCTGCATAGAGGACCGCCGAGAATGATGAGCGATAGGGACGGATGGAGAGAGATTGTCAGGGATATCCGTGCTAACAGCGCGACATGATGATGATATATATATATATATATATATATATATATAAGGTATCAAAACTGGTAGTAAGGGATGATTCTACATGGGATTTCAAAATCTCACTGTATAATTATATTGCATGTTTTAGTAGGTGCAAATACAAGGATTTTTATGAATCCCTAAAGAGAGCTCAATGTATAATAATAATTTTTAAGATTAAATACAGAGCAATATTTACCTTTGAAAGAAAGGAAAAACTCAAATAACCGTCATTCTGTAATAAATTTATTTCGACCAAAACTTAAGGAGTTTTAGAAATTTAATAAATTCTAAAACTCCTTAAAATCTTTTTAGTCTCATCAGACAGACGGCACAGATAAAAATGATTTTTTTACCAGAACCCCTCAAAAATGTGTCAACAGCAAATATGAGTTTACAATTCAAGTTAGAAGTTACAATGTATCTTTTGAAACCGGATATATTCAAAAAGTATATATATATTATATATATATATATATATATATATATGTAAACACGGTTTGTTTGGAATGGCTTTTTGCCGATAATTTTTGGGAGAATAAGTGCTTAATTGGAGTCGTACCTAATTTTGAAAATTAATTAATTAATAATGAATGAGGCGGGAATACTGCGGTATTCCCGCCTAATTCATTATTAATTAATTAATTTTCAAATTAGGTACGACTCCAATTAAGCACTTATATATATATATATATATATATATATATATGGTTTGGAGGTTGATTTTGAAGGCTATCACAATGCAGGTGTAAAGAATAAGGTAACAATGGTGTTGTGTGTTAACCTGTA
>CM042165.1:73441360-73448860 GCA_023376005.1 Doryteuthis pealeii
GTGTGTGTGTAAGATAAAGTGGTGTGTGTGAGAGGAGAGAGGATGTGATCTTCATTTTCGTTTCCCTCGCTTTTTAAAGTTTCATAATGAGTGTATATCTTAATTACATTGCCATGGCAACCCCATAGGCAGTTGTTACGTTACTGAAGATATTTTTTCCTAGAATAAACATATTCGAAAATCATTACATGGTGAATCTCATTCAGAGCAAAGGATCATAAATATATAAACATTCCGCCAAATTACTTTTCACATCTTATATTTTCTGTGCATTTAGATATTCTATCCACATATCTAATTTATTCATATATATGTGAGTGTGTAGGTACGTATATATTTACCAACCCCTCCTCACGAGCAGGATGTGACACAAGATCAATTTCTTAAGAGGAGCTGATCAGGTTTGAATTCAGAGTTTTCCTTCTCCTAGACCGATTGCTGAAACAAGGTTAAAGAGCCCAGTCTACCCTACTATTTATCCATAGCTGGAGGGAGAGTAGGATTCATACCTTTCCCAAGAGTATTAGCGTTAAGTGAAATGCAATTATAACATCCTGGATTTGAACTCGGGACGACGAGTCCATTTCCCATGACTTTAACCATTACACCACACGCTTCTATTGTGTAGGTATATAAGTTAGATTGTGAAAGTCAATGGTGCTAGGTAATTCTTTCTCATTCAAAGACTAGGTTTGAAAATCGCATAAGCGAGAAACTAAGAATTACCAAGTGATGTAATGTATAAGCCGGCTTATCTCAGTTGGTAGAGCGTCCGACTTTGTACCACAAGGTTCCGAGTTCGATACCGGCCCTCGCCAACTCAGCACAGAGATCTATGCGGTAAAGTGAGGAGCTAATGGTAGGTGTGTCCCTCTACCTCAGACGATAAAACTATCTAGAGCAAGTGAAAAGGAGATCGACTCCCTCGCTGTCTGTCTGATACCAACATTAGGCCGCCTCGTCGACCTTATTGTTACTAGCAAAAATATATGCACCCTCCGGGTGCAAGTATTTAAGTTTTGATATAATAAAATATCATATTAAATTAGAAAGGCTAATGAAACTGAATAAGAATGCAGATAAAAAGATTTGGAACAGAGGGGGTATAATCGAAAAATAGAACAACTTTGAAACTAACTATTCCATCATTTTCCATTACTCCCCTCTTTCATTGGTAAATTTTCCTAATTTAACTATTTAGTTAAAATAGGAAGTAAAGAATAATATTACAGTTATTTCTTCTTGTAAATAAATTTCTTTTAAGATTTATCCACGAGATTTTTGTTTATATTTCTTAAGATAAAACCAAACAATTAGAAATCAATAATACCAAGCACATATTTATTAAAATAAAATTTTAAATATCAATATGCAAATTAGCCTTCTCGTTCAAACTGTAAACCGCTATTTTGTTGTATATATAAATACAATTGCATGTTATTAGTACGTAGATATGGTCAACAGTATTAATAATGTAAAACAATTTTTATTAATAACTGAAGGTTTAAAAGAATGAAATCATGGAGAATGTGACGTAAATAATTAAGGGAATTGTGACTTGAGTAGTAATATAGTTTCGGTTACAGACAGAAAAACACACAATCTCCATTATAATAAGATATGCACAACATTTCGGTTGAAGTGCACTCCGGCCTTCATGAGATGTTTCGGGAACATCTGATATATGGCGCAACAGATATAAGGGTTGGGCTAATACAGTTCTAAGCTCTTTAATATACCCTGACAGATATATATATATATATATATCAATGATATTAGGTACTCTTTACTTTATATATATATATATATATATATATATATATATATATATATATATGATATATCAATGATATTAGGTACTCTTTACTTTATATATACTAGTAAATATATGCACCCTTTGGGTGCAAGTATTTAAGTTTTAATGTAATAAAATATTATGTCAAATTAGAAAGTCTAATGAGACTAAATAAGAATGCAGATAAAAGATTTGACACGCGGGGGGGGTATAATGGAAAAATAGAACAACTGAAACTTACTCTTCTGTTACTTCCGTCTTTCACTGCTAAATTTTCCTAATTTAACTATTTAGTTAAAATATAAAGTAACGAATAAAATTACAGTTATTTCTTCTTGTTAATTAATTTCTTTTAAGATTTATTGAAGAGATTTTTACTCATGTTTATTAATATAAAACCAAACATTTAGAAATCAATAATCCCAAGCACATATTTATTAAAATAAAATTCTTAATATCAATATGCAAATTAGCCTTCTTGTTTACACTGTAAACCGCTATTTTGTTGTATATATAAATACAATTGCATGTCATTAATATGTAGATATGGTCAACAGTATTAATAATATAAACAATTTTATTAATAATTGAGGTTTAAATAAAAATAAATTCATGCAGAATATGACGTAAATAACTAAGGAAATTGCGACTTGAAAAGTAATATAGTTTCGGTTACAGACAGACAAACGCACAATCTCCATTATAATAAGATATCCTTTTGGATTAACTACTTATGCTACTGCAAAGAAAACGTGGTAGTAACCCCACACCCATACAGTATATGTAAACACACACATACATATACATGTATACACACACATACACACACCCCCACACAGTATATGTAAACACACACATACATATACATGTATACACATACAGTCATATACATGTATACACATACAGTCATACACACAACGCCCATGAACCCCTCCCTCACATATATAAGAGCATCCAAAAAACAAACTACCTCATAGAGGTTCTTCACAGAACGAATGAACATGCTACTATCAGACACACTCGCCTACCCGGATTTTAACAGCATGTTAAACCCACTATAACACTTGAACATTTATAACTCTTCTATAATGCTCCCTTTCTAATAATGTATTCTGAATTCCTGAATTGTGAAATTGTACGATAAGAAAATGAATGAGCATTTAGTGTAGAGTAATGATTTAAATGATACAGACATATTGAATCTGAAATATATGAATAGACTGGAATTAAATAACATGAGAAATAGTAGACAAAGGTTTAGCCACAATCTTAGACGGAAATTCATCAACAATGCAAAGGAAAAATTGCCAATGATATAAACCAGAAAGTTACTGATAATTGGAAGACAAAATTTACCAATAGTCTAAAGGAAAAATCTATCAACAATACTAGACAGAACTTTATCAGTAATATGAAGCAGAAAGTTACCGGCAGTATGAAAGAGAATGCTACCAATTGTACGAAGGAGAAATCTATCAACAATACTAGACATAACTTTATCAGTAATATGAAGCAGAAACTTACCGGCAGTATGAAGGAGAATGTTACCAATAGTACGAAGGAGAAATCTATCAACAATACTAGACAGAACTTTATCAGTAATATGAAGCAGAAAGTTACCGTCAGTATGAAGGAGAATGTTACCAATAGTACGAAAGAGAAATATATCAACAATACTAGACATAACTTTATCATTAATATGAAGCAGAAAGTTACCGGCAGTATGAAAGAGAATGTTACCAATAGTACGAAGGAGAAATCAATCAATCAATACCAGACAAAACTTTACCAACAATATGAAGCAGAAAGTTACCGGCAGTATGAAGGAGAAAGTTACCAATAGTACGAAGGAGAAATCTATCAACAATACTAGACATAACTTTATCAGTAATATGAAGCAGAAAGTTACCGGCAGTATGAAGGAGAAAGTTACCAATAGGAGAAATCTATCAATAATTCTAGCCATAACTTTATCAGTAATATGAAGCAGAAGGTTACCGGCCGTATGAAAGAGAATGTTACCAATAGTACGAAAGAGAAATCAATCAATCAATATCAGACAAAACTTTACCAACAATATGAAGAAGAAAGTTACCGGCAGTATGAAAGAGAATGTTACCAATAGTACGAAAGAGAAATCAATCAATCAATACCAGACAAAACTTTACCAACAATATGAAGCAGAAAGTTACCGGCAGTATGAAGGAGAAAGTTACCAATAGTACGAAGGAGAAATCTATCAACAATACTAGACATAACTTTATCAGTAATATGAAGCAGAAAGTTACCGGCAGTATGAAGGAGAAAGTTACCAATAATACGAAGGAGAAATCTATCAACAATACTAGACATAACTTTATCAGTAATATGAAGCAGAAAGTTACCGGCAGTATGAAGGAGAAAGTTACCAATAGGAGAAATCTATCAATAATTCTAGCCATAACTTTATCAGTAATATGAAGCAGAAAGTTACCGTCAGTATGAAGGAGAATGTTACCAATAGTACGAAAGAGAAATATATCAACAATACTAGACATAACTTTATCATTAATATGAAGCAGAAAGTTACCGGCAGTATGAAAGAGAATGTTACCAATAGTACGAAGGAGAAATCAATCAATCAATACCAGACAAAACTTTACCAACAATATGAAGCAGAAAGTTACCGGCAGTATGAAGGAGAAAGTTACCAATAGTACGAAGGAGAAATCTATCAACAATACTAGACATAACTTTATCAGTAATATGAAGCAGAAGGTTACCGGCAGTATGAAGGAGAAAGTTACCAATAGGAGAAATCTATCAATAATTCTAGCCATAACTTTATCAGTAATATGAAGCAGAAAGTTACCGGCCGTATGAAAGAGAATGTTACCAATAGTACGAAAGAGAAATCAATCAATCAATATCAGACAAAACTTTACCAACAATATGAAGAAGAAAGTTACCGGCAGTATGAAAGAGAATGTTACCAATAGTACGAAAGAGAAATCAATCAATCAATACCAGACAAAACTTTACCAACAATATGAAGCAGAAAGTTACCAGCAGTATGAAGGAGAAAGTTACCAATAGTACGAAGGAGAAATCTATCAACAATACTAGACATAACTTTATCAGTAATATGAAGCAGAAAGTTACCGGCAGTATGAAGGAGAAAGTTACCAATAATACGAAGGAGAAATCTATCAACAATACTAGACATAACTTTATCAGTAATATGAAGCAGAAAGTTACCGGCAGTATGAAGAAGAAAGTTACCAATAGGAGAAATCTATCAATAATTCTAGCCATAACTTTATCAGTAATATGAAGCAGAAAGTTACCGGCCGTATGAAAGAGAATGTTACCAATAGTACGAAAGAGAAATCAATCAATCAATATCAGACAAAACTTTACCAACAATATGAAGAAGAAAGTTACCGGCAGTATGAAAGAGAATGTTACCAATATTACGAAAGAGAAATCAATCAATCAATACCAGACAAAACTTTACCAACAATATGAAGCAGAAAGTTACCGGCAGTATGAAGGAGAAAGTTACCAATAGTACGAAGGAGAAATCTATCAACAATACTAGACATAACTTTATCAGTAATATGAAGCAGAAAGTTACCGGCAGTATGAAGGAGAAAGTTACCAATAATACGAAGGAGAAATCTATCAACAATACTAGACATAACTTTATCAGTAATATGAAGCAGAAAGTTACCGGCAGTATGAAGGAGAAAGTTACCAATAGGAGAAATCTATCAATAATTCTAGCCATAACTTTATCAGTAATATGAAGCAGAAAGTTACCGGCCGTATGAAAGAGAATGTTACCAATAGTACGAAAGAGAAATCAATCAATCAATATCAGACAAAACTTTACCAACAATATGAAGAAGAAAGTTACCGGCAGTATGAAGGAGAAAGTTACCAATAGTACGAAGGAGAAATCTATCAACAATACTAGACAGGATTTTATCAGTAATATGAAGCAGAAAGTTACCGACAGTGTGAAGGAGAAAATTACCAATAGTACGTAGTAGGAATCTATCAAACATACTAGACAGAACTTTACCAACAATATGAAGCAGAAATTTACCGGCAGTATGAAGGAGAAAGTTACCAATAGTACGAAGGAGAAATCTATCAACAATACTAGACATAACTTTATCAGTAATATGAAGCAGAAAGTTACCGGCAGTATGAAGGAGAAAGTTACCAATAGTACGAAGGAGAAATCTATCAACAATACTAGACAGCATTTTATCAGTAATATGAAGCAGAAAGTTACCGACAGTGTGAAGGAGAAAATTACCAATAGTACGTAGTAGGAATCTATCAAACACTACTAGACAAAACTTTACCAACAATATGAAGCAGAAAGTTACCGGCAGTATGAAAGAGAATGTTACCAATAGTACGTAGTAGAAATCTATCAAACAATACTAGACAAAACTTTACCAACAATATGAAGCAAAAAGTTACCAATAGTACGAAGGAGAAATCTATCAATAATACTAGACAAAACTTTACCAATAATATGAAGCAGAAAGTTACCGGCAGTATGAAGGAGAAAGTTACCGGCAGTATGAAGGAGAAAGTTACCGACAGTATGAAGGAGAAAGTTACCAATAGTACGAAGGAGAAAGTTACCAATAGTACGAAGGAGAAAGTTACCAATAGTACGAAGGAGAAATCTATCAACAATACTAGACAAAACTTTACCAACAATATGAAGCAGAAAGTTACTGACTACATGAAACAACGTAAGGAACAGGACGAAATAGAAAGTTACGAAGTATTCAAAACAGCCAGTTACGAACAATAGGTAGTAGAAAGTTACCAAACACATGATATCATATACTTATGAACTGGAGAAGACAGAAAGTTACGAACAGACGCAGAGACAAGTAAGCTTTGGCCTGAAGAGCTTTTCAACGAATCAACTTTTTTGTAATCCCTTTTAATCTAAGTACAGACGCCTTCGGTTTTTTTACTTTGATGAAAACGTAATAAACAATGTTTTTTTTTCTTCACTTTTTATGTTTATTGACTGACACAGCAACAACTGGACAGACATATATATAGATTAATGCATCAATCAATAAACATACAAACATACAGATCGATTTCTGATTCGGAAATAGAAGCAAAACACGAAAATAGAAAAACACGAAACATGGAGTAAACAAACGCACAGAAAGGGAAAACAGATGACAGAAATAAAATTCAACATGGCGCCGGTATGGACGCTAAAGTCTGCCATTCAACGTACGTACAAGAAATGTTGTAACGTTTTTGTTTGTTTTATTCTTTATCGGTGAATTTAATATCCTAATAATATTTGCATTAACTAAGAGAGAAAAAAAACAGCACTGATAGATTTGAAAGTTTAAAGTGACAGCTGTCGTGCTAAATTATAATAAAAATTCAGAGGAGGAATTTGGCTGTAGATTATTCGGGCTATTGTCCTCATCTTTATCGTTGTATATACAACGTGTGTCAAAAAAGTATCGGTATTTTTTATCGGTGAATTTAATATCCCAATAATAATGGAATTTACTAAGTTTGAGTTTTGTTTAACGGCATATCAACCTCTGTGGGTCATTTAATGCCAAAAAGGTTATTTTGGATTTCAGTCTTTAAAGTAGTGGTTCTATGGAGATATTCTGTTATTGTTGTTATATCTTGTTGAAAAGGTTGCTTTTTTTTAT
>CM042165.1:73453860-73478860 GCA_023376005.1 Doryteuthis pealeii
TAATTTGTACGAAGGTGTATTTTGTTTTTTAGAAATTCTGTTAGTTTTGGTGTTATATTATGAAGATTCCGTAATGACAATATCTGAAGGTTTGTTCGAAAATAACAATGTTATCATCACACCTTCAGATAAAAGGTGAAGATGTTCTCATTACGGACTCCACACAAATACAACAAATATAATTATTCCTAGAAACAAACACCTATGAACAAATTACACAACATAAAATACAATAGAAATATAGATATCTCCAGTCAGTTATCCAATCTATATATTAGTACACGCGTTCTTTAAAAGTACTGCTGTTATCATCTTGCAACACCCTCTTGTTAAAAATGAGACCATCGAATCTATATATTAGTACTCGTTTTCATTAAAAGTACCGCTGTTATCATCTTGCAACACCCTCTGGTTAAAAATGAGACCATCCAATCTATATATTAATACTTAGGTTCCTTAAAAGTACGACCGTTATCATCTTGTAACACCCTCTGGTTAAAAATGAGAGCGTCCAAATCGTCCAAGATGAAATGCAAAAATGTAAATTCTGATTATCTGGTGTTGCTTATCTGCCAATTTCTTATTTGTTATGCGTGTAGGGGAAAGATAGAAAGAGTGAGTGTGCACGCGGAAGCGATAACACTGACCTGTTGCAATCTAACATAATGAAAAATTAAAGCGAAGGTTAGAAAGAAAAAAGTGTGTGTGTGTGTGTGTGAGAGAGAGAGTGTGTGTGAGAGAGAGAGATCGGAAGTGCCCTCTCCAACCTCAATATATACATAGAGAGGGGGAGTGACAGGCAGAATATAAGTAAGATACGGGTTTTTTTTTTTTTTTTACTTAATTGCAAATTTGGAATAAACAGAACCAAATGAAATGGATTTTATTTCAAACGTAACATAATCCCAAAACTAAGGAATATTTTGGGATGTATTTTTTGTCATTAAACTATAAATAGGTGTCATTGAACTAAAAAGGAAAAAAAAGCCTTTATATATAATATATATTATATATATATATATATATATATATATATATATGGGAGAATGATATCGTTTCCATGATAGGATTTACTAAGGCTAGACGTGACAAGCCAATGATCGAAAGCGGCCTCTTCAACCTCCCGTCTAGCCTTAGTAATGACCAAGGTAGAATGATGCATGTCATCGACTGCTCAGCCACCAAGATTGCGTTCTTAAGCATCATGGGTCACCATCCCCAATCACTGGCCCCACTGGAGGGGGGATTTTATCCCTCTACATGGATGCAATCGATTGATCAATGGGGCGTCTGCCCCTATATGACTGTCTCGAACCTATTGCCCTTATGGCAAGCCCAAACCTTTTTTAGCATACATATGCTAGAAGGCAGTGTCTGAGGGTCTTAACGTCCTGGTTATGGCGTTAATCTGCATCTAGTGGTGAAGGGCCAATCCTGGAGCTTGGGAAGTGTGGAGTACCCCTTCATCACCATTACTCAAAGGTCCACTCTGGCCCGTAGTGTTAATGCCTATGAGGGTCCCATCAATGGGTTAATTCTACAGCCACAACCGGAAAGACTTTCCCTAAATAACCATATATCGGCCATACAGCGAGGGAGTCTATCACCTTTTCAATAGCGCAAGGAGATTGTTTTTGGCGTCTGAGGTGGAGCATCACACCTACCATCAGCTCCTCCAGTAAAGTTATCGGTGGCCTAATGTCGGTATCAGCCAGACAGCGAGGGAGTCTATCCCCTTTTTCACTAGCGCTAGACCAAGGAGATTGTTTTTGGCGTCTGAGGTGGAGCGCCACACCTACCATCAGCTCCTCACTTTACCACACAAATCCCTTTCCTACTCATACGCTGATTTCCTTCTAACAGATGACCTATAAACATAGAGAATCCTTTAAGAAATATGTTTTTTTTACTAAACATATTTTATGAAGTGAATTTAATGCGGATTATTTGGAATATTGTCCTCATCTTCATTGTTATTTGTACAACGTTTCGGCCAATGTGCTCTCCGGCCTTCATCAGGTATTTCTTGTCGGACTCGGAAATTTCTCGGAGTCGGGAACCTCCTTATCGAGCTCGGGAACCTTCTTGTCGTAATCGGGAGCCATCACGGAACTTTGAACCTAACCCTTTATTCAGTCCACGGGGGTATCATGTTCTCTTTCCGCTAAACATAGCTGGGGTACAGGCGTTAAGCTGTGTTAATTATTATTCTATGTTACTGCTGTCCCTGACCAGGACTGAACCTGCAGTCACTTAGAACTGACTTAACCTAACTCCTTTATCCACTACGCTATGCGTCCAATTGGATATCTATTGATATGAAGATGAGGACAGTAGTCCGAATAATCCAAATGATATTAATTATCAAGCCTCGTCTCGAAAATTCAGAGAAAAATGAATTTAATGTGAATTGCTAGAAAGTATTCAAGCAACGTTTCACTTAACCAATGGACGCTTGACTTTTCAGTTCATGATAAAATGTAACACTCGACAAAGGGAAAAGTTATCAATATGAAAAGACTGATTGCTATCGTTTAACTTTATTAAAAATACATGGAAAAGGCTTTAGCGGAATGGAAAAAGAACCAAACTCTTTATTATGCACGTATAAATGGGCTACTGATAAAAGTGAATGTGAAAAAGTATGCATATTTTCCTGCGTTTACGCACACAGACACACGCATATATGGATACATACTTTCTTTTTTCTCTCTCTCTCTCTCTCTATATATATATATATATATATATATATATATATATATATATATATATATATATATATATATATATATATATATATACACACACACACAATATACATATACACTCTCTCTCTCTCTCTATATATATATATATATATATATACAACACACACAATATACATATACACACACTCTCTCTCTCTCTATATATATATATATACACACAATATACATATACAACACTCTCTCTCTCTATATATATTAATATAATATATCACACAATATACATATACACAAACTCTATATAATATATATATATATACCCATCTACTCACACCTCTCTCTCATTATATATATAATATATATACACACATCTCATATATATATATATATATATATATATTGTAATCATGGTCATGCATATATATATATGTCAGTGATATATATACACACACACACACATCTACACGGGGTATTGGCATACACTTGGTATATATCATAGTATATATATATATAATATATATTATTATATTGTCAGAAATATGAAGAATGATGAATATAATGGATATATATATATTTTCACTAATGTGAAATCCTCATATTGTCGGTATGATCTATTGATATAATACATACAGACACCACACATATAATATATATATATATATATATGTACTATAATGATGTATTAGTGAATCAATGATATAGTTGAAATATTTATTAAATGGCCCAATATCGGGGAAGGTCTCTCTCTATATATATATATATATATAACACACACACACACCCAGTGTTCCGCTGTAGCTGACAGCTGCTCTAGCTGTTTGGCCGAAAACCCGGCCAGGGTAGCTGTTAAACACACTGATGAGAGGTGATACCTCGAAACACCTGTCTGTGGATTTATTTATTATATATATATATATATATATATATATGGATGCCTTGGTGTGTAAATTTGTTTCGCACATTTCTTTGTCTCATTAGGCTGATTGTTCGAGGTCCCCGGTACCACTGGTATGATATTCCCGTTTTCCTTATTTTTATTTTTTATGTGTGTGTGTACCCGTCAGAAAAAATGTATTTCTCTTTTGATGTGTGTGTGTGTGTGAGTATGTATGTGTGTGTGTGTGTGTGTGCCGGTCAGTGCGCTTTCCAAAGGACTGAAAAAGAGGCTGGGGAGATTGGAAAATCTCGTACAGCCGTGTGGGAGGGGATTTGATAGGTAAAGTGTTAAATACTTTATTTGGAATTTGAAACAGGTTTGCTGCTAGAGAAAATTTCTAAACAGTTAAATAACTGGTCTAAGAATGAAAACATGCAGAAATTATTAGGTATTCCCCCAAGAGGATAATCGATATCTAATTTCAAAGAATCGATATATTAGTTTAGAGATTATTGAAAATATGAAAAAGAATCTTCATCTTATTTATATTTTGTTCAAATCCGAAAGGAAATCAATTACTTAAATAAACGATCGATCATCTCAATTGAAATTATCAGATTTTAACATCCGTATTATCATCAAAAGCTAAGACAACACATTGTAGCGTAATCTGTGCTAGCATTAAAAATAAAGCAATTGCTATAGCAGCCTGAAAATGACAGGTTTGGGTATTCGTTCTTCAAATCAGGTTTGGTCTCTTTATATAATGGCATATCAACAATCATGGTTTATTTAATGCCAAAGCCATCCTTGTAGAATACACCCCGATCAATCGGCTGGTCACATCAAGCCCTAGCATATAATGGTTGTCCCAATGCTATTGCCTTTATGGCAGACAACCCTTTTTATCAGATATGTACTAGAAGGTGGTGGCTGAGGGTCTTAGTGTCCTGGGTATGATGTTAAACACTATCTGATGGTAAAGTTCCAATTATGGAAATGTGGAGTTCTATTCATCACTATTACTCTCAGGTATACTCTGACTCGGAGTGGTAGTACCTTTTAGGGTCCCATCTATGGGTTGAATAAAACAAAATGTGTTTGAAAATGGTGTTAAAAATGAGTTTAAAAATAAGAATGAATAAAAAAAACGTTTTTGGCATAAAATAACCCAACACGTGTTGGCAAAAAAATGTTTATAAAAACATTGGGTATCGATTAAGAATAAATTCATTTCAAAACTTTGTCGGCATTAAATGACCCACTGAGGTTGATATGCCGTAAAACAAACCAAACCAAACTACATGAACTACGATGGAAATAAAAGGAGAAAGATTTGGTATATCATTTTTTGGCGTAGGGGTTTCTTGAGACATTTAATTAATTTTAAGGTTTATGCAAGGGTAAAAAGGTTGAGAAACCAGTGTTAGACAAACTAAATTTTCTCGGAAATCGTTATTCCGTCTAAACTAAAATATAAGGTGTGTCAAAAAAAGTATTGAGATTTTTTGTACGTTTTGACACACCTTGTATTCTGAAAAAAAAAATAACGTTCCATTAATTAATTTTTTTATTTCAGAATACAAGGTGTCAAAAAAGTGCCAAGTTTAAAGCTGTATTTGCCAAGATAGAAATGAAGAATGAATGGAACGATTTTTTTTTTCAGAATACAAGGTGTGTCATAAAAGTATTGACTTTGAAACTGTATTAGCCAAGATAGAAATGGACAATGAATGGAACGTTAATTTTTTCAGAATACAAGGTGTGTCATAAAAGTACCAACTTTGAAGCTGTATTTGCCAAGATAGAAATGAAGAATGAATGGAACGTTATTTTTTTCTTCAGAATACAATGTGTGTCAAAAAGGTACCAAGTTTAAAGTTGTATTTACCAAGATAGAAATGAAGAATGGATGGTACTGTTTTTTTCAGAATACAAGGTGTGTTAAAAAGGTACCAAGTTTAAAGTTGTATTTACCAAGATATAAATGATGAATGGATGGTACGTTTTTTTGGTTTTTTTTCTTTCTTCAGAATACTAGGTGTGTCAAAAAGTACAAAAAAATCTCGATTCTTTTTTGACAAACCTTGTATATCTGGAAACAAAGAGATGTATCTTATCGGGGGATTGGGTGCTAGTCTGTTTCGAAACGAGAAACTTGTAAATAGTTATTTATTAAGCTCAGCTTAGATAAGACGTAATACAAGATTATATGCATTGAATGTCTGGTATGAATAAGAATATTATAACAGCTTTCAGAATGAACAAATGATGAGTTACTTGGTGACAATGAGAATCTCATCATGACGAGAGTTGCGTATAATAAAGCCAGGTTAAGAGGGGAAAGTTTTTGAACAAAGACAGCTGAGATAACGGTGGGAATAATAAGAGGTATTGTATCTTTACGAACCGATACGAATGTCTATTGACAAATATATGAAGGCGAGTTTTTAATGATTATCGCCGGAGTAAATGGACTCGGCGATACGAGTTCAAATACTGTACGTGGCTGTTTGCATTTCACATAGCTCTAATACACTTTGAAACGTATTAAACGAATTATTCAATCTCCAGATATGGATAAATGGTAGGGTAGACGTTGTTCTTTGTAACCTCGGTTAGGAAACCAGACTAGGAGAAAGAAAACTTAAAAGTTACACATGGTAAAATCCACTTAAGAAATGAAATTGACCATGAGTCCCATCCTACTCATGCGGGGGCAATATATATATATATATATATATATATATATAAATAACTGCAAGTACCCAATCACCGTTGACTTCACGCTACCTTAACAGATATGTTTTCTCTATCCTCATTCTTGATTACTATTTATATATATATATATATATATATATATAATATACTATATATATGTATATATATATATATTAATATCAATATATATATATTTATATATGAATTAAAAGTCACACACAGACACGTGTTTCCGCATTTCACGTCTCTTCAATGTATCTAGACACAACAACTACCCATGGCCAGGAGCGAACTCCGAGTGACTTTTTGCCACGGTGATTTCTTAAACTCTCGGCCATTTTGACAGCTGCCGTAAAGGGGTAGTGTTTAAATTATTAAATACAAACGTTTGTTTATATATTTTACGATCACCATTGATTTATATACGCTGGCAGTGAAAATTAAATTAAATCACCACTTAGAGAACTCTACCAAGTTTTGGGGGCATATATATGATTTTCTTTTGTATTAGAGATTTGAAAATAAAGTGTAAGAAGCGTATTTATTTGTTATAGATTAAAATACATTTAAGGTGCGGTTGTTACCATTTGTTTCAAAGGAGCGTGTTACCCACTTATTATCAATACAACGATCACGTGAGAGAATATGCAACGAATATCAATTCATATATATATATATATATATATATATATATATATATATAATGAATAGAGAATGAATGAGAAAAGTATTGGCATATAAATAATATATTATATAAACGCTAAACAAACCATCGATTTTTAAAATCTTAGCATTTTGACCGTCTCGTCTGATGATTGCAGTAAGCATGAAACTTTAGTAACAAGATATTAAATCCATAATATATAATATTTGATTACACACACACACACACACACACACACACACACACACACACATATATATATATATATATATATATATATATATATATATATATATATAAGATGTTCTTGTATCCCTCCACTGAAGTTTGTCTTTTAATCACTCTCACAGTAAAGAAGTAGTGTGTCGTTGTCTTTCTACTCCCTCTGTCTCTGTTTTTCTTTCGGCTTCGGTGGTGGTCTTTCATTTGTTCTTCGTTTGTTTCTTATTCGCTATTTTTTTCTCTCTCTCTCTCTCTCTCTCTGTTTACGTATGTATATAACCGTATTCACACTTACATATACCTAATATATCCCAATCAATCGCTTACAAAAAGTTCGCAACAGATTGGTTATGATAGCCGCTTTGATGTTTGCCTTCCGTATGTTATGCTTACTATTTTCCCTCAGAAATTTTCCCGCTATTATAATTTAGCATATTCATTTGTTAGTAAAACAAATGCAAAAATCAATAGAGAAACCATGTTTTTGCGGTGTATTATATGCGTTCCAGACTGGATGTCTTTTGTTTGGTTTATGGTTTTTTTTTGTTTTTGTCTTGGCTTTTGTTATATTCTCTTTCTGTCATCAAACACTAAACGCTGTCTTCTCAGACAAGATAGAAGAATGGTTGCCAAGTTGTCAGTAATGATCGGAGATGACAGGAGAAGCTGGATGTTGATTGGACAATTGTGTGTGTGTGTGTGTGTGTGTGGGGGTAACAATAGATGTTTAATATTTAGAAAGGAATTGGCGGGAGACGGAGAAGATATGGAAAAGAAGATAAAATGAAGCGGAGAATTCCAGAACGGAGATATTCATGTGGAAATGAAAGACAATTTTGGGAGAAGTGATCGGGAGTTAAAAGATAAAGAAATTATACAATGCTTGGCAAATGAAATTTCAAAAGCTTATCTTGGCAAATCGGTCAGTACACCTCCTCTCTCTCTCTCTCTCTCTATATATATATATATATGTGATAAAAACGCCTACATATATGATATATATGTATATATATAATATATATATTTATGGATATATATATACATATAATATATATGTGTATATACATATACATATATATATTTGTGTATATACATATACATATATATATTTGTGTATATATATACATATATAATATATATATTTATGGATATATATATACATATAATATATATATGTGTATATACATATACATATATATATGTGTGTATATATATATATACATATAATATATGTATATATGTGTTAATGTATGAATAGTAGCTTACCGGTGGGTATGAGTACGATTGTTAGAAGCGCACAGTATCCAGGGGTTAAGACTGAGAAAAAACAAATACAAAGTGCTCAATAAAATGTAGAGCAAAAATTTATTCATAAAATATTATAATATAATATATATTCATATATATTATATAATCCATTATATAAATATATATGTATATATACATCTGATATATATATATTTCATAGATATTGAGAATCATATATATCTATGATATGTATATATATGATAAATAATATTGTACTTTATTCATTAATAAAGAAACCTCAATAATATATATATATATATATATATATATATACTAGCAAATATATGCACCCTCCGGGTGCAAGTATTTAAGTTTTAATGTAATTAAATATCGTATTAAATTAGAAACGCTAATGAAACTAAATAAGAATGCAGGTAAAAAGATTTGAAACAGAGGAGGGTATAATCGAAAAATAGAACAACTGAAACTTACTCTTCCATCACTCTCGTCTTTCATTGTTATTTTTTCTAATTTAAGTATTTAGTTAAAATACGAAGTAAAGAATAAAATGACAGTTATTTTATCTTGTTAATGGACTTCATTTAAGATTCATTGAAGAGATTTTTGCTTATATTCATTAAAATAAAACCAAACAGTTAGAAACCAATAATACTAAGCACATATTTATTAAAATTATATTTTTAATATCAATATGCAAATTAGCCTTCCCGTTCACACTGTAAACCGCTATTTTGTTGTATATATAAATATAATAGCATGTTGTCAGTATGTAGACATAGTTAACAGTATTAATAATGTAAGACAATTTTATTAATAATTCAGGTTAAATAAAAATAAAATCATTGAGAATGTGATGTCAATAACAAAGAGAATTGTGACTTGAGTAGTGATTTAGTTTCGGTTACAGACAGAAAAACACACAATCTCCATTATAATAAGATATATATATATATATATATATGGAAATACGGTGAGGAAATTAATCTGACAAAATGAGAAGAAAATATTTTCAAAAATATAACAAATACAGGATGTTACGATTAGAGGAAACAATTTTATGTGTCAATACTTAATACTTAAGTATTTCGGTATTAAACCATATTTTTGAAAATATTTTCTACTCACACACACACACACACACACACACACACACATATATATATGTAAATAAATGGAAATTAATCCGACAGAATGAATTTAACATTTTGAAAAAACAATTAGTAATTATTATCTGCTGACAGAATTCTGTTTCGACGCCTTAGTAGAAGGGTCATCATCAACGAGCAAAAAAAATATGAAAGAGAGAAGGGATAAAACCGTTGGAAGAGAATAGGGGGTACAAACACACGCTGGAATGCTTGAATTTTTTAAATGCGTATACTGTTTCAAAAATAAAATAAATTTTATTTTTAAAAAATCAGAAGCATTTTTAATCCAAAAATAAACTCAAAAAGAGTTTGGTGTAAATATATAAAAAAGTGTAAGAGATTATCAAAAATGTTCAAATATGATCCAGCATTAAGTTGTTTACATATCCACAGCACAATTGAAAGAAGATGTTAAGTTTTTAAAAAAGTTTGTGGTGTAGGTAACTTTTTTTTTTTTTTTTTTTTTTGTAGTGTTCGTAGAATAATCTTCGGAGGTGTAAAAATCCGTATATTTGTTTTTTCATGAGACAAATGTGTAAATAAAATATATATATATAAATATATATATATATATGTGTGTGTAAATGAAAATGAATATATATGTATATATATATATATATATATATATATATATATATATATATATATATATATATGTGTGTGTGTGTGTGTGTGTGTAAATGAAAATGAAATTAGATCAAATAATATTAAGAAAAGATAAAGGAAAAACAATAGTACCGATTGGGCTGACATGTCTCGGCGATATAATGTTAAAAATAAAATAATATCTTTGGACTTTTCGTGTCAGCCGTTATTTTCCCTTTCATCATTCATATAATTGTGCTTTGATGAAGCCGAATAGTTTATACAATGCCTTCTATTATTATCGTATTTTATTTTTAAAATAATTTCGTTTAAATTACATTCTATTAAGATTATATTGTTGACATATGCGAGTCACCACAATCTGTACTATAATGTTAGCTTTTTATATCTTCTATATATATTGGTTTGGAGCTTGATTTTGAAGGCTATCAAAATGCAGGTGTAAAGAAAAAATAATAAGGTAACAATGGTGTTGTTTGTTAACCTGTGATTTATTCTTGATATTTCGAGAGAAAATCTCTTTTTCAGAAGAACACTGGAACTGAAGTAGTTGTCGTCTTGTTATGGCATTAACATATATAACACTCCGTATATGTTAAAATATATACGCAAATGTTTATAATTACGTTTGAGTTCTCATTTTTGGTTGAATCCTATCAAGGAAACATTTAATATATATATATATATATATATATATAATTAAACAAAAGTAACGTCTCCTGTTTAACAATTTCATTAACGTTCTTTTCCGGCTTTCTGGCCAACGTTTTTTACATTTGGATGGAATTCGTTGATTAGTCCACCAAAGTTTTTATCCCAAGTACTTTCAGCACTTCGAAGTGCAATCATCACGGGTGATGGTTTGTGTTGTAGTTCGTACTAGTGAGAGATAACTAGGAGGGAACTCGTAGAAATCATATTAAGTGATGTGGGGCTGGAAGGAGGAGAATAAATAGGAAAAGTGTTATAGGCATCTTAAAATGTGACTGCTGCATTCGAAATTAATCTTATTTAAGGATGGTTTGCATTGTTTGATGTATAAAGCTTCTAGTATTTGGAGTATATATATATATTTACCAACTCCTATGCACGAGTAGGATACGACACAAGGTCAATTTCTTAAGCGGAGTTCAACAGGTTTAAATTCAGCGTTTTCCTTCTCCTAGACTGGTTACCTAACCAAGGTTAAAGAACCCAGTCTGCCCTGCTATTTACCCATAGTTGGAGAGAGAGTCGGATTCATACCTTTCCCAAGTGTATTAGCGCTAAGTGAAATGCAATTAACACGTCCAGGATTTGAACTCGGGGCGACGAGTCCATTTCCCATGACTTTAACCATTACACCACGCGCGAGTATATATATAGTCATACAACATCTTATGAGTTGGGTGGAATATATGAAGATGTAGGTATACATAAGCATGTTCCAATCATCAATAATATATTTTAAGATTTATCCTCTTTACAATAGAATGGATACGATCTGATGCAGGTTAACGCTAATATAACAAATTCGATATTGAATCGGGAGAGTTTTCTCTATATCTCTCTATTTTTAAATTTACCCTATTTCCCTAGATTTCCTTTTGGCGGAAAACAAAACAGACAAACCAAAAAAGCAATCAAAAGATCTTCCAAGTGAAAACTGTATTCATTATAGATCGGCATATTTAAAACCGGAAGAGGAAAAGAGAAAATAAAGATTCGTGGCGGGAAAAAGACGCAGTTGACGAGGAATGACAAAAAAAAAAAAGGCGGGCAAAAATAGGAAGGATGAATGTAATTGTAAAGCAGTCAGTTTCCAGTTTATTTAGACATGAGTAAACTAAAATATCGACGGAAATTGTCGAGTGTTCACGTGACTGAGTGTTTCTACTGACATGGATGTAAGTCAGTAGGTATTGTACTCAGAAACGTAATGCTGTACAATAAGGTCGATATACAAGGTTTGTCATAAAAGTGCCGAGTTTGAAGCTGTATTTACCAAGATAGAAATGAACAATGAACGGAACGTTAATTCTTTTCAGAATACAAGGTGTGTCATAAAAGTGCCGAGTTTGAAGCTGTATTTACAAAGATAGAAATAAACAATGGATGGACCGTTAATTTCTTTTTTCAGAATACAAGTTGTGTCATAAAAGTTCCAAGTTTGAAGCTGTATTTACCAAGATAGAAATGAACAATGGATGGACCGTTAATTTTTTTTCAGAATATAAGGTGTGTCATAAAAGTTCCAAGTTTGAAGCTCTATTTACCAAGATAGAAATGAACAATGAATGGAACGTTAATTCTTTCAGAATACAAGGTGTGTCATAAAAGTGCCGAGTTTGAAGCTGTATTTACCAAGATAGAAATGAACAATGAATGGAACCTTAATTCTTTCAGAATACAAGCTTTGACATAAAAGTGCCGAGTTTGAAGCTGTATTTACCAAGATAGAAATGAACAATGAATGGAAGGTTAATCCTTTTCAGAATACAAGCTTTGACATAAAAGTGCTGATTTTAAAGCTATATTTACCAAGATAGAAATGAAGAATAATTGCAACGTTATTTTCTTTCAGAATACAAGGTGTGTCAAAGGTACAAAAAATGTCGATACTTTTTTGACACACCTTGTATACATATACTTCATACTGACAATAATATTAAAGGAATTTAAAATCCTTCAAGCTCTGTAAATAAAACTTAAATAACCCATTATTAATAGAATTAACTTTGAAACTAGCGACAGTATTCTAAAATGCCAGAAAATGCCAAAAGCCATAGTGAAAAACACCGCTACTTTTTGATAGGTAACAGTCGTCAATCTTTGCCCCCTCGCTTGCCCTCCGGAGATGTGAATTTTGGGACATATTATCAATTCCTCACCCATTGGCTGTCTCGTGAACTTACCATTTTGTAAAAGAAGACAATCTAGTGTATTTTTGAAAATGATCTGAATACAGCGATGGGTGAAACTTTCGAGGACTGTCTGTGTCTATGTGTGTACTTTTATATACAATTACTTATCAACTAGCAGTACCGTGCATATACTACAGTATGATAATTTAATTATTACAACGGTTGATATGTTTACTTAAGAGCTATTGCTAATAGTTCAATAAATAAACAAGTATTTTAAAAGATTTAACCCTCTCAAGGTTTTTTTCTTCTTTCTTTCTTTCATCATTTTATTATGTTCGATTGAAAGAGATTAGCGTTATCGCTTCCACGCGCTTACTCCTCTCTATCTTTCTCCTACTTTCTTTCTTATTATATATTTTCTCTGTAAGCAACGGATCAAGAAAGGCAGACATAATATGAGAGACAAATCAAGAAAGACAGAAATATGATAAGAATGGCTGACAAAAAAAAACCCACAGGAATAATAACAGTGGTAGATCAAGGAAGAGAGAAATTGACCAAGAGAGACCAAGAGAGAGATACTATGATAAAAAGAGATTAGCGTTATCGCTTCCACGCACTCACCCCTCTCTATCTTTCCCCTACTTTCTTTATTTCTTTCTTTCTTATTATATATTTTCTCCGTAAGCAACGGATCAAGAAATACAGACACATAATAAGAGAGACAGATCAAGAAAGACAGAAACATAAGAATGGCTGACCAAGAAAGACACAGGAATAATAATAGTGGTAGATCAAGGAAGACCGATAGAGATAGATAGAGAGAGAGATAGATAGATAGATAGAGAGAGAGAGAGAGAGAGATACTATGATAGAAAGAGAGACGACACCAAAAGATCAAAACGAATAGGTAGATAGAAACTATGATCTATTGATAATTTCGATCTTTTTTTCTATAAAGAAGCGAAGTAAATAGTTGATTGTGAATTGGGTTTCAAATTCGATTGACGCTTTCTTTTCCTTTTGAAAGAAGTAAACAGATAAAAATCAAGTGAAATATTTTATGAATAGCGCCATAAATTCATACATACTTTGACGTATCTCATAATCAAGTTTATCTTCAATACAGGTCTCTGTCTGCTCACCAATTTGATCTTATTGAAGATCACAAAGACAAAAAACAAACAACAAAACAAACAAAAACAAAAGCAAAAGGATAACGTTAGTGTGTATCAAGTGACTTACATAAAAATTGACTTGAGAATCAATAAGTACTAATTCCGAAAAGGTTTTCGATCGACAGAAAAATATAGAGAGACGCAAAAACAAATTTCGAAAGAAGAACAATGACAATATAAGTTTTAAGAATCACACACACACACACGCACACATTACAAACACACACATATACACGCACACACACATTACAAACACACACATATACACGCGCACACACACTACAAACACACACATATACACGCACACACACATACATGCGCGCGCGCACGCACCACACACACACACATATATATACACGCGCGCACACACACATATATATCGCACACACACACATATACACGCGCACACACACTATATATATATATATATATATAGTGTGTCAGATGGTCACTGTTTCAGCTTTTGGTGGAATGATGTACCAAAGGCAGTATTATTGGTAGAGTGCTCAATATAAAATAGAGCTGTTATATATTATAATAAAATAAATATATAAAGGTTTTACATATTTATTTATTAGGTGACAAAGGAACAATAACAGTGAATGTTCCTTTGTCACCAAATAAATAGATATGTAAAACCTTTATATATTTATCTTATTATATATATATATATATACACACATATATATATTATATATACACATATATATATGTGAGTTAAGAGTAAGGAAATGAATCCGCGATAAATTGTAATGATAAAAGGATATGAAAACACACAATGCTGTTAAAATGAAAATATTTTATATCATTTTCATAACTAATATTGAACAATATTTCAATTTATAAAAAATCATCATCATAGCATAGACCTAATTATCACTATGCTTTGATGATTTTTTATAAATCGAAATATTATTCAATATTAGTTATAAAAATGATATAAAAATATATTCATTTTAACAATATTGTGTGTTTTCATACCCTTTTATCTATACATAGTCAAAAGGAAAATTTGTCTGTATATATATATGGTCTATGACTAGTATCGATCACACTTTATTTACACCGCCCTGTCGGCTGTGGCGTTAGAATGCACCGACTGCACCTCTGCAGAGGGGTAAGACTCCCCCAATGGGGCCACCTGTTGGCCGTGGGTGGCGACCGGTGATGCTTAAGGATAGAGCCCAGGTGGATGAGCAGTTCATGACTTGCAATACTCTACTTTGGCCCTATCTTGGGCTAGACGGGCGGTCGGAGAGGCCTCCTCCGATCAATCGGCTGGTCACGTCAAGCCCTAGCACCTATATGATTTTTCCAACCCTATTGCCCTTATGGCAAGCCCCAACCCCTTTTTATCATACGGGTGGTAGAAGGTGGTGGCTGCGGGTCTACATGTCCTGGGAATGACGTTAAATTCTATCTGATGGTGAGGTTCCAGTTTTGGAGGTTTGGGGAATGTGGAGTACCCCTTCATCACCATTGTTCCCTGGTCCACTCTGACCTGGAGTGGTAGTACCTGTTAGGGTCCCATCTATGGGTTTAATAGAAAAATGTATTTATAAAAAAATTGTATTATCCATCAAGAATTGATTTATTTCAAAACTTTATCGGCATTAAATGACCCACTGAGGTTGATATGCCGTAAAACAAAACAAACAACATTATTTACAAATATTGCATACTATAGTATCTATGTATATATCAAACAGAACAAACGTCCTCTCGAAGAGAATGCAACATTTTCATTTTCTTAGCCTGATGGAGGTTTAAGGAATCCCGAAATATAGCTACATAAAGATTTTTTCTCGTGCTTAATTATATCCTTGGGGCAGTTGCTGTTAAAATCAATTAACTGAATAAGGCTAAAAAGAGAAACTTGAAAAGAAAAACTAGATCTCTTAATAGCAGCACACATATTACCATAGGAATCAATTAATACGCTTGTTCCAACCGTTATCATCTTGCAACACCCTCTGATTAAAAATCAGACCGTCCAAATTGTCACAGTGAAAATGCAAAATTGTAATTTCTGAGTATCTGGTATTGCTTATCCGCAGAATTCTTATTTCTCATGAGTGTTGTCACCTCAGCTAAATAAAGGAACATTCCGTTTTTATTATGAAGAATGAAAGGGAAGAAAAGGACATGCTACACAGAAAAATAAAATAAGAACGAAAGAAAGAAAGAGAGTAAGAGAAAGATAGAGAGAGGGGGTGATTACGCTAATATATTCCAATCGAACATAATGGAAATAAAGAAAGAAGAAAAAACGTGTGTGTGAGAGAGAGAGAGAGAGAGAGAGAGAGAGAGAGAGAGAGAGAGAGAGAAGAGAGAGAGAGAGAGAGAGAGAGAGAGAGTTTAATCAAGATTATTATACATTTTACATATTTAAGTATATCGCAATAACACTTAAGTAACCCTGTCAAACGTTGTAATAATTAAATTATCATACTGTGGTATATCCACAGGTCCTGCTAGTAGGAACCAGTTATATCAAAGCAAACATATACCGAAGAATAGCAATTGTAAATTATGGAGATAAACACAAAATCGAAAACAAATATGCACATGATGGTTGGTTTGTTGATGGATGTTAACGGCATACCAATCTGGTTGGGGTTATTTCATGCCAAGTGGTTGGGTTGGTTGGTTGTTTTGTTTTACGGATAAAACGGGCCATATTACTTTTAGGACCCCCTTTGTGATCTCGATTAAGAAAGGACATGTTTTTGATTTACACCGTCAATATCCGGTTTTGTTAGGGGTTAGGGTTAGGAGTTAGTTTATAATTTTTTTGAATATCTAAAGATCGTCTAGTAAAACAACCAGATATTGACGGTGTAAATGAAAAACATATCCTTTTTTAATCGAGATCAAAAAGGGGTGCCTAAAGGTCATATGGTCCGATAAAATGAATAGAAAAATATTTTTTATTAATCTATATATACATATATGTGAAGAGAAAATAGAAATGAATCCGACAGTATGTAATATAGTGAAAAATTGAAAAACCACAAGTTCATAAAACGAGTGATGTTTATTTCGCCTACGCTGCAGTGCTTCGATCTGTTTCAATAGATCTTCATCAGGGCTTTTTCCTCAAATTAACAAAAGCCCTGATGAAGATCTATTGAAACAACGTTAGGGCCCCATCAATGGGTTAAATAGAAAAATGTATTTATAAAAAAATTGTAGTATCCATTAAGAATTGATTTATTTCAAAACTTTATCGGCATTAAATGACCCACTGAGGTTGATTAACCGTAAAACAAACCAAACCTAACTAGTTTCTGATGTGACAAAAAAGTTCACATTCTACGATTACCTATTTACTAACACCTCAGGACGAGCAGGATGTGACACGAGGTCAATTTCTTAAGCAGTGTTTAACAGGTTTAATTTCAGAGTTTTCCTTCTCATAGGCTGGTTGGCTAACTAAGTTTAAATAGCACAGAATGCCCTACTATTTACTCATAAATGAAGGGAGAGTAGGAGGATGCATACCTTTCCAAAGGGTTTTATCGCTATGTGAAATGCATACAGTCTCGTCCAGGATTTGAACTCGCGTCGAAGAGTTCATTTCATACGACTAACCATTACACCACGCGCCTCCACATTCTATGAGTAAATGTTTAGCAGTGCGAGGTGACTTGCACAAGAGGAATACAAATGTATACTTGGCTGGTTGGGAACGGTTATCCACTGAGAATTTTTTTTTCTTTGTGAATATTTAAGTGCATACGTGCCTATACACGATCGCACTCACTATTTATATTTTCAACCGTCGTTAATGACAAGTAATGGCGACAGGAATAGTTGAATGGAAATAATAGGATTTAATTAGATTTTCAAGATTGAACAGAGAATTAAACTCATGCATTTATGTAAGAACGGAAATTTCATCGGATAATAAACGGAATAATTTCTTTTGTTTTTATTTTATTTCCCGAACTTTCTTCCAAATCAAATGCGACATTTAAGACGCTCTGGAGAATGAGAACACAAAGTCAAATATAATTCTTATATACTTTTCCGATGGGAGTTGCTTTTCATTCCATCAAACGATTCTCTTTATTTTTTCTATTCATGAAGATTTTCATTCGGCCGTATTCTCTATAGTGCGCTTATTTTCTTTGCTTGTATCGATGGTTTTATATAATTTAAAATTCAATATTCGTTTCTGGTATAGACCCCCTCTCTGTCTGTCTGTCAATCTCTCTCTCTCTCTCTCTCTTCATTCCTTTTTTTTTCTCTGCCTTCTTCGTTATTTCTCTCTCACAATGTTCCATTTCTGTCTTCGTTTCTTCTCTGTCTCTTTCTGTCTCTCTTTCTCTCATTTCCTTTTATGTCTTCTTTGTTTTCTCTCTCTCTCTCTCTCTCTCTCTCTCTCTCTCGTTCCTTTGTGCTCTGTATTCTTCGTTGATTCTCTCACAATGTTCCTTTGCTGTCTTTATTTCTTCTCTCTCTCTCCTTTCCTTTTATGTCTTTGTCTCTCTCTCTCTCTCTCTCTCTCTCTCTCTCTCTCCCTTTTTCTCTATCATCTTCGTTCTCTCTTTCACTCTAAGTTCCTTTTCTCTTTGTCTTCTTTGTTACCTATCTTTCTTTCACTCCCCGTTTCTTTTCTGTGTCTTTTTCGTTACCGCTATCTCTCTCTCTCTCTCTCTCTCTCTCTCTCTCTCTCTCTCTCTCTCTCTCTCTCTCTCTCTCTCAATCTCCCTGTCTCTGTCCATCTCTCTCTCTCTCTCTCTCTCTCTCAATCTCTTTCTATGTGTCTCTGTCCCTGTCTCTCTCTCTTTCTCTGTGTCTCTGTCTCTCTTAATTTCTCTCCCCTCTCCCCTCTCTCTCTCTCTCTCTCTCTCTCTCTGTAACTATCTTCTTCGCTGTCTATGTTTCTTTCTCAGTTACTTTTCTTCTGTTCTTCTGTTTTTTCTATTTCACTTGCTCTGCCCGTTTCTCTTCTCTCTGTCCTCTTCGTTGTCGCTTTCTTTACAGGCTTATTCGTTCTCTCTCTCTTCCTAATTTGTCAGTCTTTTCCGTTATCTCTCTCTGTCTTCTTTACTTTTCTGCTTCTGTATATGTGTCTGTCTGTTTCTCTTCGTTGATATTCTCATTATATGATATCTATAATTCGATATTCACAGGTTGGTCCGAATGCCTTGTCCCATATTTTTTGTACGAGATAAAATAATTACACAATACACTGTTACAATTTATGAAGAATTATAAATCGTGAAGCGTACCTGTAGCTAGGAATTAAAAACAAGTCTCTCATATTTAGAATCAAGGGAGCCAGTGGAAATTTACCAGTGACTGTTGGTAACCCCTTGACCCCTAGAGGTGCGAATCTCACGCGCCATGAGAGAGATGTGAAAGTTTTAGTTTAGATTCAGATTAAACCAGGCCGTCAGAGACTTTGGACGTGATTGTCGTCTTTCTCGTGTTATCTCATCTGCACGAATAAATATGGGCTAGATAAAATAAAAAGCTTGATCAAGCTAACAATAAGTCTTGTTAGTTCATTTAATTAAAAACAAGCAAAGCCCAAAAGAAGAAGTCAGCCCTTAGAAGAATTAAGAAGAAGATAGAAAAAGAAACAGGAACCAGCAACAGATATCCAGAGCAATATAGTAATGAAGTAAAAAAGAAGCAAGTCTCTCTCTGTCTCTCTCTCTGTGTCTATCTATATATCTATCTATATATCTATCATCTCTCTAATCTGTATCTCTCTCTCTCCCTCTTTCTCTCTCTCTCTCTATCATCCAAGAACTTGCCCTCTCATTTATATACCCGATCAAGATGTGGGGTATACAACAACACCCCAAAATCCTAGAAAATAATATAATCTTCCAAGTTATGTTGGGGGTTAAAATAATTGCATAACTTATTCATTACTAGAAGCGGCTACCCGGCAGAGCCCGGGTAGAGGAAAAAATAGAATATACGTGGTGTAATGGTTAGAAAGTTAGTCTTTCAGATCCATTACTACTGAATTAGCAAGTTCGATCCTCGCAGGATGCCGCATAAAAATCCCCACGTAGAAAAAACCTGTTATAATCCGGCCTGGTTGGGGGGGGGACAATCTTTTGTTTTCGTCCGTGTAGAATAAATGACATAACATATAACGATATAGTAAGAAATTTTAATTCAATAATTAACTATCTTTAAAAAAAAAAAAATGAGTCGATTTGTTAAACCGATATAAAAAAAAGAAATGTTTTTGGTATATACATATATATTATTTATTATTTTATTTATTTATTATTATTTTTATTATTCTTCAATTTTCTTCATGTTGCACATGACTTTCACGATCAAAGTCATGCAACATTTCGAACGATTACCATGATCGTATTTCGAATGAATTACGTCACACAATTTCGAAAGAAAATTAACGGCTAAAAAACGCCAAATCCGTTCACTTCATTTAATGACTTTTTTGCCCTCATATACAACATTTCATCTTTTTTTTCTCCAGACCGTCTTGTTATTACCTTGAAAAAGGGTGTGAGTTCACCCGAAATATCGGAATAGATTAAACCAGAAACAAAGCAACGGAACAGAGCAAATCAGAATTTTTATATATTCAACATATATAAAAATTCTGATTTTTGTTTGTTTTTTTTTGTTTTTGTTCTTTATTCCAACGCTTCAAAAGATCAAACTAACAACGTTCACAAGAACATAACACATAATCATATATATATATATATATATATATATATATATATATATATATACTAGCAAATATATGCACCCTCCGGGTGCAAGTATTTAATTTTTAATGTAATGAAATATCGTATTAAATTAGAAACGCCAATGAAACTAAATAAGAATGCAGATAAAAAGGTTTGAAACAGAGGGGCATATAATCGAAAAATAGAACAACTGAAATTTACTCTTCCATCACTCTTGTCTTTCATTGTTATTTTTTCTAATTTAAGTATTTAGTTAAAAGAGGATGTAAAGAATAAAATGACAGTTATCTTTTCTTGTTAATGGATTTCATTTAAGATTCATTGAAGAGATTTTTTATTATATTCATTAAAATAAAGCCAAACAGTTAGAAACCAATAATACTAAGCATATATTTATTAAAATCAAATTTTAATATCAATATGCAAATTAATCTTCCCGTTCAGATTGTAAACCGCTATTTTGTTGTATATATAAATACAATTGCATGTTGTCAGTATGTGAACATAGTTAACAGTATTAATAATGTAAGACAATTTTATTAATAATTGAGGTTTAGATTAAAATAAAATCATGGAGAATGTGATGTCAATAACTAAGAGAATTGTGACTTGAGTAGGAATATAGTTTCGGTTACAGACAGAAAAACACACAATCTCCATTATAATAAGATATATATCTGTTTAAAATATATATTGTTTGGGATTTAGTATGAAGCATTATATATATAAGAAACTCCTTACTTTTCCATTTGTCTTCTTTGTTACCTATTTTTCTTTCTTTCCGTTTCTTTTCTTTTCGTTGCCCCACCTGTCTCTCTCTCTCTCTCTACATATATATATATATATTTCATACCTAATGCTTCATACTAAACCCCAAGCAATATATATTATACTATACTAGCAAATATATGCACCCTCCGGGTGCAAGTATTTAAGTTTTAATATAATAAAATATCATATTAAATTAGAAAGGCTAATGAAACTGACTAAGAATGCAGATAAAAAGATCTGCAACAGAGGGGGTATAATCGAAAAATAGAACAACTTTGAAACTAACTATTCCATCATTTTCCATTACTCCCCTGTTTCATTGGTAAATTTTCCTAATTTAACTATTTAGTTAAAATAGGAAGTAAAGAATGATATTACAGTTATTTTTTCTTGTTAATTTATTTCTTTTAAGATTTATCCCCGAGATTTTTGCTCATATTCAATAAGATAAAACCAAACAATTAGAAATCAATAATACTAAGCATATATTTATTAAAATCAAATTTCTAAGATCAATATGCAAATTAGCCTTCCATTCAACTGTAAACTGCTATTTTGTTGTACATATAAATACAATTGCATGTTATTAGTACGTAGATATGGTCAAGAGTTAATGATGTAAAACAATTTTATTAATAATTGAAGGTTTTAAAAAATAAAATCATAGAGAATGTGACGTAAATAACAAAGGGAATTGTGACTTGAATAGTAATATAGTTTCGGTTACAGACAAAAACCCACAATCTCCATTATAATAAGATATAAATACACATATATCAACTAAGAAGCATACGTGAATCCCTCAACAACACAAATATATATATATAAGCTAGAATTAGTAAAACAAATGTGTCATTGTTTACGTAAATGGATATGTTTAATATGTTATAATTGTTTAAATTCGTAAGAGTCGATAGGAATAAAAAAAAATAAGACAAAGTTATCTTTTGCCAGATGCATTTAAACAATGGGTTTGATAAATATAGACATGAAAATAAACGTACCTGGCTTCTAAAATAAAGTAATAAATTATCTGGTGTAAAGTTAATACAATCGTATGACAATAGAATTATTCGTGCATGTATGCCAACGTCCATTAGATTGTTATAATCGAATCATTTATATATAATATATATATATATATATATATATACAATATAATAAGATAAATATATAAAGGTTTTACATATCTATTTATTAGGTGACAAAGGAACATTCACAACAATAATGGTTTCATTCGATGCAGTCATCAGGTGAAGATGTTTCAGTCACCTAATAAATAGATATGTAAAACCTTTATATATTTATCTTATTATATTATATAACAGCTCTATTTTATATTGAGCACTCTACCAATGATACTGCCTTTGGTACGCCATTCCAGCAAAAGCTGAAACAGTGACCATCCCACACTAATATATATATATATATATATATATATATATATATATATATATATATCAAAGAAAAGGCTTAAATACCGGTCATATTAATAGTTATGAATTTATTTCCACCGAAATTAATCGCCTTCAAGAGACTCAGAATCCTATAGATTTTTATTCCGATCAATCGGCTGGCCACGTCAAGCCCTAGCACTTATATGGTTGCCCCAACCCTATTGCCCTTATGGCAACCCCAATACTTATTATCATATGGGTGCTAGAAGGCTGTGGCTGAGGGTCTACATGTCCTGGGAATGACGTTAAACTCTATCTGATGGTGAGGTTCCAGTTCTGGAGGTTGGGGAATGTGGAGCCCCTTCATCACCATTGCTCCCTGGTCCACTCTGACCGGAGTTGTAGTACATGTTAGGGTCCCATCTATGGGTTGAATAGAAAAACATGAGTTTATAAACAAAATTGTATTATGTATTAAGAATGAATTTATTTCACAACTTTGTCGGCATTAAATGACCCACCGAGGTTGATATGCCATAAAACAAAACAAGACAAACGGATTTTTGTCGGAGTAGCAATCTGATGAAACCGATTAATATCGGTGAAAATAAATTTATAACTGTTCCTACTAAGTATTTAAGTTTTCCTTGTTAAATTTATTGTTTTGTGTATGATTCCTCAATTATAGTAAACCTCGCTCTCAACATGGACCATACCACTTTTAATATTTCGATGTTAAATAGGGACCTGCTTAGAATCATTTCCTCAAAATGAAAACGAGCATTCCCATCATGGCCCACAAAAGAACTAGCCCTCCTCCAGCCATGACAAATGGAGGAATTGATAAACACACACAGACACACACACATATATATATATATATATATATATATATATATACAGACACACACACACACACGCACATATATATATATATATATATATAAATAAAGATAAACCTAATGAGTCATATATACCTACTAAAAGTTTCACTTAGTGCTCTTCAGGGGCTAAGATCTGTCTCTAAGTGTCAGATCTTAGCCCTGAAAAACACTAAGCGAAACTTTTAGTAGGTATATCTGACTCATTAGGTTTATCTTTATTATTTGCTCTACTTATGTATTGAGCACTCTTTACTTATCAGTTTTAGAATATCCTGGAGGTTTACATGTATATATATATTTTTTCTTATATAAATAAATTGTTTTTTTCTTTTGGCCAATTATCATAGTATCAACCGAGCATTCCCGTCATGCCCCACAAAAGAAACTTGCCCTCCTACCATGACTGATCAGTTTGATCCTTCACCGGATCACTTGATCTGATTAAATAAAAAAAAAAAAAAAAAGTATACTGCACTAATTGCGATTGAGTTTACAGAAAGATTTTTAACTTTCTGTTGGATTTTTCAAGTGTTCAGCTCTGTTACAAGCTGGCTACTAAACTTGTATGGAGCTTTGGATTGTTCCATTATGAACTCAGGTAAGTTCGTTTGCTAGGTTTTGATTGGCTGTTGGTTTCCTGCGTGAGTAAGGACATGTACAAGTACCCACTCTTCAGTCATCACTTTGCACTATGCCAGCAACATGTAGGGACTGTGTTTAAGTTACAGCTTGCATGTTTGTTTTTGTCTGCTAACTCGACGATAGTTAGGCTTCTACATCTCCCCTCTCCCTCTCCCGCATGCAGGTAGTTAGTCTTCTACACTTTCTATATTGAACTGTATTTACTTTAAAGCGACCATTTTCTTCTGAGAATTAAAAAAGCTCCTAACAGGAATGGTTGAAGAAGTGTTTTACTGTTATATATTTATAAAAAGAGTCGTCGGGGTGGACTAAAGTCGGTATCAGCCAATCAGTGAGGAAGTCTATCCCTTTTCACTAGCGCTAGACCAAGGAGAT
>CM042165.1:73483860-73501360 GCA_023376005.1 Doryteuthis pealeii
CGGGAATAGAATAGAAGTGAGGAGAAACAAAATGTCAGTTTCTTTATTGAACAGACATTTCTCGTCTTCTCCATAAAGGAGGTTTGTTTCAGTGATGTAAAGAAAAACTGATATTAGATTCATGTAGATTTATTGTCAATGAAACAACAAAATAGAAAAGATACACACACAGACACACACACACGCATTCATATATATATCTTATTATAATGGAGATTGTGTGTTTTTCTGTCTGTAACCGAAACTATATTACTACTCAAGTTACAATTCCCTTAGTTATTGACATCACATTCTCAATGATTTTATTTTTTATTTAAACTACAATTATTAATAAAATTGTTTTACATTATTAATACTGTTAACCATATCTACATACTAACAACATGCAATTATATTTATATATACATCAAAATAGCGGTTTACAGTGTGAACGGGAAGGCTAATTTGCATATTGATATTAAAAATGTGATTTTAATAAATATGTGCTTAGTATTATTGATTTCTAATTGTTTGGTTTTATTTTAATGAACATAAGCAAAAATCTCTTCAATGAATCTTAAAAGAAATCCATTAACAAGAAAAAATAACTGTCATTTTATACTTTACTTCCTCTTTTGACTAAATACTTAAATTAGAAAAAATAACAATGAAAAACGGAAGTGATGGAAGAGTAAGTTTCAGTTGTTCTAATTTTCGATTATACTCCCTGTGTTTCAAATCATTTTATCTGCATTCTTATTTAGTTTCATTAGCCTTTCTAATTTAATATGATATTTTATTACATTAAAACTTAAATACTTGCACCCGGAGGGTGCATATATTTGCTAGTATATATATTATACTAAAGCTGAGCAAATCCAACTTTGCCAGCTAAAGGTTTTTTTTCTATGCATACTAATGATTTAAAATTTATCTCAGAATATTATCATATAATAAATCGAATCATTGTTTGAAAAAAATCCCGCTTCATTTGCTACTAATTATCGTAATTTACAATTAAGTCAATGATCAACCAATCTCTGTTATAAGTATAGTTTATATCTCTCCCCCTCTCTCAATACATGTAGAATAGAGGTAGTATGAGGAGAGAAAAACATTAGCCTGCTTGAAAAAAATTACTTGTAACAGCGCTGAGTGCTGACTGATTTTATCCCCCCTCTCTCTATGTATATTAAGCCTCTTTTTAATATTGTCTAAAACGATAAGTAGTAACATATTGTTACTACTTATCGTTTTAGAGAAAAGTTTGACCTTAAATAATTAATTTAATTAATTTTAATTCGTTTTTAAAACAAAAGATCTGTCACGAGCAGACGAATTATGGGCCATCCTACTATTATCTTATAAAAGAAAAAATATAAATCAATATTTGTTCTGTTCAAAAGGAAGGGGTCCTAAATTTTCAATATAGTGCTTCTAAAAAAATATTAGATAACAATAATAAACTAAAGTAGTTATTAAATAGATATTTGTT
The DNA here is from genome assembly GCA_023376005.1 of Doryteuthis pealeii. Taxonomy (NCBI): domain Eukaryota; kingdom Metazoa; phylum Mollusca; class Cephalopoda; order Myopsida; family Loliginidae; genus Doryteuthis; species Doryteuthis pealeii. The sequence goes on from CM042165.1 coordinate 73,485,335, forward strand.
TTTAGAATCTAAAAATATGAAATTTGAAACTTAAAATTAGGCGTTTCATATTATAAATGAATTCTAAATATTAATTTACCATAGCGGAAATACCTAATTAAGTCAGAAAGTTTTGAAATAAAATAACTGATGCATTATAAAATTCATTTATTGATAAATCAATACTGAAAATTTCATTAAAATTGGAAAATTCCCCGATTTATTTTACATTGTGATTTTTTAACAATATAACCCGAGCTCAATGGGTGACCCAGCGGGTCACGGGTTTTCTAGTATATATCTAGTATATTATATATATATATATATATATATATATATATATATGGAAATACGGTGAGGAAATTAATCCAATATGAGAAGAAAATATTTTAAGATATAAAAAACACAGTATGTTATGATCAGGGGACACAATTCTATGTATCAATATTTAAGCATTTCGGTATATTGTACCATCTTCAGGACACTGTTAAGTAATGTTTATGTGAGGGACAAAATGAAAGATGTTAAGTGTATAATGAATGTGTGAATATGATGTTATTAACCGTTAATTTTTATATGCGCGTTTATTTACGAAAGTCAATGACGTGATCAATGCATGTGCAAAAATGGAAGGTGAAGATCATAGGATGACGCATGCATAAACGTGAATAGGCGGAGAACGAAATGTCAACAAACGCGAATATAAAAATTGACGGTTAATAACATCTTATTCACAAATTCTCTATACACTTAATATCTTTCATTTTGTCCCTCACATAAACATTACTTAACAGTATCCTGAAGATGGTACAATATACCCAAATGCTTAAGTATTGTCACATAAAATTGTTTCCCCTAATAATAACATCCTGTGTTTGTTATATTTTAAAATATGTTCTTCTCATTCATATATATATATATATATATATATATATTATGCGATTATTTTGGTATATATATCCGTTTGTTGGAGGTACATATATCAGGATAGGGCATTTCTATGAAGCATTCAAGAAATAAATATTCAAGAAATAAATGTCAGAAACTCTGTTGTTTTTTTAGTAGAGTTTCGTTTATTTAGTAGTAGTAAATTTTCAGGATTATAATGTCTCTCTTCTTCAGACTGTGTAAGGATATTTGTCTCATACCCCACTTGTATGGACTGGGCACAAGGCCTCGTTTTAACGTGGTCCCACCCACAAGCCGAAGCTCATGGGTGGGAAAGAACAAAAATTGCGTCGATCCCTTCGGCATTCCTTCTCAAGGGGGCGCCTCAGGCGCTGGGCAATAAAGAATAAAAGAATTCAGACTGTGTAAGGACAGTAGTGTTCTTGGCTGCTGGTTTATTTTATATATATATATATATATATATATATATATATATTGAGAAAGGGTGAATGTTCACCAGAAATATCGGAATAGATTAAACCAGAAACAGAGCAACGGTTGAATATATAAAAAAATGATTTTTGTTCTGTTTTTCTTGTTTTTGTTTCCAATGCTTTAAACAAACAACGTTCACAAGAACATTATATATATATATATATATATATATATATATATATATATACGATTATCCCGAGCACACTTGGTGAGTTAGTGGGGGAAAATGTTTCTTTGCCGTATTATTAGTAAAGTGCTCAATATCAATTATAGAGCTCCTCTCTCTCTCTCTCTCTCTATATATATATATATATATATATATATATATATATATATATATATATATATAAAATGTTGTTCTGGTTCCAACGGGAGAAAATTCATCAAACAAATTTGATGAAACAGAAACATCATTTTCATTTTCTTATTTTTTCTTTCAAACTTCCAAATTATTCTTTTGATGTTACAATCTTGAAATACATTAATAATTTCTCCGAAAGAGCCATTATTGGCAGACCAAGTATTTTCGGTTCTGATACAAACCATCATCCCGGTGTTTTACCTGTCTATCATTATTATACCTGTTTAATGTTTAACTAAATTATTGTTTTGTTTTTGGCACCAAGCTGACGCTAAGCAACATGGGCTATTTATGTTGAGTGTTGCATCTCATTATTGCAATCTCAGTAAGCAAGTGACACGTTTGAGAGCCACGGCCAGCGGTTTACGGTAGGATCGCAGAAATGGGAGAGCCGATTTGAGTGGTTTAAACTAGGCACAGAGTTAAACATGACATGCATCATGGATCACCACCCACGGCCAACAGGTAGTCCCATTGGTGGTGGTGGGGAGGGGTTACCCCTCTGTGGAGGTGCAGGCGGCGTATTCTATAGTTTACCGGGCGGGATCATTATGCACTGGATGTTACTTTAATTGCTTCTTCGGATGTGAGAAGTGTCACGAGTTTATTTTATTTTATTTATTTTATGATTAGGACGCTTCTAGTGATGTTGGTTGGTTGGTTCGTTGGTTGTATTTTACGGATGATTCCTGATTTGATGGACAAAAACAATGATGCCATTATTGGACTAGCAAAATAAAAAAACACCCTCCAGGTGATGTAAAATAGATTTTTGAAACATATTGCCTGAGTGTTAAAAATTCAATGTCAGCGACTATGTACCCTAAGTAAGTAAAATCATCAAATTCATTAAAGGATTAAAAATAAAACAAATTTGAAATGTAAACTTTAAATATGTATTAAAATAAAACAAACTATATATAGATATATAATACCAGTCATGTATTTATTGAAACTTGTTTTAAAAAACAATGAGGACTGTCTAATGTTGCATGTTCAAATTTTGAGTGTATTTATTCTATGTTATGAAGATTTTGGGTAATGTGACGTAAGCAGTGACGTAGTTTTTATTACAGACAAAAACCGGAAGCGAATCTCCTTTATTAATAGATGAGATCTTCAGAAGTTCTTCAATGCCTTGTTTACACAAATGTCTATTATATTTATTAAAAAAATGGTTTCTCAAGTTGAATCATTGCTATATTCTGATAGGCTACACCTGAAGAAGGCCGAAAGGATACAACGGCTGGAACATTATGTTTTCATATGTCACGATAAAAATGAGGTCATGAGTCCAAAAACTCAAAATAATGCCATTAAAACAACTAAAAAGCATGACCTACTTCAAACGAAAAACAACATTAATTGATAAAGGTATTTCTTAGGAGAAAGGTTTCACTGCCTTGCTCTGATAGCCACTCAGGTTAAACGCTTTGTGAGTAGACCCAGGAGACAATTTCTGAGTGAGGGTCCCTCAGGCGGATCGATGTGGTCTTTGATCTCTTTCTGGCAAATTCTGCGTTGATATTGGTGCCAAGTTCTAATAGTGCTTGTATTTTCTTTCTAATAGATACAATAGACTTTCATATAACCTTGACAAGGCCTGTATATTATATATATATATATATATCTTATTATAATGGAGATTGTGTGTTTTTCTGTCTGTAACCGAAACTATATTACTAATCGAGTCACAATTAACATAGTTATTTACATCACATTCTCCATGATTTTATTTATATTTAAACCTCAATTATTAATAAAATTTGCTTCACCGTTTTATTAGTGCTGTCCATATCTACATACAAATAACATGCAATTGAATTTATATATACAAAACATAGCGGTTTGCAGTGTAAATGGGAAGGCTAATTTGCATATTGATATTAAAAATGTGATTTTATTAAATATGTGCTTAGTATTATTGATTTCTAACTGTTTGGTTTTATTTTAATGAATATAAGCAAAAATCTCTTCAGTGTATCTTTGAAAATGAAATCCATTAACAAGAAAAAATAACTGTCATTTGATTCTTTATTTCCTAATTTAACTAAATAGTTAAATAAGTAAAATTCAGCAATGAAAGACGGGAGTGATGGAAGAGTAAGTTTCATTTCTATTTTTCCCCCACTCTGTTACATATCTTTTAGTCTGCTTCTAATTTAATACGATATTTCATTACATTTAAACTTAAATACTTGCACCCGGAGGGTGCATATATTTGCTAGTATATATATATATATATATATATATATATATATATATATATATATATATAATATAGTAATAAGGATAATCTACTGAGTCAGACAAACCTACTATTAGTTTCGCATAAAGCTCTTCAGGGCTAAAAGAGTCAGATTTAGCCCTGAAGAGCTTATGCGAAACTAATAGTAGGTTCGTCTGACTCAGTAGATTATCCTTATTACTTGGCTCTACTTAGGTATCGAGCACTTTTTACAAATTAGCTTCTCCTAGCGGTTATATGAATATATATATATAATATTATATCTTATATACATATAAATTGTTTTTTCTTTTGGCCAATACTATACCAATAGATTATTTTTTGTTGGTACGAATATCTTGGTCTTTTCTTTTTTTCAAAATTTTTTTCTTCCTGGTTGATGTTTGGTAGTATATTTTTAAATCAAACTTTCTGTCGGTTTTTTCTCTCCGCAAGGATCTACCAACACGCTTGGTATATTAATATATATATATATATATATATATATATATATATATATATATATATATATGGGTGTGTGTGTGTGTGTGTGTGGAGAGAGACAGACAGACAGGGCAAGAGGGCGACAATCTGCAGGTGGAGTTCAATAACCTCGAGATTGATTTTAACACCATATCAACCCGTCTTGGATTATTCTATGCCTAGAGGTTAGGGAATCGCGCTCATTGCACGTTGATATTTACATTTTTTTGTATATTTGTTTATGAAGTTTTTTTTTACATTAGGTCCTGTCGAATACGAATAAATCTTAACTCTTTGCTTGCCAAATTTTCCACACGGCTGTACTAAATTTTCTTGGTAATTTTACCTGTATGATGGGATATTTCAAAGTTCACTATCTATTCACCTCAGAACTCATTCTATTCAAATTAAGTCCTATAATTATTGTAATCTGAGTCTTTTTTCGGGGGTAAACAAGTGATACGTATGAGAGCCGCGGTCAGCAGCTTACGGTAGGACCACACTGGTGGTAGAACCGCTGTGAGTGGTTTAAAGTAGGCAAAGAGTTAAACAGATCTAGATGGGAGCATACTAGTTGCTATCAATCGGTGTCAGAGTGGACCTGGGAGTAATGACAATGAAGGGATACTCCACACTTCCCAGATCTCTGTAGCCTCACCATCAGATTTAGTTTAGCCAGGACATCTTTTGGATGGGACAGTCAGTATATTATAAGAGGGTGATCTCGAGAGATTCACTGACTGAGAATTGAATTTCCAATTTTCATTTTAATCAAAAATAAAAAGTTTTCTATTTAAATTTGGAATTTGATATCAGATATTTAAAGGAGATTCAATTAATTATATATTAAACTGCATCTATTTCTCTGAATGTTTGAAGTTAGAATAATAGATAGAGAAGAACATTGGAAGAGAAGACGCCTCAAAGAATCAGCACGTATGATAGGCTGTACTGGGCTGTTAAGTAGACCTAGCATAGAAATGAATACAATATGGGAACCCATAATTAAGAAGGCCAGATGAGATTGAGAAAAAAAACACAATATAAGTCTAGGTAAAAAATCATACATAAGTAAATAGGTAGATATTCTAGCCAAATCAAGACATTAGGTTTATAAGTTCCCAAAATTCACATTCAATTGTCCAATTGGACACATGGCCTAGTGGATAAGGTAGTTAGGTTAAGACAGTTCTAAGTGACAGTTATCTCTGGATACCGAGTTCAATCCTGAGTAGAGGCAATTAGAAAAATAATTAACACAACTCCTACCCCAGCTATGGTTAGCGGAATGAGAACAGGATATCCCCGTGGACTAAATAAAGGGTTAGGTTCAAAGTTCCGTGATGGCTCCCGATTACGACAAGAAAGTTCCCGAGTTCGAAAAGAAGGTTCCCGAGTCCGAGAAGGATCGATCCCGAGTCCGAGAAGGTTCCCGAGTCCGATAAGAAATACCTGAAGAAGGCCGGAGGGCATATCGGCCGAAACGTTGTAGAAATAACAATGAAGATGGGGACAATAGTCCGAATGATGCAGATAATACTAAACTGCATCTAGTCCTGAAGTATAATGCTGGATTAACCATTCATCGCATTTACTTCCAGTTCTACAGTGACCGGTTATTATTGATGTAATAGATTTTTAAAAAATGGATTTAAAAAAACTGAATATGTAAAAAGAATGAATAAAACAAAACGTTTTTGGCATAAAATAACCCAAGGGTTGGCGTGTCATAAAAATCAAAACCAACAAATTAATCTCATTAGATTAAAGATTAAAGTCAACTATTTACTTTTTTGAGTTTGATGTTAGATATTTAAAGGAGGTTGAATTAATTCTATATTAAACTGCAGCTCAGATGAGGTGTGGAGTAGGTCTTCATCACCATTTCTCCCAGGCCCAATGTAATTCGGAGGGACCATCTATTGATTAATTAGATAAAAAATGAGTTTTAAAATGTTTTAAAAATTGAGTTTTATAAATATTGAATACCTAACAAGAATAAATAAAACAAAACGTTTTTGGTATATAATGGCCCAAGGGTTGACATTCCATAAAATCTAACCAAACAATTAATTTTATTAGATTAAAATTAAAAGTTATCTATTAACTTTGATATCAGATATTTACAGGAGGTTCAATTAATTTTAAAATAAACTGCATCTAGTGGTGAGGTTCCAATCCTAGAGTACAGCTGGGGTGTGTAGTAGCCCCAAAGTGGTAGTACCAGTGAGGATCGCATATATTGGTTAGATCAATAAATGAATTTAAAAATGTGTTAGAATTGAGTTTTAAAAATATTGAATACTTAACAAGGAATACAATAAAACGTTTTTGTCATAAAATAACCCAGCAACGGTTGTCATGTCGTAAAATCCAACCAATTAATTTTATGAATTTAAATGTTTACACACGCCTCCATTGTATGACTATATACGCTGATGCAAACATCTAAGAGTGACATTGATATGCATAGAGGTATATAATATTTTGATTTTTTGAACCTAGACACCAATAAGCACCCCAGCCCAGATCAGTTTTGAAAGGAACTGAATTTTGCTTTTCACCGGTTATTAGTAAACAAAACAGTCGGCCGATAAAAACCAGTAACATTTTTATACTAAAGTAGTTTTTGATTTTAATAAAAAAAATTAGTTATTTCATGTTGTTGTTGTTGTTAGGGTTAGGGTTAGGGTTAGACTTTAGGGTTAGCAGTAATTTATTATAACCTTATAATATACTTTTTATAGCTTTAAGCATTCTCGTGTTAAACATGTCCGTCGATAAAAGTTTTATAATTTAAAAAAAGAATTGCTATTGAATTAACAACAGCAATATGAAATAAGTAAACAAAATGTCTTTAATATAAAAACGTGTCTTTCGTTTATAGTTTTATTATTGAAAAAAATTGCTACTGGAGTAACAACTTCAACATATAACCTAAAAAAAATTGCGTCTAAAAATCGTCTGTTAACAAACAACCGGATTTTGACGGTGAAAAACAAAACGTGTCCTTTTGAATCTAAGTCTCACCTGAGGTGCTTATTGGTCTCTTGGTCCGATTTTTTTTTTACTCTTGTCTTTTCATTATTGTGAAATATACATACACAAAATTTCAGCCGATGTAATCTCCGGCCTTCGTCGGCTGTTCCTTGTAATCAATGGATTAAAAGGGACACCTAAAGAAGGGTCGGAGAGAAAAGATAAGGCTAGTAACTCATCTTGTATTTTTTTGTTTTATGGAGTGGGAGGAGCCCCCCAAAGTTTGTTATGACTAACGAGGAGAGAGCCCTTTTTCGTTCGAATTCAGAGTTTTCCCAAAGGATATAATGTAAAACGTAAACAGCCTCGTCTAAGGTTTGAACTTGTCTCGTCGTGTCCATTTTCTATGATGGTAAACATTACATCACGCGCTATATGAACAGATGAAAGAGTCAACCAAGATTAAGTTATCTAAGCTAATCAGTAAAATGTTGTTTTATAGGAAAAGAAAACTCTTCTGCTAAATAGAATTCAAAAGGATCAATTTTTTTTTAAATGTCGCCCTCTTTGATAATTTTGGAAAAAAAATGAAAAAAATAATGAAGTTAAACGCCTTTTGAATAATCAAAGTGAACGGAACCTTTGAAGAAAATTGATAAGAAACAGTTTTGTTCAGTGAGCTAAACAATATGTCTGTCGAACCATATTACCATTAAGCACCTCTTTTTGATCTCGATTAAGAAAGGACATTTTTTTCATTTACACCGTCAATATCCGGTTGATTGTTAGGGGGTTAGGGTTAGGGGTTAGGGCTAGGGGGTAGTTTTATAATTTTAAAAAATCTAAAAATCGTCTGTTAAACCAACCGGATATTGACGGTGTTAATCGAGATCCATTTTGGGGGAAGGCTTACCCCTCTGCAGAGGTGCAGTATTCTACACCCCCAGCTGACAGGGATTATAGTCTCTGGTTAAAATAAAATAGTTTTTTTTTTATTTATTTGGGTAGCTCATTTCTTTTACTTCTTGCTGTACATTAGGGTAGGTCGATTTTTCACTTTTTAAAAATATCTATACCAAAAACTTGATCTCTTACCAACATCATTGTTTAAGAAAATTGCATCAAGGATTGTCTGCTAAGATGCACCAAAAATCCTCGTTTTTGCAACATTTAGCCTGGAAATTGGTTAGAAAATTTAGCAAATTCAGTATTTAAAACAGAAAAACTTGTGATTTTAAACGAAACGAATAAAATATCATTATATAGGTTATTTCCTATAACAAAACCTAAAAAAGGGGAACCACTCTGATTGATAAATTATTTATTTATTTATTGATCTACTAGGAAAAAAGAAGATGGGGTTAAGGTTAGGGTTTAGGGTTAGTTTAATGAGAAAATGATTAGTAGATTTATCAACAGATAAAATTCATTCAGAGTGGTTCTCCTTTTTTTGGGTTGGAGTTATAGGAAATAACCGAAAAGTATGTTCTCATATCACCACCGACACATCCAATGTGCTGCTTTTTACCTAATAAGTAAGCTGTAACAGTCATAACATTTTAAAAGATTAAAATTATTTCCTCAAACGAAGGCAAAGTTTCGAAGAAAAATATTTTGTGCGGTAATCATTCATGTAAATTTGCAATTTCACACAACATCGGAGACGTTACCGTTTTAAAATCGAGCTACCCTAATGTACATACAAAGCAGCAGCACTCGGTCTTGTCTTTTTATTAGATATTATTTAGCAGTGCATGCACGTTATTTGGGTTTATTGTCAATCGGTCGTATTTTCTTTTTGTTTTGTTAAGAATACGCTTAGCGTTTGAACTATGCAGCCATACCGAATTGAATAAAGGGAATCTATTATTAAAATGACAGGCAACAGTGGCTATAGGATTAACAAAAAGAAAACAAGATATGAGCAGAAATTTATTGGATTCGAGCGCGAATGCACCTAATAATATTTGTAAAACGCTACGCGATTGTAAATTTCGTTTGCCCATGCGCACACCGACATTTGTTGCTTTTTCTTATTTGTATAAGTAACACGATACACCCGTTCTCATATCGCGGCAGCTTCTGGGTTTCTTCTCGATTGATCAATCATAATACGTATAATTATGTATCCATACCTTAAATAAACATAAATTTGAAAAAAAAAAAAAGTATGTAAAGCCAAAGTGATAGCTCTGAGCTAAAATAAAAGAGGATATCCTGTCAATTTTCTCGACCCCAATGCTTACCAATCTTCAACTTTCCGAATGGCGTGGCTAATCTAAAGTTGAATTTGCACGCGGAGAACCTGGCTTTACGCAAAGCTCACAGAACACAGAAATTTGTTTATTAAATCAATCGCGCACTTTTGTTTCTTTGTAGTTATTCTAAAAATTTTCGTACGTGAGAAGATAGGGGGAAAAAGGAGATGCCCTAGGAGGTATAACAAATAAATAAATAAATAAATAAAAAATCCTTATCTTTTACGTTCCTCAAATGTTGTTATTTCTTCCATCGTTACTTTTTTATTTCTATGTTTTCTCTTTTCGTTATCCTTTATAAGCCCTGTTAACAATTTAGTGCTTTCTGAGGTGTCAGATTTTTTTACCCTTTCATTTTATTATTAACTAGCAGAGCTAACCGACGTTACTCGGGATCTAAAAAGTACAAAATATATAACTCGCGCCTATATTTATTTAGTACGCAGGGTGGAAATCAAAAAGTAATGCCATTTTGTTTAGGGGGCAGGTATAATTACCATCACAGGAACATGTATCATACAAAATGAAAAAGCTGGTCCTCTGTGGATTACATCCCTACTCCTCCACATAGGTGTATCAAAAAGTAATGCCATTTTGTTTAGGGCAGGTATAATTACCATCACAGGAACATATATCATACATCAAAATGAAGCTGGTCCTCTGTGGATTACATCCTACTCCTCCACATAGGTGTATCAAAAAGTAATGCCATTTTGTTTAGCACAGGTATAATTACCATCACAGGAACATGTATCATACATCTAAATGAAGCTGGTCCTCTGTAGATTACATCCCTACTCCTCCACATAGGTGTATCAAAAAGTAATGTCATTTTGTTTAGGGCAGGTATAATTACCATCACAGGAACATATATCATACATCAAAATGAAGCTAGTCCTCTGTGGATTACATCCCTACTCCTCCACATAGGTGTATCAAAAAGTAATGCCATTTTGTTTAGCACAGGTATAATTACCATCACAGGAATATGTATCATACATTAAAATGAAGCTTGTTCTCTGTGGATGACATCTCTACTTCTCCACATTTTTCTCTCAATAGTAATTTTCCACCTTCGAATCAGAGCATGTGTCCCTTCATCGTAAAATTCTTTTGACTATTCTTTGAGCCACATCTTAACTACAGATTTCACTTCCTCGTCACTGGAATAATGTTTGCCTCTCAAACCTTCTTTCATGGGACCAAAGAGATGATAGAACAACCTTCACATTCTCAAATTCATTCTTTTAGCATCTACCATTGAGTAGTGACAAATTACATTATTTTCCCTTCTTTTATCGCTTCTATTTCTCACATTATCTTACTTAAAATTCTTAAATTCATCTTTTAATATCTATCATAAAATTACACAGATTTCCTCTCTTTTCGTTCTTTTCTCCTTTTTTTCTATCTCTTATCTTCCTTCACATTCTCAAATCCATTATGCTAGCATCTCCAGGTATGGGTAAATAGTAAGGCAGACTTGGCTAGGTAACTAGTCTAGAAGAAAGGAAAATTCTGAATTCAAACCTGTTAAACTCCGCTTAAAAAATTTACCTTGTGTCACATCCTGCACGTGCGGAGAGGTTGGTGCGTATATATTATATATATATATATATATATATATATATATATATATATGCCGGCCTTTACATACATACAGATGTGTGTATTAAAACAGTTAAAACCCCTTCACATTATGTAGCGGTTAAGCTGTCCGACTAATGCTGCGATTGTATTTCAATTCCGGCTGAAGCTTACAAATGTATAACCATACTGAAGAGACTTGATAAGTCGAAAAACGTGTCTGTGGATCTAGAATGGCTTTTTCGATAATTTTTGGGAGAATAAGTGCTTAATTGGAGTCGGTGAATACCTATTAAATGTATGGCTAAACAAATCGAGAAAAATCAATCTCTGTATGTACATTTCGGCCTATTAGGCCTCATCAGCAGAGCTATAGATCGAAGACCGCCTGTGCGTGATTTGAAACCGGACTGCCAAGTTGACAGGCCGACCTCTACACTCGCTAGTGACTTTTATTTACACGACACAAGGATTGATTAGAATTGCTTATTGCCTCGGACCTAATTTTGTAATGAATATACCTATTAAATGTATGGCTATACATTTAATATATAATTCATTATTAATTATTAATTTTCAAAATTATATCCAATTATATATATATATATTAGCATCTGTTTATTAACCAACACTCACATTTTCATTCATTTGCTACCTTTTCTTACATCTTCTATTTCTTGCCGTTATTCCTTCAGATTCTTAAATTCATTCTTTCAACATTAAAAACCTTTCAATTTCATTCCCGCCTCTTCCTTCTTTTCAATCCGACGACATTAACATTTCTTTTTGTATCGTTTTGGCTCCTTCAATGGTTATATATCCCTTCTCTTATCTTCATTATTATATATATATATCTATTTCTCTCACCCACTCTCTCTCTCTCCTTATGTCAATGGATCTCTTTCCCAATTATAATTTAAAAGAAATGCAATAATTATTTACATCATTTTAACACCAGCTCATCTAATTTTTCTTTTGACCTTATTTCAATCTCCTTGTCGTGATTAATAAACACATTGCACAATCTTGACATTTCCACCGACTCAAATACCAAATTTTGACATTTCCACAATTGAAAAAAAAAAAAAAAAAAAAAAAAAAAGAAGAAGAATTTTCAATATCAATGAATAAATTTTACCAAATTTAGTAGCATTCTTTGTTCAGAAATTCAGGAACGGTTTTTATTCGACAGATTTCTCAATGGGCATGAATATTTGAATAGGAACAATAAATGTGTTTCAATTTCTTACGATTTCCTAACAATAGGAAATAGTTTATCGGAAAAAGCAAAAAACATCATTTTTATAAGTTTGTTATGATATAAATAGACGGGTATCGATAAAGAAACATTTGCAGTTGTTCATATAATACGAGTTTTTGTATTATTTTGATTTCTCGGGCTACTGCCCTCATATTTATAATACATATTACAATCAGCTGATGCACCCTCCGATCTTCTTCAGATGTTTCTTGTAATTGTTTATACAATACGAGTTTTTTTTCATTTTGATTTTGCGGACTATTGCCCTTATTATTTTTATATACAATACAATCAGCCGATGTGCCCTCCGGCCTTCTTCAAATATTTCTAACCGTAATAGGGAGCCTTTACGGAACTTCAAACCGAACCCTTTATTCATTACACCGGGGTAGACTGTTCCTATTCTATTAATCATCCACCCTGTCGGCTGGGGCGTTAGAATGCACCGACTGCACCTCTGCAGAGGGTAAGACTCCCCCAATGGGGCCACCTGTTGGCTGTGGGTGGCGACCTGTGATGCTTAAGGATAGAACACAGGTGGATGAGCAGTTCGTGACTTGCAATACTCTACTTTCGCCCTATATTGGGCTAGACGGGCGGTCGAAGAGGCCCCCTCCGATCAATCGGCTGGTCACGTCAAGCCCTAGCACCTATATGATTATCCCAACCCTATTGCCCTTATGGCAAGCCCCAACCCATTTTTATCATATGGGTGCTAGAAGGCGGTGGCTGCGGGTCTACATGTCCTGGGAATGACGTTAAACTCTATCTGATGGTGAGGTTCCAGTTTTGGAGGTTTGGGGAATGTGGAGCACCCCTTCATCACCATTGCTCTCTAGTCCACTCAGACCCGGAGTAGTATTACCTGTTAGGGTCCCATCTATGGGTTAAATAGAAAAATGTATTTATAAAAATTTATTATCCATTAAGAATTGATTTATTTCAAAATTTTATCGGCATTAAATGACCCACTGAGGTTGATATGCCGTAAAAGAAAAACAAACAATCTATTAACCATGACCGGATACAAGTGTTAAGCGATGTCAAGTATTCCATCTACAGGAATGTCTTTGGCATTAACTTTTTGCCTACCAAATTTCCTTCAAGACCGTACCAAATTTTATTATTACTTTTTCGCTTTATGATAGGATATTTCACAGTTTACTATCTATTCACCTCAGAATTCATTCTATTCAAATAAACACATATTATTATTGTAATCTGAGAATAAACAAGTGCCACGTGCTACAGCAGCTGCCAGCGGTTTACAGTAGTATCGCAGTCGTAAGAAAGCCGCTGTGTGCGGTTTAAAGATCGCAAAGAGTTAGATAACTCTTGAAGGCTGAGATGTCACTAAACAAAGAAACAAAACCAGGTTTTTGTAGACTTGTCATGTACTCTATCAAATTTAGTATATATATATATATATATATATATATATATAAAGGTTTTACATATCTATTTATTAGGTGACAAAGGAACATTCACAACCATATTGGTTTCATGCGATGCATTCATTAGGTGAAGATGTTTCAAATGACATTTTGTGAATGTTCCTTTGTCACCTAATAAATAGATATGTAAAACCTTTATATATTTATCTTATATTATCTTATATATAACAGCTCTATTTTATATTGAGCACTCTACCAATAATATTGTCTTTGGTACACCATTCCAGCAAAAGCTGAAACAGTGATTATCTCACCTATATAATATATATATATATATATATATATATATATATATATATATATATATATATATACAACCCCTCGGCACGACCAGGATTCGATACAAAGTAAATTCATTAAGCAGAGTTTAACAGGGTTAAATTCAGACTTTTAATAATCCTGGATTGGTTACCTTGCCAAGATGATAGGATCTAGTCTGCCCTGCTATTTACCTAGAGCCGAGTGAAGTGTAGCCGGATACATACCTTTCCCTTGGGTATTAGTGCTATTTGAAATGCTTACAGACTCGTTAAGATTTTAACTCGGGATGACTAGTCCATTTCCTACGACTCTAACCATTACACCACGCGAACCCACAAATCAAATTTAGTATGTTTCGTTTCTATGTTGATATAGATGTCACTAATCTACAAGAAGCTTAGTAAACATCGATCGGTAAGTTGAATTTAGGAAGACCTTAAATAGTCTCAGTAAATACCTTTTATATGATTTTTATGTCAGTGAATCAGAAGAAAGGTGTTAGTCATTTGATGACAACACGTAAAGAAAACTGTCACCCACTCTCATCGTCCTAGGATTCGCACGTCAAGCACTCAGTAACCAAAAGGTTTCTTAAGCAATCACTACACGGTTCATCTTAATATATATATAAAAAGAGGGGAAAAAGGTAGGCAAATATATACTTAAAGAAGGAGTGAAATGGTATGTGGTATCTTAAAAGTGGAGATATCTTATCGGTTTAACTTATAAAAAAGAGAAAAAAACGTTTCGCTAACTCTTCGTGAAGGTAAAAAAAAAAGAAAGAATATCAGAAAATCCTAAAAAAATATTTATTGATTGTCACGAAGTGCTATTTTTTAAATACAGGTCTTAGAAATAATTCTGCAAGTATTTAAAAAGAAACTTAAAGTGTTTTAAAGATCCATCTTTTTGTAACTAAGCTTTGTATTAACTTACATTTTTACATATAAACATACACTCACACATATATATAAAGGACACACATATCAGCACACACACACACACACACACATATATATATTTATGTAAATACACACACATATTATATATATATATATATATATAACATATATAATATATACACACACACACACACACACATATATATATATATATGTAAATACACACACACATATTTATGTAAATACACACCACACACACACACATATTTATGTAAATACACACACACACACACATATTTATGTATTTATGTAAATACACACACACACATATATATATTATGTAAATACACACACACACACACATACACAACACACACACACACAATATATATTTATGTAAATACACACACACACACACACATATATATTTATGTAAATACACACACACACACATATATATTTATGTAAATACACACACACACACACACACACATATATTTATGTAAATACACACACACACACACACACATATATTTATGTAAATACACACACACACACACACATATTTATGTAATATACACACACACACACACACACACACACAACATATTTTATGTAAATATACACACACACACACACACATTTATGTAAATATACACACACACACACACACACACACACACACATTTATGTAATATACACACACACACACACACATATATATCCAAATATATAATATACACACATATATATATATACGTATGATCAAACATGCATATATAACACACACTATTTCTTAAATCCATGTCTTTGAAATAATTCTGCAAGTATTTAAAAAGAAACTTGAAGGGTTTTAAAGTTACAACTTTTTTTTTGCAACTAAGCTTTGTA